>OY728134.1:71983284-72597300 GCA_963277665.1 Viscum album | reverse complement strand
ACTAAATTATATTGTACGTAATACTATTGTTTGTTTTATGACTAGAAATATATATATATATTGATTTTATATTGGGAAAAACCAAATTTTATTTGAAATAATCTCTAAGTAACTCACTTTGGAACATCAAAAGTTGTTGAAACTAGAAGAGCTATACTCAGAGATGAATATCATGGTTTCATCTTTCCTTATGGAGAACCCATATATAAGGTACAACAAAGATTCATGACTATTGTAAACATTTTACAATCAATGGGTGAGAATGGATTAGATTATGAAGCTCTTGTAGAAAAAATAATAGACATCATGCCTAACGAATGGGAATCTAAGAGGAAAGTTATATATGAGAATAGAAAAGTCTCACAGATTACTCTTCATGAGATTTTTGGACCTCTTCTTCCACATGAGACAAGAATGAAAAGATATGCTGATCTAAATAATAAGAAGAATGTATATGGAAGTGTTTCTGTTACAACTAATTCAAATCATATTAAATCCAAGACTCAATAAAGGGTTACTAGATCCAAGTCGAAGAAGGTCATTGTTTTATCTAAATCATGTGAAAGTGAACATTCTGTGAATTAAATAAATAATCCTTCTTGAAGGACGAATAAGATAGTTGGGAAGAAAGACATTCAGTATAAATATAAAATGAAATAAAAAAAGGCAAGAAAGACTCAGAAGTAACTTGTTATGAGTGAAAAAAGAGCAAAGAAAATAAGGCCATATTTTCCTATGCTTTGGAGAAATGATAGAAGGGAAAATCATTATGAGAGGAATGGAAATAAGTACAACAAGGCTAAATCTAAGAAATGTTTCAAAGCCAGTGACACCTGGAGTTCCAGTGGGGGTGACTCTTCTTAAGAATCCGTAGAGTATAAATCTTATGGTTAGAAGAACCTTGGTTTACTTTCCAAGATACCTATTAGAAATCATTTTCTAATGGCCAAGGTAAACAATGCTGAATCCATAACCAATGTATCCTTGAATGATAATTATAGTGATATTCAATATTATGAATCCTTGGATGAAGAATCTTCTTCTAATGATGATAATACTTTACCTACTAATGAAGAAGTGTCTAGGTTTTCTAAGCTCATTGAGAATGAAAATTATAAAGTCAAGAAAAATATTGATAAATCAAATTCTAGACTTACAATTCTTACAATGGAAATATCAGATCATCATAAAGATCTTGATAAGAAAACCCTTGATTTTGAAAGTATTTCAAAAAATCATGAGGAAGTTAATTCATAGAAGGATAAACATTCTAAGGATCTAGAAAATGTAATTTCTACGAAAAATGTTTGATAGCCTAACTCTAGTGCTAAAACTAATATTTTTGAGGAAAAAAACATAGTTATTAAACTGATATCAGAAATATTTTCCTTGAAGAAGTGTTTGTCAAATGTTACCTTAGGTAAATGTTTTTTTGATAAGATGTATTCCCAAATTAGACCTCTAAGGAATAATTCTTGTTTTTGTTATACCAGTTCAAAACCCATTTTTAGTAATAACTATTTTGTTCCGCAAAGTGATTCATTATGAACCAATAGATAGTATGGTGGATATTAGGAAAAAATTGTTCCTTAAACAAAACTCAGTCATTTGGTTTTTAAAAAGCTTATTTTTCAATGAAAATATGTATACCTATAATTTTGATTTATAAAATTTCCAGATCCAAGAAATGTTGGGTTCCAGAAGTCTAACACACTTGTTTTCTGAAAAATAAAGATAGTACCAATAGAAATACATGGTAAATGGATAGTGGATATTCCCGAAATATGATTGGTATGAAAAACTTCATTGAAAATATTATCCAGAAAAAAGGAGGAAAAGTAACTTTCGGAGACAATTCTTAGGAAGAAATTATTGGTATAGGTAACATTGTTATTCTTGGAAAAGCATTAATCTCTATTGTTTATTCTTTAAGGGTCTTAGGAACAACCTTATTATCATAAGTTAATTACATGATGAAGGTTACCTTGTGAATTTTATGAATAACAAGTGCTTAGTACATAATTACAATGAAGAGTTTATTTATTCTACCAATATAAAAGAGAATGTATACAAACTAAACTCAGAAGACCATTGGAGGCAAGATCTACCTTATCTAAGTGGAATGGAAAATCAATCTTGGTTATGGTATAGAAGGTTAGGACACTATAACTTTAAGAACCAATGTAAAATCTCTAAAAAAGACTACTTAAAAATCTACCATAGCATAGATTTGATTATTCAAAAGTGTGCGATATTTATCAATATGGAAAGTAACATAAATTAAGTTTTAAATCAATCGGTGAAGTCCCGACTACAGATTCATTATAGTTAGTGCATATGGATCTTTTTTTCCAACACAAACTAGAAGCATTGTAGGAAAATATTATGTATTTTTTAGTTGATGATTACACTAGATTTACGTGGGATTATTTTCTAGAAAATAAATCTGAAACTTTTACTTATATCAAAAGTTTTATATCCCAAGTTAAAAATAATAAAAACCTTCCATTGATAACTATTCATAGTGATCATGTAGGAGAATTTCAAAATTATGAATTTGATATTTTTTGTACTAAAAAAGACATTACTCATAACTTCTCAGCACCAAGAACTCCTAAAAAAATATTGTTGTTGAAAGAATAAATATAATTCTTCAAGAGATAACTAGAACCTTATTGAGTGAATATTCGATAGCCAATAATTTTTGGGCTGAAGCTGTAAGTACATCTTGTTTTACTATAAATCGAATTTTGATTAGACCTTTTCTTAACAAAACACCTTCTGAGCTATGGGATGGTAGAAAACATAGACATTCATACTTCAATGTATTTGGATTCAAAGTATTCATCTTGAATACTCAAGATAATTTGCATAAATTCTCACCCAAATATGATGAAGAAATTCTCTTACTCTACTCCACAACCTCTAAGGCCTATAGAGTTTTCAATAAAAACACTTTTACTGTTGAAGAAATAGTACATGTCAAATTTGATGAAACAGATCCTTTTGTTTTTAAACAACTTCAACCTACATCTTCAAATGTGTTTTCAATAACTAGTTTTCAAACCTTGATTGTAGAGACCCAAAGCTGGACGTACATGGATATTACATTACTTTTGTGGAATACTTAATACATAACAAAAACAGACACACAAGGACCGTAATAGTTTAGTGTCTTTGGAAACTCGGAATATAAACTTCTAATCATGTTGAAATATCTTCAAAAACTCCAATAACAATATTCCCCTTTTTGTTTCCTTACCTTAAACATTTCTTTATTTCCTGGAGAAAATTAAACATAAAAAGGGTAAGCTCAAATGCTCAGTAAGGGAAAACATAGATGACATAAAACAATCCATAAACATTTGGAAGTAAAAACATAAACATGAAATTTAAACATCAAAATCTTGAGCAAAGACATAAATTGTGGAAGTACGTAAGGCATATATCATAATGGAACATCAAACATGATAAAATATAATGGGAATAAAACATGTAATTGTGGAAATCATTCAGCACATGTTATGGTTTCCATAGTAGCCAAGGCATTACCGCTAAGACCATCTTAGTGGACAAAGTCCCTTTCTAAATCGAGTTCACTCCTCGTTTATGTCCTATAACACTGAACCGGATTAAATTACCATTCCAGCCATGTATATCTAATGAAGTATAAATCATTACCCAATTCATGGGGGGGAGATATAGGTCCCACCCATCTCATAATGAAATCATTCTTACTTGTGCCACAAAATAAACATACATTATTCATAATAACCCAATGAATAAAATGGGTTTCATAAACATCATACCATCATCACATAATCCATATAAAATAAATGGATATCATTTCATAATAAGGAAACTGAAACCATGTAAATCATAGAGACTTTATACATGAAACATACACATATGAAATAATATCATCTTAGATGGAAAATGGTTTTGATAAAACACTTGAAATGAATTCTTGAGGAAAACATCATTTATTATTCAAAATTATTTTATTTTCACAAAACATCATGAAATTTTAAAAGAATTTTTTTTTGAAAATAGTCATGAAATCTTTTGTAGGAAGCTTCATGAAAATAATGCTTTATAAAACTGTAAAAATCTGTTCGTGCCGTATATGTTAAAAAAAATATTTTTCTCGTACTTATGCCGGAATAGTCAAAAGTACCTCCTAAAAGAAAGATTACATACATACCATGTAGTAAAAGTCAAAAATGTGTAAAAAGGACATTAAACAAACATGAAACCGTTTTTTAGTAAACATGGAATAGGATGAGAACAACAACCCCAGTAAATACTTACGAATAAACAATCTCGGATAAGAACGAGATTGGAAAATTTATCCCTTACCGTAGGTTTGATATGCTTCATACATATCCAAACCTCCTGTATAATGATATAAATAATTTCATTGACTTATTACAGAATCATATTCATTGTTAGGATATCATATATGGTTCACTTATGACTTTATATTACCCGTTCTTTTGTAAATTCAATGTTAAAGAGTGTTTTGGGTAAAATCGTTTCATTTGTCATCTGTGTTTTAACTTGTAATTATTCATATGATTACTTAGATCATGATTACATAATTCCAGAATATAAAAAAAGATATATATATAATATATATTCATAATATACATATATATAATAGATCGTTAAATGGAAATCAATACACCGTTCATGGAGATGGTAGGCCGTACGTACACATGAATGTTGTTTTCGTTTCCTCATTGAAATGAATAGAATTAATTGGATGACATACATATATTAATATACATAAATCAAGCAGAATTATTATTTAATATATTTCATTATTATTATTTATATAAAATTTATGATCATTCATTTATGGTTAACAAGGAGAATGAATCTCATCGCGTCGTGGAGACGGTAGTCCGTACGTACGCACGAGCGATGATATCGTTCCCATAATTATTGAATAGAATTGGAGTTGGTGGTATAATATATCAGAATATGTATGATGTTATAATAACCATATATAGTTATTCTTTACACCATTATACCCAACCATGTAAGGTGTTGGTTGAAAAACAGATTTCACCACGGTGTGTAGATGGTATTTCGTACGTACGCACGCGTGTTGATTTCGTTTTCCGTAGGATGGATAGATGGTGAAATAGGGTTGTTTCATACTTATAATAACATATAATTATATGAGTTATAATGATTTTATTACTACATAATGAAACAAATAAAGAAGAATAAGTGGAAGAAGAAATAAAGTTGAAAGAATCGGTAACAGTCATTACCTCTTCTTTGAAGCGCCTCTTTGAGACCTCCTCTTAGGGAACTAAAATTTGTCTTTTAAGAAGACCAGAACCTCTAGGATGTTTTTATGGAAGAGGATAAGGGAATTTGGAAGGTTTTGGCCGAGCTTGAAGGCTCAACGTGGTGTGAGGAAGAGAGGGAGGAGGTTCCCTTTTACAAGGGAGGAGAGGGGCACCTTTGGAAAAACTAAAAATATTTTTTTTTATAAAGTCATATTCGGTTTTTAATAGCTCAAAATTGATTTCATTCAAAGTTAATGTGGGTATGGGTCTAAATTCTATCATTAAATAGAATTTATACATGTTTATGTTTCTATTTTAACCTTATCATTTAGATTTAACCTTAAGTTAAATAATTTTACATTTACCGTGTCTTCTTGTTTTCTTACACTATAAGGTTAATTAATATACTATAAAAATACATAAGAACCCAAAGTTATTTATTAGTAACATATATAACATTATCTAAGTCATTTGGCCTATCCTTAGTTTTTTAGTAATAAAATAACAATTAAAAATATAATATTTGGTTTAAAAACTATTTTATGTCTATTTTGACACTATTTGGTAATTGATTTTTGTAAAAATCGTAAAAGAATTATTAGTTCACAAAAGGTTACTTAAATCAATAATAACATGACATATTAACCTATAAAATATGTGTAATTCATAAAAAATCTCAAATTACATTTATTTTGGTATTTATAACATCAATTATGTCAATATTTCATTAATAAGATAACTACTGTATCATCATTGTGTCATAAATATATTAAATTATTTAAAATCTAAAAATTACAAATAAAATAACATTATATAGGAAATATTTTTAGATTTCTAATGAATATTTATAGTCGAATTTACCTTATGTATAAATATATATTAAAAATGGTTTACCTATTAAACTTTGATTTTAACTATTTTAACCCTTCTTTAAATAAATTAATATTAAATGTATTAATCTAATCCAAGTGGGCCTAAATGGTCATATTTTAATCCTAAGGTTGTTTTTTGTCGAATTAAACTTGTCCAATAAAATTAAGACATGTGTTAGGGTCATAATAATATCATTTTTATCCTTAATTACCCTATTTACTTTTAACCGTGGTAAATAAAATTAAAAAGTTACTATTCCCCAAAACATATTTTCATCTCATTGAACCACATTTTAGTCCTTGATATTAATATTGTCTCTCAAATTTTTGAAATTCAATTCACAGAAGTGGTAAAATTTCATTTAAATGAAAAAGTCATTTTTTATCTACCACTAAGTGGTTTCACTATTCATCGAAAATTGTAGTTTTTCAGAAAAATACCAAAAATCTAGCCTAATCATTATTTAATATTCCGAATTCAAAATTGATGTCTATTTTGAAAAATTCAAAACATATAAGTGGCATTAATTAATTTTAAAATTAATTCCCGTTATCAAAACAAATAGCGTGTTTGTAAAAAAACAATAACTATCAAAAGATTGATACTTGTTTATATCCAATTTCAAAGTGAAATTTATTCCAATGACCAACATTGGATTAAATGGTAAAAATATATTCTAATTACACATTAAAACCAATTAAAAAGATAATCTAACCATATAAATTATTTCCATGAAAAAATTTGTTTTTAATTAAAATATATCTTGTTTTTACTATTCATTAAAATATGAAAGTTATTAAAATAATATGAAAAATTTATCCAAAGTAAATTTTTATATCCTGATTCCAAAGAAAAAATTTATTCTGTGAAATTGAACTTATAGACATGTCAAAACAAGATTTGTGGTTGGTGCGCCATTAAAAGGTGGCAAAACTGCATTTTTTGTAACATGCTTATTTTACTCGAAAAATTGATTTTGTTCACATACCATGATCTAGAAAATTTGTAAGATGAATAATAATGTTATAAAATTCAAAATGTAGTTGATACTATTTATAACCGCTAGTTCATAATAATATTATAACCATATATCATTATTTAGTGAAACCTCGTAATGCGTACAACACACGATATCGAGGAAAGTCACGATTGCGTGTAATGCAAGCCAAGTTTGGGTTGCATGTTGTGAAAGACTCTTTAGTTGTTTCGTATAATAGAATCCAACCATATTTCATTTATACATTGAATATATATATATATATACACTCAATGTTTCATAGATTAACTACTATCAAAATTGTATGTAACATGATCCAAGAATAGTGTTGTGTATACTACAATCTCATAAGTTGTTGCGTATAGTGCAAGGTAATCTTGTTGTCGCATAAAACACAAGACATAAATGATATTAAAAGAATATTTTTCATAAAATCTTGGGGTGTTACATTCTACACCCCTTAAAATGAATTTCGCCCTCGAAATTCATCGGGGTTATAAATCGTTTACTATTTATAGAAACCCACATTGTAAAAAGGAATACTAAAACATAATTTTAAAAACTAAAGTATGAAATGTAATGATTACCCAAAGAAACTCATCACTGGGTTTTCATATAGGATAACATAGGAGAAAATATAGATATGGAAGAAAAATCTAACCATCAAGTTCTGATGGAGAGTGGTAGAGAACCTGGATATGAAAAATCCATCAATCACAAAGTCATAGATTTGTGATGATCTAAGGTACCATCTGATTCATCGGATATAAGGGCTCTAGGAAATCATTTTTGGTTTTCAAGATCATTTCCCTAAAGTTGATGAAATTGGAATTAGAAGAAATACTTTCTTGATTTTGGTACAGTCTCACTATTGGTCATTCATTGGACAATTTCCACTTCATCTCTTAGTGAAATGAAGTTGAATTTTTCATTTTTGAAGTGTTAGCAGATCATGTGATAGAATGATGGGTCATTCCATCTGTCTCAAATAAAAGGTTATAAAGATTATCAAAAATACATAAGTCCATATATAGTGATATTAATCATATATGGTTCCGAAAATGGGCTTATACTTTATATATCATACTTCTTAATATAATAATACCAGTTTCTACTAAATAGGGACTTCCTGTAGGCCAGTGGTAGGCGATAAAGCCCAGTCGCACTTCGGTTGTGGGTTCGATTCACACACCCTTGGTCAACGCGACGGGCTATTGCCCATCCTGCAGGTTATCCTTTTTCTAAAACTACATTACTATAACATCCCATAAATAATATCGAAAAAAATTATATCCTTAAACAATACTAACTTATGTCCAACACAATCCATTCCAATCTTTAGGCTTATCTATAATACTACAGTCCACTCTCTTATTATAGTGAAAACGATTACCATAAATTTCATATAAAAAGCATGTTAATACCATCGTTGATCCCCATATATCATAAGATATGTCTTGTTGGTCACATTCCAAACATTTGAAGGCCTTAATCATGTGTTCTCTTGAAAAATGAATACACATTGAATCTTAGTGAAAACATGAGTGCTATCAAAAGTTAACTCTTTCCACATACCAAAACCCCAGAATTCTATATACTCAAACCATGATACAACTATTTCCTTATATCATTCATGAGCTCATGAATACTGTTAAACATTTCATTTTCTCCTTATCCCTTCATTATGCACAAATCATCTTTTTTCCAAAAATATCTCAATCACTTTCCATGGTTATTGGTACCATAAAATTATTTAAAACCACAATAGACCAATACATAAATATTCCAATATTCCACAATAATATATACAACATTATTTTGGAATCCCATTACATAAACACTTAATCATTCCACCACATCATTGTCATATTCAACATCGCCAATAGTGATCGCATGTGACTTCCCTTTGTACTTTGCCTTATGTGGTTGCTCATGTCAATCATCACTAACCCTTGGATTAGGGAATTTATTAGCATAATTCCCCATTTCCTTGCACTTGAAGCATTAAAGTATTGGTGGTGCATTCTCTGCAGTCTTTTCTTTATTCACATAATTAGAAACCATTTTTCCATTACTTCGACACTCAGCTACTTGATGACCTTATTATACACACTTAAAACATTTTCTAGTCCATTTAAGACAATCTCCACCATGCTTCTTTCCACACTTTGAGAATATGGAAACATTCATCTTCTTTTCACCATTATTCTGAGATTTCTCCTTGAAATCCATCTTTCTTTTCTTATCAAAACCATGAGATGGATAAGTAACACCAACTTCCATTTCTACCTTGATAGCCCAACACACATTTTTTTCATAGATACTGATGTCTCTTATATCTAATTGCCTTCGAAGATTTGGTTTTAAGCCACTAAAGAATTGATCAACTTTACTTTCAGGTTGGATGATAAAGCCATATGCATACCTTCCAAGCCTTGAAATATTCGCTTCGTATACACCAACAGATTCATCATCCTTTTTCTTTAGTTCAAGAAACTCATTCTCTATCTTTGTTCTAAGAATACGAGGGAATTACTTATTGAAAAATAAGTTCTTGAACTCGTCCCATTTCATGGACTCAATTTCATCTCTTGGCCTCTTATTCTTGATAAGACTCCACCATTGATTAGCTTCACCTTCTAAACGATATACTGCTAAGATGACATTATCATGTTCAGAACATTGAAGAACTGAAAATATCTTTTTAGTGGTAATGATCCATTGTTCAATAGCAAGTGGATCAGAAGACCCACTGAAAGAAGGTGGACGTTGCCTCATGAAGGAATCAATATAATATTGTTCCCTTCTCTGCTCATTTAGAAGTCCAGAATGATTCATTGTTTGTGTAAGTATAGCAGTAAGATTTTTCACTCCATCTCCCATAACATTTGTTTGTTCATGAGGAAAATCATTGCATTTTCCTTTTCATTGATCAACACAGTTCCTTCGGGTTTCATCCATCGTCTAAAACCCAAAAAGAATAGTGTGAGAGAGAAAAATCATGGTAGGGAAAACAACATAATAAAGGTGGAGTACCTTCAATATCTAACATCTTAGGTTTTATTCTAAGATTGTTACCTTAATTCTAGTACTATAACTTATACTTATACTTAACCTTAGGGACATCCCTAGACATAACATAGAAATATCTCTAGGGATCTCACTAAAGATATCGCATCCTAGTTTCAAAAGGTTGACTAAACCGTTCCTCTGATACCAACTGTAGAGACCCGAATCTTGACGTACATGGACATTACATTACTTTTTCATAATACTTAATACATAACATAAACAGACACACAAGGACCGTAATAGTTTAGTGTCTTTGGAAACTCAGAATATAAACATCTAATCATGTTGAAATATATTCACCAACTCCCATAACGATCTTCCCCTTTTTGTTTCCTTACCTAAAACCATTCTTTATTTCCTGGGGAAAATAAAACATAAAAAGGGTGAGCTCAAATGCCCAGTAAGGGCAAACATAGATAACATAAAACAATCCAGAAACATTTGGAAGAAAAAACATGAACATGAAATTTAAACATAAAAATCTTGAGCAAAGACATAAATAATGGAAGTACGTAAGGCATATATCATAATGGAACATCAACCATGATAAAATATAATGGGAATAAAAAATGTAATTGTGGCAACCATTCAGCACATGTTATGATATCCATAGTAGCCAAGGCATTACTTTCAAGACCATCTTAGTGGACAAAGTCCCCTTCTGAATCGAGTTCACTCCTCATTTCAGTATGTTAACACTAAACCAGATTAACTTACCATTCAAGACATGTCTATATCATGAGATATAAATCTTTACCCAATGCATTGGATGGAGATATAGGTCCCACCCATCTCATATTGAAATCATTCTTACTTGTGCCACAAAATAAACATACATTATTCATAATAACCCAACCAATAAATGTGTTTCATAAACATCATCCCATCATCACATAATCCATATAAAAGAAATGGATATCATTTCATAATAAGAAAAGTGAAACCATGTAAATAATAGATACTTTATACTTGAAACATACACATATGAAATAATGTCATCTTAGATGGAAAATGGTTTTGATAAAACACTTGAAATGAATTCTTGAGGAAAATATCCCGTCTTCTTCAAAATCAATTTCTTTTCAAAAAACATCATGAAATTTTAAAAGAAAAATATATTTCTGAAAATATTCGTGAAATATTTTGGAGGAAGCTTCATGAAAATAAGGCATTATAAAACCGTAAAAATCTGTTTGTGCCGTATAAGTTAAAAAAACATTCTTCTCGTACTTTTGCCGGAAAAGTCAAAAGTACCTCGTAAAAGAATGATTCCATACATACCATGTAGTAAAAGTCAAAAATGGGTAAAAAGGACATTAAAAATACATGAAACAATTTTTTAGGAAACATGGACATGGATGAGAACAATAACCCCAGTAAATACTTATGAATAAACAATCTCGGATAAGATCGAGATTGGAAAAGTTATCCCTTACCTTAGGTCTGAGATGCTTCATACGTATCCGAACCTACTGTATAATGATTTAAATATTGTCATTGACTTATTACAGAATCATATTCATTGTAATGATATCATATATGGTTCACTTATGACTTTATATTACCCGTTCTTTAGTAAATTCCATGTTAAAGAGCGTTTTGGGTAAAACCGTTTCATTTGTCATCCCTGTTTTGACTTGTAATTATTAATATGATTACTTAGATCATGATTAATTAGTTAAATAATATAAAACATGATTTATATATAATATATATTCAGAATATACATATATATAGTAGATCGTTAAATGGAATGAAATACACCGTTCATGGAGACGGTAGGCCGTACGAACGCATGAACGTTGTTTTCGTTTCCTCATTGAATTGAATGGAATTAATTGGATGACATACATATATATATACATAAATCCAGTATCATTGTTATTTAATATATTTCATTATTATTAATTATATAAACTTTATGATCATTCATGTATGGTTAACATGGAGAATGAATCTCATCGCTTCGTGGATACGGTAGTCCGTACGTACGCACGAGCGATGATATCATTCCCATAATTATTGAATAGAATTGGAGTGGATGGTATAATATATCAGAATCAGTATGATGTTATAATAACCATATATAGTTATTCTGTACACCATTATACCAATCCATGTAATGTGTTTGTGGAAAAACTGATTTCACCACGACGTGGAGATGATATTCCGTACATACGCACACGTGGTGATTTCATTTTCCATAAGATGGATAGATGGTGAAATAGGTTTCTTTCATACATATAATAACATATCATTATATGAGTTATACTGGTTTTATTACTTCATAATGAAACAACTAAAGAATAAAAAGTGGAAGAAGAAATAATGTTCAAAGAATCGGTAACCGTCATTACCTCTTCTTTAAAGCGCCTCTTTGAGATCTCCTCTTAGGGCACTAAAATCGGTCTTCGAAGAAAACCAGAACCTCTACGATGTTTCTATGGAAGTGGATAAGAGGATTTGGCAGGGGTTGGACGAGTTTTATGCCTCAATGTGGTGTGAGGAAGAGAGGGAGGAGGTGCACTTTTATAAGGGAGGAGAGGGGCACATTTGGAAAAAATAAAAATATTATTTTATTATAAAGTCATATTTGGTTTTTAATAACTCAAAATTGATTTATTTTGAAGATAATGTGGGGATGGGTCTAAATCCTTTCATCCAATAGAATTCAGACAAGTTTAGGTTTCTATTTTAACATTATCATTTAGATTTAACCTTAACTTAAATTATTTTACTTTTACCGTGTCTTCTTGTTTTCTTACACTATAAGGTTAATAAACTTACTATAAAAAGACAAAAGACCCCAAGTTGTTTATAATTAATATATATAACCTTATCTAAGTCATTTTTCCGAACCATAGTTTTTTAAGAATAAAATAACAATTAATAATATAATATTTTTTTTAAAAAACTATTTTATGTCAATTTTAACACTATTTGGTAATTGATTTTTGTAAATCTTATAACAAAAGTATTAGTTAGAGAAGAGTTAATTAAATCAATACTAACATGTCATATTAACCTATAAAATTAGTGGAATTCATAAAAAGTCTCAAATTACATTTATTTGGGTATTTATAACATCAATTATGTCAATATTTCATTAATAAGATAATTACTACATCATCATTGTGTCATAAATAAATTAAATTATTTAAAGTCTAAAAATTACAAATAAAATACCATTATATATGAAATAATTGTATCTTTCTAATGAATATTTATAGTCAAATTTGTCTTATGTATATCCCTATATTAAAAATTATTTACTTATTAAACATTGATTTTAACTATTTTAACCCTTCTTTAAATAAATTAATATTAAATGTCCTAATCAAATCCAAGTTGGTCTAAATGGTCATATATTATTTCTAAGGTTGTTTTTGGTTGAATTAAACTTTTCCAATATAATTAAGACATGTGTTAGGGTAATAATAATATCATTTTACCCTTAATTAACCAATTTACTTTTAACCGTGGTAAATAAAAGTAAAAAGTTACTATTCACTAAAAAAATTCATCTCATTGAACCACATTTTAGTCCTTGATATTAAATGTGTTTCTTGGATTTTCTAAATCATTTCACATAAGTGGTAAAATTTTATTTAAATGAAAAATTCAGTTTTTTTATCTACCACTAAGTGGTTTCACTATTCATAGAAAATTGAAGTTTTTCAGAAAAATACCAAAAATTCAGCCTAATCATTATTTGATATTCCGAATTCGAATTTGATGTCTATTTTTCAAAATTAAAAACATATAAGTGGCATTAATTAATTTTAAAATTAATTCCCGTTATCAAAACAAAAGCGTGTTTTTAAGAAACAATAACTATCAAAAGATTGATACTTGTTTATATCCAATTTCAAAGTGAAATTAATTTCAATGACCAACATTGGATTAAATGGTGAAAATATATTCTAATTAAAATTTAAAACCAATTAAAAAGATAATCTAACCATAAAAATTATTGCGATGAAAAAAGTTGTTTTTAATTAAAATATACCGTGTTTTTACTATTCATTAAAATATGAAAGTTATCAGAATAATATGAAAAATTTATCCAAAGTAATTTTTTATATCTTGATTCCAATGAAGAATTTTATTTTGTAAAATTGATATTATATACATATAAAAAAAATATTTAATTTGGGTGTGCCATCAATAGATGAAAAAAATACATTTTTTGAAATATACTTATTTTACTCGAAAAATTGATTTTTTTTCTCATACCATGTTATAGAAAATGTGTAAGATGAATAATAATGTCATAAAATTCAAAATGTAGTTGATATTATTAATAACGGGTAGTTCATAATAATATTATAACCATATATCATTGTTTAGTGAAACCTGGTATTGCGTACAACACATGTTGTTGAGGAAAGTCGTGATTGCGTGTAATACAAGCCAAGTCAGGGTTGTGTGTTGTGCAAGACTCCTCTGTTGTTTTGTATAACAGAATCCAACCATATTTCATTTATACATTGAATATATATTTATATATATATTTATATATATACACTCAATGTTTCATAGAATAACTACTATAAAAATTGTATGTAACATGATCCAAGAATAGTGTTGTGTATAATAAAAGCTCGTACGGTGTTGTGTATAGCGCAAGGTAATCTTATTGTAGCATAAAACAGAAGACATCAATGATATTAGAAGAATATTTTTCATAATATCCCGGGGTTTTACATTGATATAAGATCCTTCTGATAAGAAAAATCTACAATAAAATATTTCTGATGTATTTACCCCAAACGATTTCCTACACTATGTTGGTGAACTGGTTTTACAAAACCCAACTCAGTTGTTTATAAGAATTTTCCACTGATTAAGCTTTAGGTGATGAATATTGTATTAAAACCGTGTAAGATGAGCTAAATGAGTTCGAGAGGAATAATGTTAGGACCTAGGTTGAATGACCTAAGGAAACCACTGTTATTGGAGAAAAATGGTTTTTTTCAAAAAAAAAATGATGAAAATGGAGACATAAGATGAAATAAGGCTAGATTAGTTTCTAACAAGATCCTAGAGCCTGGAATGATAGACTTATAAGATTATTGATTCAAAAAAAATTATCTTCATGGAAATGATGATCCAACCCTTTTGTAAATAAAGATAAGAAAAATGTTTTTATTGTTCAAATTTACATTGATAACATTATATTTGGTTCAACTCAGCAATATTTAACTGATTCCTTTATGGATCTAATGAAATCTGAGTTTAAAATGAGTATGATGGGTGCGTTAAAATTTTTCCTTGGTTTTGAAATTTCTCATAAACTAGAAAGAGCATGTATATCTCAACATAATTGTATTAAATATCTTCATAAAAAGTATGGATATGACAACACTAAGAGTATTAGTAATCCCATTGGTACCTCAAATTCACTTGTTCTTGATGAAGCTAGAAAACTAGTGGATCAAACATCATTCATAGGTATGATAAGAAGTTTACTATACTTTACACCTAGTCGAACATAAATAATGTTCTCAATATGCTTATGTGCAAGATATCAATCCAATCCTATGGAATCTCATTTAAAGGTAGTGAAAAGAATTTTTTGATAATTAAAGGCAATCTTGGATTTAGGAAACTTTTATACCTCTGGAAATGATTTTGTTTTAAAATGATTTTTGGATGCGGACTTTGGTGGATATAGAATGGATAAGAAAAGTTCATCTGGAACATGTCATTTCTTAAGAGATTCATTAGTTTCTTGGTCATGAAAAAAGAATCACTCAGTAGAACCTTGCACTGGTGAAGATGAATATGTAGCATCTGGAAGTTGTTGTCCTCATGTATTGTGGATGCAACACACACTCACAGACTATGTTATGAGTTTTACCAAAACACTAATTGTGTGTGATAATACTAGTTCCATTGCCTTAATCAAAAACCCTACACATCACTCTCACAGAAAATTAATATATATTATGCATCACTTTCTTAGGGATCACACACAATAAAGAGATGTCATTCTTCAATTTCTCAGAATGCAAGATCAACTTGATGATATTTTCACAAAATCATATCCACCTTATAGATTTCAATACATTAAAAATAAGTTAGGAATGATAACTGTAAGGTAATATTCCTTATTAACTTCTTGTTTAAACCTATCTTCTTATAGCAATAAACTCATTTTCAGAGGGAGATTGCATTTTATTTTTAGTTAAAATTTTCATAATCAAAATTCTCATAGTAAATATTCTCGTAGTCAATATTTTTGAAGTTAAAATTTTCAAAGTTAAATTTTTTGTAATCTAAATTTTTCGTAATCAAAACTTTTCGTAATCTAAAAATTTTCATAATCAAAATTTTTGAAATATAAAGTTCTTCAAGAGTAATTTTACTTATTATGAATCATCATTCTAGAAATTCGATAGGTATATCTACTTTCCTATATTTTCATAATAAACTTTCAGTTTTTGGAATTATCATTTTGTTTTCAAAATTTTTGGATTCACTTTTCCTTAAATATGAATTTTTTCTTAAAAACCTCAAAAGAACAGAATCTATAAAAATTCTTCTTCGGCTATCATCTCAACTATCATATCGTATTATGAATTTTTCAACCATTGGATCAATCAGGGATGTTAAATCATTACTTCAATAGCCTATACAAAGGAACCCTGAATGGTTTTCCCACATCGAATCCCAAGCTCATCCGTGTTGAAGCTCTACCCTTCCAACATAAAATTGTTCCGAATTTTTCAAGTCTTCAATAGTTCCGAATGTCTAATGGATGAACTCCTCAAAAAAATGACAACCATAAAGGAAATATCTGAATGGTCTATTTATTGTGAATGGTTGGTGGACCTATACTTCTTTAATACGTATGATTCAATCATCTCAAAGAAAATAAAGTTATATAGCTAGGAGAGTATAGCTGTATCTAAACCCAAGGTAGAGGATCCGGTGATTCTGGAGTTTCAAATAGAGTTCTATGAATCCATATCCTTTTCAATCAAGGAGTAAAAGAGAAATTTTCTTTCAAGCGTAATGGTAAGACTTACTCTGTTTTTTATTCTAAGGAAGGTAGTCTGACTGGAATACCTTATGAAGGAGAAGCTGAAATTTTCTCGCATAAGATAACTGATGTTGAAGGGTGATTTGATAAAGAGAATGCCATAGGGTGCCTTGGTTTGGTTAGAGTCAAGACATTAATGATACTTCATCTTTCATCAAATTTATGGATTCTTGAACATTGAGTTCAAGGCTTTATCATTTCGAGGAAAGGAGATAATGATTCTCTGATGAAAAGTAATATATTTGTTTTGGATTTCTTAGCGAACCTCCAGAATCTGAATCTAGTTAAGTATATTTTGGTTACAATTGAGAATATCATGAATGGAAATCTAAAGTCTTAGATTATCATGTATCTGGAAATTATATCAATGTTAATTGTTTCTTCTTTGGAATCAATGAAAATTTCCTGAAAATCGAAGTCAAGAAATTTCAGGGTAATGTTTCTAAGCGATGAAACTCTAAGAGGAATGAAAATTAGATTTTCTGGTGAATCCAGAGAGTTTTATGATTTATCAAATGAGGAATTAGAAGCTTTATTAAAGAAACCTGTTGTAGCTGAGACATCCAAGAAAGGTGTAAGGAAGATAAATGTGAAGGAAATTGAAGAGATATTAAAAGTTTATGTTTCCAAGGAAATTCAATCTGCACCACAAAAGTCAAAGAAGAAAAAATCATATCATGATGAGGTTGTTGAAAAATGGATCGAGTATTAGAAAAACAAAAGGCTTGGAAACTACTGAGGAAAAAACGTTACACTAAAAGCCAGATTAAGAGCTTTAGAATAAACAAAAAGAGAAGAAGAAAAAGAAGAAGATGTATGAGGCTAAGATAGTTCAATCTATTAATTAGGATGCTGAGAAAGGTTCTTGAGAAAATTATAGTACAATAATCCTTTTCAATAGAATCTATCCTAGTGACTATGGGAATGAAGTTGGTGATTCCAGAGTGTGATCAAGAAGAAAAAATAGTGCAATAAGAAGAAGTTTAAGAAGAAGAAGGGAGTAGTGATACTGAAGATGTGATAAAGAAAGTGGATGATTATCATGATAAGGAGAGTCCTTATGAGAAGTAATAAATCAGAACATCTGAATCTGAGTCTCCAAAACTTACTACCCCATAAAAAGATGAGAAGGATGGGGAAGACGTAAATAAATTGTCTGAAGAAGAATGTAACAGTCAGGATTTCATACAGCCAGGGGGTGTTGAGGTAGGAGCCGAGAAAGAATAAGTTGATGATGATAAGATTATTAAGCTATAAGATAGTGAACATGAATCCCCTATGTAACACCGCAAGATTTCATAGTACATTATTTTTTCAAAGTAATGCAATAACATTCACTACACGCAACAATAAGTTCAAGCACACCACAACTTACCAAACTATCCGTTCAAAAGCAGTTATGAATAGTATTAACCGAATTTTGAACTTTATATAATCCTTATAATTTTAGAATCCATATTATGAGTTTCATAGACACAATGTATGAAAAAAAAAATAATTGATTTCACAAAAAAGAATTATTTTTCGAAAAATGCAATTTTACCACCTTTTAATGGAGAACCTTTTTTAAATCTAATATTTGAAACTTTTATATATACAATTTGACAAAATAAACTTCTTCTTTAGAATCGGGACACAATAATTTAGTTTCAATAAATTTTTGGTGTTTTTCTGATAACTTTCATATTTGGGTGAATAGTTAAAAATACTATATTTTAACTGAAAACTTTTTTTAATTAAAATAATTTATAGTATTGAGTTATAAATATTAATGGTTTGGAATTATAATTAGATTATATTTTTACCATTTAATCCTATGATGGTCATTTTAAGTAATTTCACTTTAAAATTGGACATAAATAAGTGTCAATCTTTTTATAGTTATTATTTCTTAAAAGTACGTTTTTTTGTTTTGAAAATGAGAATTAATTTTAAATTAATGAATGAAAATTCTATGTTTTAAAATTGTTAAAATAGAATTAATTTTTTAATTCACAATATTAAACTTAGCTTAGGGTGAATTTTTGGTATTTTTCTGAAAATATTCAATTTTATATAAATAGTGAAAAACACTGAGTTATAGTTTAACACCAAATATTAATTTAAATAATTATTTATTTTATATAAATTTATTTTAGGTCAAAAGAGACACATAATACCTATATAAGGTCTATTTAATTGATTGGATTCAGTTTATAATAACTTTAGACATATACAAATTTTATTGAACTTTTTACACTCTTTACCCACCTCCTAGGAGCATTTTCAAATTTACGTAAAACAAACTTTTACCACATCAGTGAGTTGAATTTCAAAAATCCAGGAGACACGGTTGATATCATTAAGTAAAATTTTGTTCAATAAGATGAAAATAATTTTTGGTGAATTGTAACTTTTTACTTTTATTTACCACGGCTAAAAGTAAATATGGCAATTCATGGAAAAATGATATTATTATTACCTAACACAGGTCCTAATTCTATTGGATAAGTGTAATTTGAAAAAAAAGAACCATATGAATAAAATATGATCCTTTAGGTCCACTTGGATTAGATTAGGACATTTATTATTATTTAATTCAAACAAGAGTTAAAAGAGTTAAAACCAATGTTTAATAACTAAAACATTTTTAATATTCGGTTACACATAAGATAAATTCAACTATAAATATTTATTAGAAAGATATAACTATTTCATACATAATGGAATTTTATTTATATTTTTTAGAAATTAAATAATTTAATTTATTTATGACACAATGATGATGTAGTTATTACCTAATTAATGAATGATTAAAATAATTGACATTATAAATATCGAAATAAATGTAATTTGAGACTTTTTATTATTTCCACTGATTTTATATTTTAATATAACATATTATTTTTGTTTATATTATTTTTTTAAAGTAACTATACTGTTATGAATTTTGAAAAAATAAAATACCAAATAGTATCAAAATTGACATAAAAGAGTTTTTAAAACAAATATTATATTATTAATCAAACTCATATTTCTAAAAATCTAAGGTTCGGCCAAAATACTTATATAATGATAGGTGTATCATTAATTAACCACTTGGGGTTCACTTTGAATTATATACTATGTTTATTAAACATATAATATAAAAATACAAAGAGACATGGTAAATGTCAAACTATTTAACTAAGAGTTAAATCTAAAAGATAAATTTAATATAGTGACCCAAACCTGTCTAAAACATATTGGCTTAGTGGTTTTTGACCCATACCCACCTTAGCCTTTAAATAGTCAATTTTTGAGCCATTAGAAACCGAAAATGATTTTATTATAAAATAATATTTCTTGCTTTTCCTAACATGCCCCTCATCCCTCTTATAAAAGGGAACTCCCCCTTCTCTCTAATTCACACCTTCAAAGAAATTTATCCTTGCCAAACTTTGCCCCAATACCCTCTCAACTATCCAACATTAATACTAGAGGAATTAATTTAGTCATAAATCCAACCTAAGGATCCATTTTGATCAAATCAAAAGGAAGAACCCGAAGAAGAGGTAAATATTTCATCCCATTTTTCAAGTTCATTTCTTCGACCACTTCCTTTTTATTTGTTGTTTCCATTGTAAAATAATAAATCCAGTGTCTTCTATATACTTTTATTTTTTTATAAATATGGTAAAACCATATTCATTATTCTACCCATCCTTTGAATGATATGTCACTATAAGTGCGTACGTACGACTTATCGTCTCCACGTCATTGTGTAATTGTTATTCAATACATTATTATATGGATGTGTATAATAATGTTCTATAATTGATGTAAATAACAAATATAACATGATAATGATTCTGTATATATGATATATCATCAAATTATATATTAATTTAATATCAAAATAATGATATTGTCCCTCGTACGTACGTAAGAAATATAGTCTCCACGAATGTGATGATATTCATTCACCATCGTATCCATTCAAGACTAATTTTCATTAGATGATTAAAAATGTTTTTTAAAAACTTAATTTCATTCTGAATATGAATAAGATATATTCTATCCATAACTAACATTACATACGTAACAAATCATATAAAGGAAAATGAATCAATTAACACCCGAAATGATGATAATACTAAGATATTATTAACAAAGAAATGTCAAAAGATCATATATGATATCATATTTATGTATATGATCCTTATATTAATTAATAAAAATTATTTCACTATTTTACAGGAGGTTAACCTACCCTCGACCAAGAAAAAGTACAAGGTAAGGGTTAATTCTACAATCTCTTCATTATCCGAGGCTGTTCATACCTAATTATCTACTGGGACCTCTTTATCATCCACATCCATGTATCATAAAAATATATTTCAAAACATTTTTACTATTTTATAGACTATGGGATAAATTCATTTATTCCCTTATTTGACTTTTTATAAGAATTTTATAAAGGAACCATTTCGTCATTTTCCAAACAAGGTCCTTTATAAACTTTTCGACAAAATTAACGTAAGAATGTATTTTTTATCTTATACGACTGGTGCAGCTATTTTCTTCCATTATTACATCATCAAATGCAATTTTACAATATTATAAGAATATTTTCAAATATAAATGTGTTCTTTTATAATTACATGACTTTTAAATGATTTCAAAATAGAAAGAGATATTTCTCTAAAAAATATTTTTATTTAATCTATGTCAATATCCTTTGATGTATTTTATGCTTATTTGAAGTTTATTTATTTTGATACAAAACATCCATATTTTATTTAAGGTTTTTTGATATATTTTACCTGGATGTTTTATTTTTATACCATTCATGGTTTATGGATAAAGTACTGACTTTTCGTATGATATTTTTAATACGAATTTTTATGTTATGATTAAACATTTTTATATGAGGAATGAAATGGACTATGTATGTGACGCGTGGAGTCCGCTATAGCTCCTCGATGCATCAGTAGGTCTCCTGAGACAAACTAGTGTCTTGGAACAAGGCCTTGAAAAAATCATATTTTTAGTCTTGGAACTAGGCCTTGACTATGTGGTTATGATTGTCTGGCATTATACATTCCATCATTATGAAAGTTTCTATTGATATTGCATGTTATTATTCAATTAGTAGAATATCCATGTGGGTATTTAAATGGAATTATTTGATTTTATCGTTGCCATATTATGCTGAAGTTCAAGTTTAAAAGGATTTTGTTTTATTCTTATACATTTCCTTAAATGATTATTCTTAATTATGAATGTTTCTGCTATATTGTTGTCCTTACAGAGCATCTAAGATCACCCCTTTCTATGTTTTATTTTTTCTAGGATGCGAAGAGGTATTTTATGACTGACCTGTAGGGATAGTATGACGGGATATGAGTGTGGTCTATGGAAATAATGTTGTATTATTTTTTAATTTTATGATGTAATGTAAACCTTATGAATGTATCTAGTACTTCCAATGCTACTAAACTAATCGATCATTCTAGAATTGATCATTTATGATCATTCCTATGTCATGTAATAATGCACTGACTCTGGGTAACTGGGGTCGTAGTGTTACAGTTGGTATCATAGGAAGTTTAGTACAAACCTTGGAAACTAGATTTAGATAATCTCTGATTAGAGCACATATCCCTAAAATAGAATTTTAGGAATAGTATAGAAGAAATTCTTAGAATTTTGGTATTGTAGAGATTTTGTGAGTTTTCCAAGAAATACATCAATGTTTGGATACGAGCTGGTAGATGTGGCTCTGGCACAAATATACCTAGGGGTAAAACCCAAAAGCACCACATTGAGCTAGACTCGAACAAGAACTGGTGCACGACAACGGGCCTTGCAGCACTATTCATTACGACTGTCCTGGGGGATATGCTTAGGATAATTCTCATTTTCTTTACAAATCATTTTAATGGATTTACGAGTATATACCTCCTCAAAAAAATATTTTTATGATTTTGGATTATATCTATAAACTGTTCAATTTACGTTAGGTATTTTACATGTTTGGAATTATTAATTGTTATTCATAAACTGACCTAGTGTATTCCATTGTATAGAAATGGCTCCTAGTAGAAGGAATGTGAACTCCCGTGATACGTATGATCCAAAGAGTAAGAATGATCAAATCTATCACGGTATTAAGCCAATATTAAGAAGGGAAATAATCACCCATGTATTCTCAACATATGAAGAAATAGTATCATGTGTTAATAATATAAGTAAATAATTCTATGAGACCTATGGATTTTAAAGGAAGCAAGAGAAGGAAAGGATAGAAGAGACAATGATGGATAAAGGGAAGAGGGAAAAGATGTATTTTCCCATATGTGATAACTGTGGAATGAATCACCTTGTTAAATTCTTAAATGGAATGAGAGATTCTTATATGTGTGGAGAAAATGGACACCAAGTATGTGATTGCATGGGTAGGAAAAATGTTTCAAATGTAAAATGCTTCGTCTTCAAGGTGTGGTACAGTACGTGAATCAATGTCCAAATCATGAGAGTAAACCCCAAATGCTGCTATTAGGTAATAATAAAGTTTTTATACTACCGAAGATAAATAAGAATGATTATATTTCTTAAGTTTTTATTAACATATTGTTTCATTTGAATATTTTATTAATGATTTACATGTTATAAGAAATATATTGTATATAAGGATTGTACTGCAGTACTATTTCATTAAGGACTTTAGATTGTGTGGAACAATGAAAAGTGACTCAATAGCTGGTTAAATTTATAAAAAATATATGATTGAGAGAAAGAAAACCCATAATATGGTTTTGATACACAGGTAGTGATTTTGGAATAATACATGAATGATTTGGATAAATTATATTGGATATTTTTGACTACCTTGAATCTGATTAATTATTTTTATATTCCATCATTGGGGTTGTTTACAACAATTTTGGATAGAAGGAGTATATCAAGTATTCTATAAGGAATAAGGGAGCATGAATTTAATCAATATGGTTTTATGGTAATTCAGGATGTTGTAGTGTTTTAAAAAATACACGATGAAGTTGTACAAATGTTATTAAGTGGAAAAAAGGATCTTCACTGTGTTTACATTACTTGTAAATTTTGGACTGTGAGTTTGGACAGAAGTATTTGGGATAATTCTAGTTCGAGATTATTTTTGGATTTCTATAAAAGGACAACCCAGAGGTTGGGCGACAACCCATCATGTCCGGCAAGGCCGCAAGACATGAACCCTCCCACGAAGGGCGAAAAGGGTGTATCACCTAACACTGGCCCACGTGATGTACTGGATTGAATAATTTAGTCTTTTTTAAAAGGTCTGGTATATGAATTATAAATTACTTTTTTTGGACCCCTATACAAATAGGATAAATATAATATTTTTTTAAGTTCTATTATCTTTTAGAGTGAAAGATGATTTTGTGGTAGAAATTAGTTAAAGGATGAAACTGTACTTGTCAAGTATATATTATTTTATTCTCTTATTCTAGGAAGAAATTAATTCTTAATATTTAGGTAACTATTCTTAAATATTGATATTTTTTATCATAATTCTTTATGTTTTGTTGAACGACTGTTATTTTAAATCATCATAGATTGATAGCTTTGAGGCCCTCAATTCTATAATTTTCTATGAATGATGACCTCAATAACTCCATATAAATATTTATGTTTTTCCTAAAATTATGTGTCTATAATTTCCACCAATTTTCTCATAACCAAGATCATAATTTGGTGGTGACTTTTTCATTCACCTTTTCCCCTTATTGAGGGTAAATTTTATTAACCCAATTACTATTGTGGGTTTTCCCACAAAGGTATTTTCTCATTTCAACCATTTATTTTCAAAGAACAACTTCAAATAGTGAGGACACAATTTATTGATGGAGGGACGACTGTAACACCCCAATATTTCATAGTACATTTTTTCTTCAGTGTAATGCAATAACATGAACTACATAAAACACTGCGTTCAAGCGCACCATGACTAACCAAACTAGCCATTCAAAATCGGTTATGAATAGTATTAAATAAATTTTTAACTATATATAGTCTTTATAATTTCAGAATCCATATTATGAGTTTCTTAGACATAATGTATAAACAAATTCATTTTTTTAGATAAAAGAATTATTTTTCAAAAAATGAAATTTTACCGCCTTTTAATGGAGAACCCTTTTTAAATCCAATATTTCAAAAAAAATTATATTTAATTTTACAAAATAGAATTCTTCTTTATATTATGGACATAATAATTTAGTTTCAATAAATTTTTGGTGTTTTTCTGAAAACATTCATATTTTGGTGAATAATGAAAATTACTATATTTTAACTAATTTTTTTTTAATAAAAATACTTTATAGTGTTGAATTATACGTTTTAATGGTTTGGAAGTTTAATTAGATTATACTTTTACCACTTAATCCTTTAATGGTCATTGAAAGTAATTTCACTTTAAAATTGGACATGAACAAGGGTCAATCTTTTGATAGTTATTAGTTCTTAAAAATACGCTTTTTGGTCTTGACAATAGGAATTAATTTTAAATTAATTAATGAAACTTCTATGTTTTAAAATTCGTAAAATAGAATTCATTTTTGAATTCGTAATATCAAAATTAGCTTAGTGTGTGTTTTTTTATTTTTCTGAAAACTTTCGATTTTTAATGAATAATGAAAAACACTGAGTTATAGGTTAACACCGAACATTTATTTAAATAACTATTTATTTTATTTAAATTTATTTTAGGTCAAAATAGAAACATAATACCTATATAAGTTCGGTGTAATTCATTGGAGTCAGTTTATAATAACTTCAGATATATAAAAATTTTATTGAACTTTTTACCGTCTTTACCCACCTCATAGGAGCATTTGAAAATTTACATAAAACATAATTTTACCGCTTCTGGGAATTTAATTTCAAAAATACAAGAGACATGGTTGATTTTAGTAAGTAAAATTAGGTTCAATAAGATTAAAATAATTTTTGGTCAATACTAACAATTTACTTTTATTTATCACAGTTAAAAGTAAACAGGGTAATTTAGGGTAAAAATAATATTATTATTTCCGTAGCACATGTCCTAATTCTATTGGATAAGTGTAATTCTACCAAAAACAATCTCAGGAAAAAAGATGATATTTTAGGTCCACTTGGATTAGATTAGGACATTTGTTATTATTTAATTCAATGAAGAGTTAGAAGAGTTGAAATCAAAGTTTAATAAATAAAAAAATTTAATATAGGGTTAAAAATAAGAAAAATTTGACTAAAAATATTCATTATAAATCCATAAATATTTCATACATAATTGTATTTTATTTATATTTTTTAGACGTTAAATAATTTAATTTATTTATGACACAATGATGATCCAGTAATATTCTAATTAATGAAAGAATAAAATTATTGACATTATAAATATCAAAATAAATGTAATTTGAGACTTTTTATGGATTCTAATAATTTTCTACGTTAATTTGGCATATTATTGTTGGTTAGATAAATATTTTTGGATGTAATAGTGCTGTTATGAATTTATCAAAAACAAAATACTAAAGTGTGTCTAAATTGACATAAAAGTGTTTTGAAGAAAATATTATATTATTAATTAATATTTTATTCTTAAAAATATAGGGAATAGACAAAATACTTATATAAGTATAATTTTATCATTAATGAACCAGTTGGGGTTCTTTTGGAAGTATATAGTATGTTTATTAAACATATAATATAAAAATACAAAGAGACATGGTAAATGTCAAACTATTAACTAAGAGTTAAATCTAAAAGATAAAATTATCATAGTGACACAAACCTGTCTAAAAACTATTGGTTTAGTTTTTTTCGTCCCAGAAACACCTTATCCTTTAAATAATTCATTTTGGAGCCATTAAAAATCGAAAATTATTTTATTATAAAATAATATTTCAAGCATTTCATGTGGTGCCCCTCCCCCCTTTTCTAAAAGAAAACTCCCCCTTCTCTATAATTCACACCATAAAATCCATTTGGCTTCACCAAAATATTCCCAAATAGACTCTAAATTATCTTCTATTAATCCTAGAGGCCTTACTTTAGTCCGAAATCCAGTCTAAGGATCCTTTTTGATCAAATCAAAAGGAATAACCCAAAGAAGAGGTAAATATTTCATCACCTCTTTCAAGATCCTTTCTTCTTCAACTTCCCTTTTCATTTTTGTTTCCATTATGAAATAATAAATCCAATATCTTCTATATAATTTTATTTTATTATAAATATGGGTACAACCAAATTCATTATTCTATCCATCCTTTGAATGACATGTCACCATATGTGCGTACGTACTACTTACCGTCTCCACATCATGGTGAAATTTTTATTCAATACATTATTATTTTTATGTGTATAATAATGATGTGTAATGTATGTAAATAATATATATAACATGATAATGATTATTTATATATGATATAATATTAAATTATATATTATTTTAATATCAAAAGAACGATATTGTCGCTCATGCGTACGTACGGATTACCGTCTCCACGAACGTGATGAGATTTATTCTCCATCGTATCCATTCAAGAATAATTTTCATTAGCTGATTAAAAATAATTTTTAAATACTTAATGTAATTATCTATATGAATAGGATACATCCTATCCATAACAAACATTACTTATGTAACAATTCATATAAAGGAAGACGAATCAGTTAACACCTAAAATGACGATAATATTAAGATATTATTAACAAAGCAAGTTCAAAAGATCATATATGACATCATATTAATGTATATGATTATTTTATAAATTAATAACAATTATGTACTCATTATACAGGAGTTTAACCTACCCTCGAAAAAGGAAAAGTACAAGGTAAGGGTTAATTCTACAATATCTTCATTATACGAAGTTGTTTATACCTAATTATCTACTGGGACCTCTTTATCATCCACATTCATGTTTCTTAAAAATATTTTTCAAAATATTATTTCTATTATATATACCATGGGTTAATGTCATTTATACCCATGTTTGACTCTTTATAAGATGTTAATAAAGGAATCTTTCTGTCGTTTTCCAAACAAGGTCCTTTATAACCTTTTCGACAAAATTAAGGTAAGAATGTCTTTTTTAACATATATGGCAGGTGCGGATATTTTATGCAGTTATAACATCATCAAATAATCCCTTAAAATATT
The DNA here is from genome assembly GCA_963277665.1 of Viscum album. NCBI lineage: Eukaryota > Viridiplantae > Streptophyta > Magnoliopsida > Santalales > Viscaceae > Viscum > Viscum album. The sequence goes on along the minus strand of OY728134.1, from coordinate 72,568,834 downwards.
ATAAAAATATATTAAAATATAACTAATTTATTTTATAATTACATTACTTTTAAATGATTTCAAAATAGAAAGCGATATTTCTCTAAAAAAAAGTTTTTATTTCATGTACATCAACATCCTTTGCTGGATTTTAAGATTATTTGAAGTTGATTTATTATGATACAAAACTTCCATATTTTATTGATGTTTTTGTGATATGTTTTACTATGGATGTTCTATTTATATACCATCCATGGTTTATGGATAAAGTATTGACATTTCATATTCTAGTTTTAATACGAATGTTTATGTTATGTTTAAACCATTTCATATGAGGAATGCATTGGACTTAGTAAGTAACGGGTGGAGCCCGCTAGAGCTCCTTGATGTGTCGGTAGGTCTCATGAGACAAACTACTGTCTTGGTATAAGGCTTTGAAAAAATCTAATTTGTAGTCTTGGAACAATTCCTTGACTATGTGGTTTTGATAGTCTAGAATTATTAATTCCATCATTATGAAAGTGGCGATTGATATTGAATGTGATTATTCGACTAGTAGAATATCCATGTGAGTATGTAAATGGAATTATTTGATTTTATATTTTCCATATTATTCTGAAGTTCATGTTTAAAATTATTTTGTTTCATTCTTATTCATTTCCTTAAATGTTTATTCTTATTTATGAAAGCTGCTATATTGTTATCCTTATTGAGAATCTGAGCTCACCCATTTCTATCTATTATTATTCCCAAGATGCGAAGAAGTATTTTATGACTGACCAGTAGGGATAGTCTGTGGGGATATGAGTGTGGTCTATGGAAAAAATTTTGTAGTAGTTTTTCATTTTATAATGTAATGTAAACCTTATGAATGTATCTAGTACTTCCAAGGCTACTAAACTAATCAGTCATTTGAGACTTGTTCTTTTGTAACCATGAAAATGTTATGTAATAATGCACTGAATCTGGGTAATTGTGGTTAGGGTGTTACACCTTAAACAAGAAGAAATCATTTAAAGAACAAATAAGGGAAAGTAGTTGATGGTTGATACTCCTACCAAGTCCTTGGTCAGTAAGAAAGATGTTGGTGCTTCATCAAAGAGGAAAGATAATGTTCTTGAAAATAAATCATCATCAACAATGTATTAGAATTCAGAATCATATTCTCTTGGATATGACTTTATTGTTCAGTCTTTAAAGAAGCTGGTAGGTACTATTATTTTATTTCCATTCATAGATTCAAGATTCAAAATGCTTCATCATTCCATAAATCATAAAACAGATTCAGTATCAATGGTGATAGATAAGTGTGTCAAACTTGAGGCTAATTTAAAATATTTTTTCATTAATTATGAAGCCCATAAATGATCTAACAATAATATGACTAATTGGTCAAAGAAAACTATTGAAGAGATAATAATTCTTGATGAGATTCAAGCTAATGTCAAGGATTCTTTTGAAACCGAATATGCTAAGTTCAAATATCTCACCAAGTCTTTTGATGAAAAGAAATCTCTTGAAGAAACTACTCGGAAGAAAGAAGTGAAAGATCTGAATGGGAAATTGTATTCAGTTGCATAGATTTGGAAGAGGGAAAGGGATCTTAGAATCGAACATGAGGAAAAACTTGAAAAACAAGAAGAATCCTTAAAGGCTCATGCAAATATGCTTAAGGCTTAGGAAGAAAGAATTAAATCCTTGTGAAGGAAAAGGTATGATCATGATTAGAAACTCAAGCACATGTAATATGATTATAAGAAACTCAATAAGCTAAAAACAATTGTAAAGAAGATTATTTCAAAGGAGAAAGAGGGTAATTTAATTCAAATCAGATCTTTTGTTGTATTTTTCAATTGTACAAAACAAATTCAAACCTTAATGAAATTTTGGTTTCACTTCATATTTTTGGTCGTTTAGTACTAATATTTCAGGTACCATGTTTTTTTCCATTTATTTCATTTCTTTTTGAAAAACACAAAGTGGGAGAATTTAATGACAAAAAAGAATACTAATTAAATAAAAAATTTCCCTATGTAAAAGAAAGATAATCTTAGGGGGAGTTTTTGCCATGAATATTATTGTATGCAAGAAATTACAAAATCTCATTCAGGAAATCATGAATACAATCCTTAGGGATTTCAAAGCCTATGGTGGAGTTAGTCATATTCATTATGATCCATAAGTAAAAGGAGTTAAGTTTTATTTTCATGTTCATAAAATTTCTATGTCCTTATATAATTTTCAGTATAGATGTATGTGCTTTCAAAAAAGGGGAAGATTATTGAGTCAAAAAGTTTTCCGTATGAGTTGTTCATTTCTCTATGTTTTGAAAATCACAAACACTCTATCTCAATGAAAATATTATCTTCCTTAAGCTTTGTTTAAGGAAATTTTCTTCTTACCCAGATTTTTTTAATAAATAAAATTTTCCTTCCCCAAGGAAAATTTATCCTTACCTATTTTTCATTCTTCATATTTTTGTTTCTCTAAATATAACTCTTTTAATTACTAAGTGAAAAATTTGGTTTCACATTTAAAACCTATGAATTCTATAAATACATAGATATAGAGTAATATTTTTTAAGGATCCGAATTCTCTAAAATTCAGACATTAAATTCACTAAAATTCAGACTCACAAATCAGTGAAATTAAGACTCCGAATTATCTGAAATTCAAACTCTGAATTCTCTAAAATTCATATTCCAGATTCACAAAAATTTAGACTCTAGATTCTCTTAAATTCTGACTCTGAATTCTATGAAATTAAGACTCTAAATTCCCTAGAATTCAGATTCCAAAATCCTTTGATTTTGGACTCCAAAATCCTTATAATTTAGACTCTAAATTCATTAGAATTCTGATTATGAGTTCCTCAAAATTCTAACTCGGAAGTCTACAAAATTCTGATTTTTAATTCCATGGAAAAAAGAATATGAATATCCATGTAATATAGACTAAAAATGTTTTCCTCTTAGACTCTGAACATTATTTTTCCTTAGACTCTGAAAAATATATTTTATATAGCAACCATATTTTTTTACCCATGTTATATTTATGAAATGATGTCATGCATTCTGTTCCTATCAAACTATTTATTGGGTGACATGTGTATAGGTCCCTCTAAGATTCATAGACAAATATGACCGTATGAGGAGGGAGTCGATTGTTGGGAAAATGATTATAAATAGGAGCTCATTTTAATGAGCTCAATACTTTTGATGATTGTTCTAAAACTCCACAGATAACATTCTGCTAAAGTGATTTCTAGAAAGAGTGACTCTCATTCCTTGTGTGTACTTAACATATTTTTCATCATGCATCGTGCGAATCCGATTGTTGATGTGTACAATCGAGGTCTTCTAGGGAAAGGATGGCCGAGGTGCCGACTACCTTGATGTTTGAGGGCTTGCGGGGATAGCCAGACAGACTCTGATATTCATATCGAGGGCATACCCTGGTGTGGGTAAGAAATTTTTTTTTTAAGTATAAATCAAGGGACCTTTATCCATGGTTGTTGGATACCATACTCTTTGGGCTAAAAGATTCTATACTTGTTACTTGTACTGTTTCATGTTTTTTTCTGCATTTTGATTAATAAGGAAAGTATAACTATCTTATAATTTCTTATATTTGTATACTCTAGTTAGTAAGATTCTATATTATTTAATGTATAATATTTGTTCTTGTAACCATCACAAAAGTTTCAATTATGGAACCATATTTCCGGAATCCAGCATGTATGTAGAACTAAAAGGTCTTGTGAATTTACCTTTTTTAACTTAGTTAAACAATAATAAGTTTTATACTATCTTTAAAAGTTATAATGGTATTTTTTAATTATATAATTCACCCCCTCTTGTATATGGAGCATCTGCATCATATTTCGATCCTACATGAATACTTAAATATGGGTGAGCATGAATTTTTTGGGGTCTTATTTACCAAGATAAACGATAATGTCAATATAATCAGATGTTATGGTGAAAATTTGGAGGATTATACAGTTGTTGAAAAGATCTTGTGAATTATGCATGATACATTTGTTGCAAATATATCATCACTGGAAGACAAAGACCCTGAAACCTTATCTCTAGATTATTTTCATACACTCTCATCACTTATTAAGTAAGATGGGAGAAGAATATGAAGAGAAAAGAAAAATCTAATAGATAAATGTCTTTCAAGGATTCATAGAAAAATAATTCAGTGAAAATTCTTATTAATGAAGAATCTATTGAATCTGACTAAGAAGATGAGGTATTTCAAAATATTGATGAAATTTATTTCATTTTTTTCAAAAATATGAAAAGAGGAACATGAGAATACAAAGGGAAACTTATGTTGATATGTTTTGAATGTGGAGGTGTTAGCCACTTTGTGTCTAGTTTCCCTCAAAAAGGGAAACATTAAGACAATGATGAAGAAGACAAAATACCAACATGGTTATGGATGAAAGAAGGGGAATAAGATAAATATTCTAGAAGAGGTAAGGCTAAAATGTTCATCAAATAAAAAAAGAATATTTTTTTCAAAAAAAAGTGGATGTTGATGATAGCGAGATAAGATATGAATATTATGTTTATGAGAAATCAAGAGAGAGTACATTTTTGAGATAGTGAATAATGAAGATCATGAGAGAAGTCGTTATAAATATGAAGAAACTCAACTTGAAGAGTATCTAAAAGGATAGTTAAAGGATTTTATAGAAAGAATAAAGGGCTTGAGAAGGAAAACAATAAATTGAAAAATGAATACTCTTCATTAAATGAACATGAAAGTTATCTTAATGAGAAAGAAAATTTTGAAAAAAATATTGATTATAGGAATAATTCTATTAAGAGTGAATATAATCATACTGAACATCTATATGTAAAGCTGAAGGAAAAAAGAATATGAGTTTTAAATTTTACAATATAATATTTCCAAAGACGAGGAAAGGATCAAAAGGTTCAAAAACTATATTACATAAGTTGGTGTAATTTTTTTTAAGGATGCACCTATGAAGGATCCACAAAAGCGACATTAAATAGTTAAAAATAATGATAGAACTAGTTTTGATAAGAACCACGTTGGAAGGGATAAGTATGTGGTCAATGATAGATATACAGAAAAATCAGAGGTATCTAAAAATCATGAGTTGAGAAATATTTCTACTACTTCTGGTTCTAGTATGTCTGAACAAAAATTTGAGTTGAAGAAAAAATTTACAACTGAAAATATGAAGGATAAAGGTCTATAAAGTTTGGGTAAGAATATTATCAAGAATAATGTTCACTTCTCTAGGTAAAATGGATGTTTCTGAGGAAAATATTCATTATATGGAAACAAATAGTATTGTGGTGGATTTAGACAGATGGATAATATGTGTTGGTTCAACCAAAAACATTACTAATATTCCACAATATTTTAAAGACAAGGATTGAGGGGGAGTCAATCTTTTTAAATGTGAAAATCTCAAAACAAAATCTAGAAGATATATAACAAGTATGTTTTGAAATTTGATAATAGGTTCCATCAATGAGAAACTATCTATGAAATATGTGATCGACCTGGACATCGTGCTAAGGGTTGTCTGATTGTGTTACTGGAAAAAGAAAAATATTTTTAAAAATGCTCAGAAGATAGAAATTATAGAGGATAAGAATGAAATATTTTATAGGTATGAAAAGTAATAGTTCTTGGTTTTCTAGACAAAAAACATTGACATATCTAGGAAATTGAAGTATTGGAGATGAAATTGGATGAAAGGTGTGAACAGAAAGATATTGTTGGTGAAATAGATTTGAATGCTATGAAAGGAGAATGAACATGGATCCTTGATAGTGGTTGTTCTTTTCATACGATATAAGACTTAATGTTGATAAATAATGTGAAGGATTTCCATGAATGAACATTGAAATTTAGAAATGATGAATCTTTTTGGATCAATGGTGTTGGATCATCCAACATTAGAAAAGAAAAGATAATATCCAAGAAAACACTATATGTTGATGGGCTGAAACACAACCTTACCCGTGTGTCATATCATTGTGTTGAGTGAAATAAATTCATCTTCATAATAGATTGATTTGTTGTAAAAAATGACGATTATTGAATGCAAGTTTCCAGAGGCCAGTGTACAAAAGGAAACTTGTTCCATGTTGGTGAAGTTCAGAACTATTGTTACCTGGGTTTGGTGGATAAAAATCCGGTTCTGGTATAAGAGGATTCAACACATGTGTAAAAGAAACATGAGAATATTATCAAAATGTGACAGTGTTGGAGTCATTCTATATTTTTCAACAAGAAAATATTGGTGTTACACTATTTCTAAAAAAGGGTAGATCATGAATACGGTGCACAAGAAAGTTGAATTTTTTTCAAAATATCCTGTGGAACATATCCACTCTGAAATATGTGGTCCAATGTGAAAAAAATTAAAAAAATGTAGATAAGTACATCATCACATTCATTGATGATTTTAATCTCATTACATTTGTTATGTATATGAGTCATAGGTCGGATGCTCTGAAAATTGTAGAAAGATTCAGAAGGAAATATGAGAAGGAATGTGAGGATTCAGTGAAGAATTTGAGAACATACAATGGTGGTGAATTCAAGAATTACGATTTTGAAAATTATCTTTAGGTTCATGGAATTTGAAATGAGTTTTGTTCACTATACATGCCTCAAAAAATGGGGTTGATGAAATAAATAATAGGAGTATGATGGACATGGAGTGAACTATGTTACATGAACATGGTCTCTCTCATTACTATTGGAGGAATTCCATGAGTAATTATCTATATATAAAGAACTGATGTTTTTATATTCCTAATTCATATATGACTCAATAAAAAATGTCCTATGAAAGAAAATCCAAATCTGAAATACTTAAGAGTTTGTGGGAGTCCATGAATTATAATGAAGAAAGGTGGAAACCATGGTAGGTTTGAGAAAAGAGGAGATGATAGAGTGTTTCTGGGATATGATCGAGAAGGAAGAGGATATATATGTCTTAACCATGAAACAACAAATTTTTTTGATTCAGTAGAAGTGAATGTTTTTTAAAATGTTGAGAAAGAAAAGAATTCAAATGAAGATGTGGAAGTTGAGATGGGTATATAATTTTTGTTAACAATATTTGTAATGTTGTAGACTATGTTAATCCTACTCAAGAAGAGGAATCAAACATAGAAATCACAACTTATGGGGATGAAATTCAAATAGATCATCCTAGGCAGAGGAAATAAGTGGAGGCAGAGAACATTATTGGAGATCAACATCAAAGGGTTCAAATAATAAGAACAACGAATACTATTACACCTGTGGTTCTCTATACAAAAGTAAAACTGAATGATGTGAATGAATAATTTGAGCAACCAGAATGGGTTCAGGCTATAAATGAAGATCTTTTTAGATATTTAATAATGATACTTGGGAGCTTGTGCCTAAGCCAGACAACAAGAGCATTATTGGTACATTGTGTGTTTTCTGAAACAAGCTGAACGAAGAGTGTGAATTCATAAGAAACAAAGAATGATTGGATATCAATGGGTATTCATAAATTGTAGGCATTGATTTTGTTGAAACCTTTGATCCAGAGGAAATTTTAGAAACAATCATAACAACTCTTGTTATTACTGCACAATGAGGATACAACTTCTTTCAAATGAATGTAAAATCCCCATTCTTGAATGGTGATCTTGATAAGAATGCTTATATTGATCAAACTTGTGAATTTTTTATAGGAAAAGATGAAACATATGTTTTCAGATTGAATAATTCTTTGTATGTGCTAAAAAAGGTCCAATGGCATGGTATTAAAAACTGGATACAGGCTAATGGAAATTGAATTCCAAGAAAGGATGAGTTGAAAACAATATTTACATAAAGGAAGGTCAGGAGTACTCTCTGATCATTATTGTTTATGTCAATGTCATTATCTTTGTTTGGAATGATGAAAGATCTTACAAATGATTTTATGAGTAGATGAGGAAGTTGTTTGAGATTTCCATGTTGGGAGAAAATAAATACATTATTAGACTGAAAATTTCACAAAAGAAGAATCACATTTGTTTATCTCAAGAATATTATTCTAAACAACTTCTGAAAAAATTTGGCATAGAAAATTTGGAACCATTTTACACAGCAATTTCTGTGGGAACCAAGTTGTCTAATGTAACGTCCCAGTTCTGGAAGCCACCCAGAGGCGCCCCGTACCCGGTTGGTCACATGGCCTCAAACGCATTTCCCCAAATTCTAGATGATGCCGACTAGTAGCGTGGGCCTTGGGTGTGATAGTGGCGAAACTATTCCCTCATTGGCAGAGTACACAGCGGAAGAAAAATAAACATGCAACAGCAGAAGCAGTAATAACCAACAATATAAACAGCGGAAGACTAAATCAACAAACTGGAGAACATATGTATATATTTGAAATGATGCACGATACATAACTAGTAAAGCATCCAAATAAGTCACAATTCTGGAAAACACTACAGTACCAAAACAAGTACACAAGAAAATTAAACAACTCCTCATCATCGCAAGAGAAATCATGGTCCCATGCTCCCCTGATCCAAGAAATCAAGTTTCGGAAGTCGAAGGGTGCTTTCCCATGTCTATACCTGCAACCACATAGTCTTCTTGGGCTCAAAATCATGGCCCAAATAGGGTGTGAGATAAATTCCCAGTATGCATTCACTCGAAGATCTGTGCCTAACAGTCAATGATTATATGGCAGGTAAAAGTACAATAAGTAGTAAACAGCAACATGAACCAATAGGTAGTAACAGTAATCAGTAAAACAGGATGATACATAGCAATAATCAATCCACAACAAAACAAAAGTAGTGAAACAAATATCTAACAAGTACAAACCCTCTGGGAAGTACACGTAGCCATCCCCTCTGGTCCTATCCAAGATGTACAACAACCCTCTGGGCAGTGCACTTAGCTTAACCCATATGGCTTGGTTATATGAATTTATGAGTCTCTATGGGGAAGCTCACTCGGTCAATTACCCTTATAGTCTAGGGTAGTCAGGTACTCTCTCTTGAAGAAGATCACGCATTCTAACCCTCATATCTCCAAGGTCCAGAGACTCTCTGAGAAAGCTATCTCGGTCAATTTCTCCTATAGCCTCAGGTATACCACAGACTCTCTGAGGAAGATCACTCGGTCAATTCCTCCTCTAGATTAGGAAGGTTCTTAAAGTGATTCAAACAAGGTAAGACTCTCTAAGGAAGATCACTTGGTCTACCCTCCTATAGTTTATAAAATCCAAGACTCTCTGGAAGCTCACTCATTCCATACCCTCTGTAGTCTATAATATCTAAGACTCTCTCGGAAGCTCACTCGGTCTATCCCTTATAGTCTATAGCACCAGGTTCTCTCAGCCCCGTGCCGGTCAATGCATAATAATGATATAAGGCCAAATTACACCTATAGAGATACTTGGATAACCAAAGCACACCTATAGAGATACTTATCTAAACAGTCTACAAGGAAACAAGCATGTCATGAGTTCCTATTCAACCTCTAACCACAAGGCATGAAAACTGGTATAGCATCCAAAGGAAGAAGACACCCAAAGGTCGTAACCAGAAAAAATCAAGGGAAATTACATCCAAGAACAACAAATTATCCTCTAATGTGGGCAAATTATCTATAAATAAGCATACAAGCAAGGCAGGAAAACAACGAAGGCAAAACAATAACACGAAATACCCCGTTCATGGATATTAGTAGAAATTCTCACATAAACTCAGTGACTTTGAATGGTAAGGCACAAACCACCAACCTCAATCCAAGGAGATCGATATACTTGAACCACGATGACTGATTCTCCCTAGAACGTCGTATATCTGAGAAAATGCACAAAAATTTCAACCTTAGATAACTTGAGAAGGAAGAATAATTGGAAAACAAGGTTCAAGGAGAAGGGAGAACTCACCGCTGCGCTTCCAACGCAACTGACAGAGCTCAAATCGGAGGATGGATGGAGGATCAGGAATCCGGAGAAGTTTCTGACTGTACGACATCTCTCGATCAAACCAGACCTAGAAGAAGACGATTATGGAGATTAGGCGCGACCTCGGCCCGTTTAGTGAAAAAAGAATAGTACAGAATGTGTATTTTTAAAGTACACGGAAAGTAATGTGTTTTTCCGTACTCTGCAAAAATCCGCCTCCACGTCACCCCTACACACCGTGTGTGTGGTCCATACATGGCCATCACACAGTTTCAAGTAGTAAAAGAGTACACAGCATGTACTTCAAAAAATTTCAAAAACTCCAAAAATTCTCAAAAACTCTAGAAATGGAAAGACATACCTGAAATGAAGATCTGGGTTCTTACAAACTTCCCCCCTTAATGAAATTCGACCCCAAATTTCCCTAGATGGGCGTAGAAGAAGAATCCTCAAATAGGATGCTCTTCAAATGAAGCATCCACTTCTAACTCAACCTCCTCATACTGAAAGACATGAGATGAGTCTGAAAGGTAACGTCGGAGTTGAGAGACGTGGAAGACGTCGTGCATCTCCTAGTACCTCTGAGGTAGTTTCAACCGATATGCAATCGGCCCAACCCTCTCCTATACATCAAACGGCCCGACGTACCATGGTGAAAGATTACCCTATCTTTGAATCCTCTTATGTCCCAACCTCGGTGTGACACGTAGGAAAACTTGATCTCCAACCTTTAACTCCAGAGGTCATCTCCGCTGATTAGCATAAGACTTCTGTCGAGACTGTGCTATAGCCATACTCTTCCGAATAAACTCTATCTGCTCTGAGGTCTCCTGAACAAGATGAGGTCCTAGCAAAGCTGCCTCTCCTGCCTCTAGACAGCATAAGGGTGATCGACATGGCCTACTGTACAAATCCTCATATGGTGCCATCTGAATGGTCGCCTAAAAAATGTTGTTGTAGGCAAACTCCACAAGAGGTATATGCTTCTCCCAAGAACAACCGAAGTCTAGAATTCATGCTCGGAGCATATCCTCAAGCACCTGGATCGTGCGCTCGGACTGGACATCGGTTTGGGGATGGTATGATGTACACAAAAGTACCTATATAACCAAAGCCTTCTGAAATCCCTGCCAGAACCGAGAGGTAAAAGGCGCATCCCTGTATGAAACAATGTAGTGTGGAACTCCATGTAGACGTAAAATCTCTCGGATGTACAGTCGTCCCAGATCATCAACACTAAAGGTTTCCTTGATCAGCAAGAAGTGTGATACCTTCGTAAGCCTCTCGACAATGACCCAAACTGCATCACTTCCCCTAGGTGACCTCGGTAACCCGGTAACGAACTCCATCGTGACAATGTTCCACTTCCACTCTGGAACGGGTAACTGTTGTAAAAACCCTACTGGTCGTTGATGCTCTGATTTCCCCTGCTGACAAGTAGAACATCTCATGAAAAAACCAGCAACATCTCTCTTCATACCTGGACACCAGTACTGGTAATGAAGATCCCGATATATCTTGGTGACGCCAGGATGAACTACCCAAACTGGGGAATGAAAATCCTGCATCAACTCCTCGCGTATGTCTGTTGGCACCGATACGCATCCCTGGAAACGCAAGATCTCATCCTCTCCGACTGTCCATTTAGAAAGAGGTTCCCCTACTTACATACTCTCCCGCATGAATAAGGCCTCTGAATCTAATAGATTCCTCATATGCACCTAATCAAGAAGTGTAGAGGTAAATGCCATATAAGATAGGACAGTCTATCCCTGCCTGTCGTTCACCTCCAGATGCAGCTCAGAGAATAGATCCATAAGCTGCCACTCACTGCTTGCATCCTAAAGTGCCTGAATATGAGTTCGTCTCCTCAACGCATCTTCCACTACATTACGCTTTCCTGGCATATAGGTGAGCTTTATGTCAAAGGACTGAAGATATTCGACCCACCAGCACTGTCTTAGATTCAGATCATGATAAGTGAAAATATACTTGAGACTCTTGTGGTCGGTGAAAACCAAAAAGTGCTCTCCCAGAAGATAGTGTCTCCAATAGCGCAAGGCATGAACAACTACTTCCAACTCCATATTGTGCGTCGAGTAGTTCTTCTCGTTTGGCCTCAACTGCCGAGATGTGTAAGCAACGAACCCAACTCCCTCTATAAGCACGGATCCTAGCCCGATACCCGAAGCATCATAGTAAACAGTGTAGCCCTTGCCCAACTCTGGAAAGACTAGTATCGGTGCTAACATCAACCTCCCTTTCAGCTCGTGAAAGGTTGACTCACAAGAATCTGACCATAAAAACATTGCCCCTTTCTTGGTCAGACCTGTCAACGGTGCTGCTAGGCGTGAGATGTCCTGAATGAAGCATCTTTAGTACCCATCCAGTCTTAGGGAACTCCGCACCTCGAAAAAAAATTTCGAATGCTCCTACGAAACTACATCTCTCACTTTCTCTGGGTCTACAGATACTCCAGACTCCGAGATGACGTTACCCAAGAAGTGAATCTGATCCATCCAAAAGTGCCACTTTGAGAGTTTAGTATATATTCGATGCTCTCTCAGTGTACTTAGAATGATCTCAAAATGTGTGGCATGGTCGTGTCGAGTGTGATAGTACACCAAGATATCATCCATGAAGACTAGGACAAAGGAGTCCATGTATGGATGTAACTCTCAGTTCATCAGTTCCATGAATACTACATGCGCGTTGGTAAGACAGAACGGCATGACGGTATACTCATATAAACCATAAATTCTCTTGAAGGCTATAAGAGGCATTTCAGATGGTCTAACGTGCAACTGATGATAACCGGACCTCATGTCGATCTTCGAGAACACTCGGGCTCCTCGAAGCTGATCAAAGAGGTCATCGATCCTCTGAAAGGGATATCGGTTCTTGACCGTCAACTGGTTTAGCATCCGATAATCCACAAAAAGCTGAAGGGTACCATCTGCCTTTTTTGAAAACAGGACAGGTGAACCCCAAGGAGAGGTACTGGGTCGGATGATACCCTTTGTCTGCAACTCCTCCAACTGCATCTTGAGCTCCTGAAAATCAGGTGTAGCCATCCTATAAGGAGGAATGGACACCAGTGTCGCTCCTAGCATGAGCTAAATCGAGAAGTCTACCTCAAGCTCCGGAGGTAAACCAGAAAAGTCCTCTGGAAAGACATCCTTGAAACAGTCCACCACTGGAAGAAAGTATAACTGTGAAGTCCCCTGGTCATCCAAATAAACACTGGAAATCTGGGATATGACTTCCCATATCCTATGATGCTCTGGTCCATCTCTATCCACCTGGACATCCCACTCACCTCTATGAAGAAAAGATCTACCCTCTGGTGATACGAAACTCACCCTACGGTGATTGCAATCATAGACTTCCTAGAAAAGAACCAACCAGTCCATACCGAGAATAATGTCATAGCCCATAATTTCTAGGACATATAGGTTCCATAAGTAATGACACCCTGCAATCTCAAGAGGGAACTCTCTGCACTGACGTACGCTAGATGTCCTCATTCCCAATGTTGTGTCAAGAGTCAACAAGTTGGCAGACGAAACGATACAGAGCCCAAATCTCTCCACAACCACAACAGAGATAAATCTATGGGAGGCACCAGTATCGAAAAGAGCTGAAGATAAAACTGAGGCTACTAAGATCGTACCTCGAACAATAGAAGGGACGAATCCTGCTCTTGATAAGTATGCTCCATGGAGAAATAAAGGCCTGCACCGTAGCCCTGCGCCCCTGGCTGAACGCTCTGTACTGATCCACTCTGCTGTCGCAGATGACCTGGTGATTGACCACCACGTTCGTGACCTCCACCGTGGCTTGAATGTCCAGAAGAACTCCAGTTCCTTGATTAGTGGGAAACTGGTTAAGCATCTCTAGAATGCAGGGTCATAGAGGTACCCATACCACCAGCTGAAGGTGAGAAGATGTGATAGAAGCACTGAAGGTGACCCATATTGCCGCAAGACAGCCACTCCATAGAATCCCTCTGGCATTGAGGCCTAGTATGCCCACTCCTACCGCACTGGTAGCATACAACCTGACTTCCAGAAGACGCATCCCATGAACCTCGATCTCCTCTAGAAGACTCTCTACAACACTTCTTACATTCCGTAGGAGGAACACCAGCTCTGGATATCAAACCGCCCTGGCTCACTGCTCAAGAATCTATCAGATTTCTCTCATTGATCAGCACCTGGTTGACGATGGAGGATATAGAAGTCAACAAGAAGATATTCACCTGGGAACAGATCTCCTACCTGAGACTGTCCTAAAACATCCTAGGAATAATCAACTCATCACCTGCTGGGATCTGTGTGAAACGCTGCATCTTAGTGAAGTGAGATGAGTACTCCATAACAGAGAGAGTACCCTGCTGCAGACTCATAAACTCCCGGTCTTTATTGGCCCTTAGGGTCTCCAGATAGAAGTAGTCATAGAAGGTGCATCGAAACTCATCCCAATACATATCCTAATGATGCCCTGACCGTATGATCACCTCCCACCACCTCTTGGCGGTGTCTCAGAGCATATAAGTATCCATCTTCACCCTTTTATCCGGAGGCATCTCTAGGTTCTCAAAGATGGTCAGTGTGGCCTCTATCCACGACTCTTCAGCTTGAGGTCCTCCATCCCCTAAAAAATTAGGAGGATGATGCTGATTGAAAACCCATGTCAACTCAGCCGTCGATGGGACAGGAGGCGGTGCTCCCTGGAAGGTATGCATCATCCACAGGAAGTCCTCCCTAAATTGTGCATCGGCTCCTTTGACAGGTATAACTGCTGCTGCCAAGGCTGGCACTATAGGAGGATCTGCAGGAGGTCCCTGGTCAGCCATATCTAGCGTCTGATCACTTCCTGACAACAGTCGTACAACTGGAGGACGTATCGGAGGCATAGCTCTGAGAGATCAAAAGCACAACTTAGATTAGGATTAACGAGGAAAGAAAACACAGGAGTACAAAACTGGAATAGGGGGAAAGGAACAATAAATTTTTACAAAACACGACTACATGGTGCGTATAAAACCTACACGACGTGTCTTCCTTAGCAATTAACATGGGCATGTACCCCTGCCTGACAGGTCATGTAACTCCCCTAACTTCACGTCGTGTTGTTCCCACACACGACTTGTACTTGAACTCTAATCCCCTACCGGATTCTCCTTACACGGCTAACCCACATGGTTCAAACTAACCTGAGACTACAAGGCGTGTTCCCTTGGGATACGATGTGTACTGGACACTGTCTCGGCGGCCCGTGTTACTAGTTACAAGTCCGTCTACACTGTTTCCCTTACACGGCATATTGCGAACAAGAACGGCGTGTATAAGAGATGGCGACACTGTCCCGTGTTGTTTGTGACACTACCGGGTACCTGGGAAAGACTACACGGCGTGTTCCGAAAGCAACACAGTGTGTCCTACTCGAGCTTCCCCTACCTGTGTTGTTAGTGACACGGCCGGGTACAAGGCTCTACACTACATGGCATGTACATACCATACATGGCGTGTTCCTGAAATTATTTTCACAACACCATGTTCCTGCACACACAATCAGTAAAAAGGCCTAAAAACTACACGACATGTAACCAGAAAGTACACGTCGTGTATTCTGGGATATTCTGGCCAGTAGCTCAGAAACTACACAGAAGCCCAGAATCATAGAAAACAAGGAAAAGAGGTTCCAAATTCTGATTCGTGAGGGCCCATACTCCCCATGAATCAAAGCTTGGCATCCCATTCAGTCATGTACAAGAGGAAACGAGATCATGATCCACCAATTTCTGATTCAAGAGGGCCCATAACACCTCATGAATCAAAAATTGGCATTCATTTAAACAAAATACAATTCAAACAATTCTCTAAGAAGCATCATAGATCCTATCAAGCATCTATCACAATAGCATGCATAATCTACACAATGTCTATCACAACATCATGTAATCGCTAATGCACCCTAAATGGCATGGAAAGAATGCATGGCATGAGATTTCTACAAGTGCCTATAGGATGCATGAGATGGCGTACCCTCATCTCATCGGGTTGCGATAGAAATAGAACCGTAATATAAAAATAATAATACTACAAATCGTGTGGATCACTCTAGGTGAAATCGTATCAACCGTAAAATCTCAAAACCAGAAAACTGCAATAAACGAGGTAGTATGGCTTTTTCCTGTACACGAGTTAACTACTCCCAGGTTCATCTTATTACCAAGTACCGAATCCTTCCTATCCATGGATAAAGTCTCCAAACAGTAAAGGAAGATAAAATAACTCCTCTAATACCACTTTGTAACATCCCGGTTCCGGAAGCCACCTAGAGGCGCCCCGTACCCAGTTGGTGACATGGCCTCAAGTGCATTTCCCCAAACGCCAGAGGCGGGCTACTATTAGTGAGGGCCTTGGGTGTGATAGTGCGAAACTATGACCACATTGGAAGAGTACATAGCAGAAGAAAAATAAACATGCAATAACGGAAGCAGTAATAACCAACAATATAAACAGCGGAAGACTAAATCAACAAACTGGAGCACATATGTATATATATGAAATGTTGCATGATACATAACTATGAAAGCATCCAAACAAGTCACAATGATGCAAAACACTACAA
The DNA here is from genome assembly GCA_963277665.1 of Viscum album. Lineage (NCBI taxonomy): Eukaryota > Viridiplantae > Streptophyta > Magnoliopsida > Santalales > Viscaceae > Viscum > Viscum album. The sequence continues at coordinate 72,552,260 of OY728134.1, read as the reverse complement.
TACCAAAACAAGTAAAAAAGAAAAGTAAAAAATCTCCTCAGTATCGCAAGCCAATGTTTGGTCCCATGCTCCCATGCTCTAAGCAATCAAGTTCCGGAGAGTCGAAGGGCGTTGGCTTTGTCTATACCTACAACCACATAGTCTTCATGGGCCCAAAAGCATGTCTCAAACAGGGTGTGAGATTAAATCCTAGTAGGCATTCACCTGAAGATCTGTACCTAACAGTCAGTGAGTATATGGCAGGTAAAAGTACAATAATTAGTAAACAGCAACAACAACCAATAGGCAGTAACAGTAAGCAGTAAAATAGGATGATACATAGCAGCGATCAATCCACAACAAAACATAAATAGTGAAACAAACAGAAAACAAGACGGAACCCTTTGGTAAGTACTCTTAGCCATACCCTCTGGTCCTATCCAAGAAGTACTACAACCCTCTAGGTTGTGCACTCAGCCTAACCCCTCTGGCTTGGTCATACGAATTTATGAGACTCTCTGGGGAAGCTCTCTCGGTCAATTACCCTTATAGTCAAGGCTAGTCAGTGACTCTCTTGAGGAAGATCACGTGGTCTATCCCTCATATCCCCAAGGTCTGGAGACTCTATGAGGAAGCAATCTCGATCAATTCCTCCTATAGCCTCAGGTATACCACAGACTCCCTGAGGATGTTCACTCGGTCAATTCCTCCTCTAGCCTAGGAAGGTTCATAAAGTGATTCAAACAAGGTATGACTCTCTGAGGAAGCTCAATCGATCAACCCTCTTGTAGTCTATAAAATCCAAGACTCTATGGGAGCTCACTCGGTCCATCACCTCCGTAGTCTATAATATCTAAGACTCTTTAAGAAGCTCACTCGGTCTATCCCTTATATTCTATAGCACCACGTTCTCTCAGCCTCGTGCCTGTCAGTGCATAATAATGCTATAAGGATAAATTACACCTATAGAGATACTTTTCTAACAAAATCACACCTATAGAGCTACTTATCTAAACATTCGACAAGGAAACAATTATGTCACGAGTTCTACTTCAACCTATAACCGCAAGGCATGAGAAAAGGTATAGCAGCCAAAGGAAAACAAGACCCAAAGGTTGTAACCAGAACAAAGAACGGGAAAATACAGAGAAGCACAAAAAATTGTCCTCTAACATGGTCAAATTATCTCTACACAAGCATATAAAGAAGGCATGAAAAAAAACAAAGGAAAAAAATAACACGCAATACCACGTTCACGAGTATCGGTGGAAATTAACACATAAACTCAGAGACATTGAACGGCATGGCACAAACCACCTACCTCGGTCCTAGGAGATTGATATACATGATCCATGATGATTGATTCTCCCTAGAACATCGTAGATATGAGAAAACTCACAAAACATTTAACCTTAGATAACATGAGAAGGGGGAAGAATTGGAAAACAAGGTTCAAGAAGAAGGGAGAACTCGGTGATTCCCTTCCAACTCAACTGATAGAGCTCAAATCGGAGGATGGATGGAGGCTCAGGAATCCGAGGAAGTTTCATGGTCGTATGACGTATCTCGGTCAAACCAGACCTAGAAGAAGTTGATTATGGTGATTAGGCGCGACCCCGGTCCGTTTAGTGGGAAAAAAATGAAAAGTACACGACGTGTAATGGTTTTTTCCGTACTCATCCAAAATCGGCCTCCACGTCACCCCTATACACCGTGTGTGTGGTCCAGACATGGCCAGAACACGGTTTCAAGTGGGAAATGAGTACACGGTGTGTACTCAGAATGTAAACGGCGTGTACATCCAAAATTTCTAGTCACTCCAAAAATTCTCAAAAAACTCTAGAAAAAGAAATTCATACCTGAAATGATGATCTGGGTTCTTACATCTAAAGACGTAGAAGGTAAGGAAGTTGACCAAAAAGAGTTTGAAAAGATGATTGTAAGTCTGTTATATTTGACTTCTTCAAGACCTAATGTAGTCTATCTTGTTAACTTATGTGAAAGATTCCAGAGCGCTCCAAGATAATCACATTTGATTGCAGGAAAATGTATTTTTAGATAAATTTAAGGAATAAAAAACATTAGAATCATGTAATATGGATCAATGAATATTGATCTATTCAGGTGTTTATATGTTAATTGGGTAGGAAACATTGATGAGAGAATATGTACATCTAGTGGAGTTCTATTTATGTGGAAAAGTTGGGTTAGTTTGAATACAATGAAATAGAATTTAGTAACTCTTCTCACAAATGAAGCTGAGTATGTTGCTATTACATAAGCTGTACCCAACTAATGTTTTCAAAGACACAATTAGAATATCTTCTTTTTGAGGTGAAGCTACCTTTTCTCTCGGGTTTCAATAATCAAAGTGCAATAAATTTTACACAGAATATGGTACAACATTATCATTCAAAACGTATTGATATAAAGTACCACTTCATCATTGAGAACATGGAGATGAATGAGTTAAATAAAGAGTATGTTCTTACATTAAAAAAAGTTTCTGATATATTCACTAAACCTTTACTGAAGGATCCATATGAAAAATTTTGGTTGAACATGGGTGTCCACCCTCCATCTCATTATGGTCGAGGTACGTGTTTTTGTCCCCTATCCTATCTAAAATATGGATAGTGTAGAAAAGGGCTAGAATTTTATCACTAATCTATCCTTATGGTTTCATGTATAAAGTTGGATATGTGGGTAAGATGTGAATTCAACATGTAAGTATGTGAACATTTCAAACTATTTGATGGAGTGATTATAGAAAAACATATTGTTTTTTGTCTTTTATAAAGGTTGAAGCTGAGGAAGAAGGTTTAGATGAATAAGAAGATGAGTATGGTTTAGAGATAAGTCTGACGAACCATGTTGAAGATGTTTCATAATCACTACTTTTGGAAAAAATGTCTTTTTTATCAATAATTTGTGTTTCTTACAATGAGTTATCTTGTCTAGGCATAAATTGTTGATTACTAATCCATTTCCTGAGATTAAAAAGTTCGTGGATTTATGAATCTAGGATGAAAAAAAATACAAAATGGGATATTCTTAGGATCAAGTTTGTTGATGAAGGTTTGGATACATGAAGTATTGTGTTTCATTGTCAAGGTTGTTTGAGAATAAAGGAAATCACTTCACTTTGTGTAAGTGGGTGAGGAAAGATAACAATGTTACAATAATTTCCCTGGAAAATATGATGATGCTTTTCTATTATGTATTTCATAAATATTATAAGAGTGTTAGAGAACATACGATGCATGATTTTTTAAGGATATGGGATAAAATATGAAGTCAATTAGCATGGTTCTCCATGTAGATTAAAGTGTAAAAGATGGTGCAACTTTCTAGGGTTTGTCAAATTGTTGGCGTCCAAAATTTGGAGTTGGAAAAACATTAAAAAAAGTTTATTTATTTGAATATATAATTACATTATGGAAAGGGCATGAATTTTTATAATATGGGATTCATGATGTAGATTTCGTAATGACATGAAGAATTTTTTCAGTTTTCTTTGCGATTACGACATGATTTCAAAATGGCTGTGGAAAGGAGATGTAAAAGTGACCATAGTAAAGGTGAAGGTGAAGATAATTGTGGAGACACAAAGGAAGAAGGAGCATCTTAGTAATAAAAATTATTTGACATAATGCAGGAAAATTATGACGGTATTTGCGAATCTATAAAATAGTCATGGTGCTTCTTGGAATAGAGTGAATTTCAGTGGAAATTTTGGTGCTCTATGATTTGGTGCTGACATATAACTGAGGGGTTGGAAGGTTATAGAGTATGTTGGGAACACCTATAAATAGGCCTCTAACCCCTTGAGAAATGTAATGATATGTAATTTAAATTTTAGTGTTATCAGATTGCAATGGAAGTTCATAGTGAAAGTGAGCCTTACAAAGGTGGTGAGCTCTACGAAGGAAAGTTTCTTCAAAGTGAGCTCTCGAGATTTGTGAAAGAATTAAACATCGTAATGTCCAAGTAGTGATCCATGAAATAGTGAGATCTATGATCTAGTGTGATTTTCAAACTCTATATATTTGTGAACTATAGGGATAACAAAGCTAGGAGCTTTGCGAAGGATCCCTTTGAGATGAATATTTGAATACCCAAATTAAGTGAGAAGTTCTTTCATGTGGATCAAGATATGAAGGGGGTATATAACTATGTATTATTACAAATTCTGGGTAGTTCCTATCTGATTTTGGATTGAAAATTGAAGAGTTATATTAAATGATCAGATTTGTGATTGTTTTCAATAAGAATAATGATATTTAATTACCATATTTTTTGCAAAGAGGGTACACAAAGACTTGAGGACTATCCCCCAAGTACTATATGAGTTAAAGGGAATATCCTATGTGTTGTATTCCACATAAGAGGATTATATCCATAGTGTATTTTGGGGTAGAATATTATCTTCATACCATAATAATGAATTTTTACTTTAATTTTGTAGTGAACCTTGAAAATTTTTGTGTTCCCGTGTATGTGTGTTCTTATTATGATCAGTAGGGAAGATGATACTTAACAGGAGATGATGGTTGTTTCATTTGAAAGGAAAAAAATACTATCACTGATTCACCCCTCCCACTCTCTGTGATACTTGGATATTAACTTGGAAAAATCATATAGGATCCTTTTCAATTCACATCATTGATACACACTGAGGATACTTTCTACTCAGAGCATTTTTCACCTTGTGTACCTTACTGGGATGGTAGTGGATTGAGTAGTCATAATCATTGATGACCTCTACCCATCGTCTATAGAACATATTATGACATTTTTTTGTGAATATATATTTTATACTCTGGTGATACATATATATCTCACAATTATCCCCCTAGAGATAATGCCACCAGGTTTTAAATGCAATGATCACAACTCCCAACTCTAGATCATGTGTGGTATAATTTTTCTCTAATATTTTCATCTTTTTTGAGGAATAGTCTATCAATTAATCATTTTTCATCAGAACTCATCATAATCCGTTCTTTGTAGAATCACTATACACAACAAAGAGTTCTCCACTTGTTGAGAGTGTGAGTAATGGCGTAGTGATTAACCTCCTTTTCAACTCCTTAAAGCAGTTTTCACATTCTTGAGTCTAGAAAAACATTAATTCCTTCGATGAAAGCGTGGTCATTGGGTTTTAAAATCATGAAAAGTTCTTCAAAAATCGTTAGTAATACATAGATAGGCCCAAAAAGCTATGGATAACTATTACAGATGTTAGCCTGGGCCACTTTCAATCAACATTATCATAGAAATTTCCACATAGACACTTTTTTGTGATAAAATGCCCCATGGATGATACATTCTCTATCAAGAACTCCCCTTTATTGTAATTTTCATACATCTTATCCGTGCAATAAGTCTTTAACAAGATATTAAAATTATCTTCATGTTACTCTATGCTCTTCATGATCCTCTACGCTCCTAAAGTAAATCAGAATATCATCGATAAAGACTAAATAAAACCTTTTGTGGTAGTATCTAAGACTCTATTCATGAATTCCATGAAAATTGTTGGAGAATTACAGATTCTGAAAGGAATCACTATGAAATCATAGTTTCCATACCTCATTCGAAAGTCAATCATGGGAATATATTGTAGAGACCCGAAGCTTATCGTACATGGACATTACATTACTTTTGCGGAATACTTAGTACATAACAAAAACACACACACAAGGATCGTAATAGTTTAGTGTCTTTGGAAACTCGGATCGTAATCTTCTAAACGTGGTGAAAGATCTTCAATATCTCCCATAAAGATCTTCCCCTTTTTTTTACCTAAAACCTTTCTTTATATCCTGGGGAAAAGAAAACATAAAAGGGTGAGCTCAAATGCTCAGTAAGGGTAAACAAAGGAAATATCAATCACATAATTTTCATAAGAACATAACATTTTTGGAAATCATAACCTGCAAAAGAGAGCATAATTTCATTACATGGGATAAATCATAGTAGTGAAATGAAATCATAACTTAAAACATTACTCATTGTGGAATACACACATAATCATAGAGAATCATTTCTTGTTAGTCAAGACTCATTGCCAAGACTATCTTAGTGGACAAAGTCCCTTTCTGAATCGAGTAATCCTCGTTTCAGTCCTGTTTCACTGAACCGGTATAACCTACCATTCCAGCCATGTCTATCTCATGAGATATAAAATCTTTACCCAATGCATTGGAGGGAGATATAGGTCCCACCCATCTTATAATGAATCCTTTCTTATGTGTGCCACATAATCATAAACCATACATCATAACGTAACCCATGTAATAAAAATGGGATTCTTGAAACATCATGACATCATAAAACAAATCATATAAGGTAAATGACTTCATAAAAATAATTCCATCATAACATAATTTTATAAATGTAATTAAAGGGATAAAAACAGAACCCTTTATTATCTTAGATGGAAAATAATTTTGATAAAACACTTGAATTGAATTCTTGAGGAAAATATCCTTTCTTCTTCAAAAACACTTTTCTTTTCTTAACATGTCATACAATTATAAACTAAAAGAAGTTGATTAAAATTAAACTTGAGAACTTGTAAAGTAAGCTTCTTTGAAATAATGTTTTAAAAAATCCATTCATGCCGTATAAGTTAAAAAAACATTCTTCGTACTTTTGTCGGAAAAGTCAAAAAGTACCTCGTACGAAAAAACGACAAAAGATTCCTTTCATATTCTTTACTAAAAACTCACCGAAGGGTAAAAATGGATTTAAACAATTTTAGGTGGATGGAATTAATATTAAATATTGATGAAACATGGATTTGGATGATAAAATACACCCCAGTAAATACTTACGAATAAACAATCTCGGATAAAAATGAGATTGTGATATTTCCCTTACCTTATGTCCGACTTGCTTTGTAAGTGTCCAAACCTCCTGTATAATGATTTAAATCATGTCATTGACTTATTACAGAATCATATTCATTGTTATGATATCATATATGGTTCACTTATGACATTATATTACCCGTTCTTTTGTAAATTCCATGTTAAAGAAGTGTTTTGGGTAAAATCGTTTCATTTATCGTAGGTGTTTTGACTTGTTGTTCTTGACATCATTATTACTTATATCATGATTTACTTACTTCCAGAATATAAAATATGATTTATATATCATATATATTCAGTATATATATATATATAATAGATAGATAAATAAAATGAAAAACACCGTTCATGGAGACGGTAGTCCGTACGTACGCATGGACGTTATTTTTCTTTCCTTATTGTCTTGAAATGGAAGTAAGTAGATGACATACATATGTATATATATACATAAATCCAGTAGCTTTATAATGTCATTTATTTCATTATTATTTCTTATATATACATTATAATCATTCTTAAATGGTTAACATGGAGAATGAATCTCATCGCGTCGTGGAGACGGTAGTCCGTACGTACGCACGAGCGATGATATCATTTCCATAAATATTGAACTGAGTTGAAGTGGATTATACAATATATCAGAATCAATATGATGTTGTAATAACTATGTATAGTAATTCTTTACACCATTATACCCATCCATGTAAGGTGGTGGTGGAAAATAGATTACACCACGGCGTGGAGACGGTATTCCGTACGTACGCAGGCGCGGTGATTTCTTTTTCCGTAGGATGGATAGATGGTGAAATAGGGTTGTTTCATACTTATAATAACATATCAGTATATGAGTGATACTGATGTTATTACTTCATAATGAAACAACCTAAGAAGAAGAAGTGGAAGAAGAAATAAAGATGAAAGAATTGGCAACGGTAATTACCTCTTCTTTGAAGTGCCTCTTTGAGACCTCCTCTTAGGGCACTAGAATTGGTATTTGAGGAAGACCAGAACCTCTAGGATGTTGCTAGGGAAGTGGAGAAGAGATTTTGGAAGGGGTTGGCCGAGCTTGAGTGCTCAAATTGGTGTGAGGAGGAGGGGGAGGAGGTGTCCTTTTATAAGGGAGGAGAGGGGCACCTTAGGAATATCTCAAAATATTATTTTATATTAAAGTCAAAATCGGTTTATAAAGGTTCCAAAGGGTCTTATTTCGAAGATAAGGTGGGGAGGGGTCGAAATCCTATCAACCAATATAATTTAGACAAGTTTAGGATATTATTTTAACCTTATCAATTAAATTTAACTCTAAGTTAAATAATTTAACTTTTACCATGTCTTTTTGTTTTCTTTCACTATATGGTTAATAAACTTACTATAACATGACAAACGAACCCCAAATTGTTTATTATTAATATATATATCATTATCTAAGTCATTTGGCCGAACCTTAGATTTTTAGGAATACAATAACAATTAATAATATAATATTTGATTTAAAAACAATTTTGTGTCAATTTTGACACTATTTGATATATGATTTTTTTGAAAGTCATAACAGAATTAAATGTTCGAACCAAGTTGATTAAATCAATATTAATATATCATAGTAACCTAGAAAATTAGTGTAATTCATAAAAAATCTCAAATTACATTTATTTTGGTGTTTATAACATCAATTATGTCAATATTTCATTAATAAGATAATTACTGCATCATCGTTGTGTCATAAATAAAATAAATTATTTTATGTCTAAAAATTACAAATAAAATACCATCATGTAGGAAATCTTTTTAGCTTTCTAATGAATATTTACAATATAATTTATCTTATGTATAACCCCATATTAAAAATGATTTACTTATTAAACATTGATTTTAACTATTTTAACCTTTCTTTAAATAAATTAATAATAAATGTCCTAATCTAATCCATGTGGGCCTAAATGGTCATATTTTATTCCTAAGTTTGTTTTTGGTCGAATTACACTTGTCCAATAGAATTAGGACATGTGTTAGGGTAATAGTAATATCATATTTACCCTTAGTTACCCTATTTACTATTAACCGCGGTAAAAAAGTAAAAAGTTACTATTCACCAAAAATTATTTTCATCTCATTGAACCACATTTTAGTCCTTGATATTAACCGTGTCTCTAGGATTTTCGAAATTCCATTCACAGAAGTGGCAAAATTAAGTTTTATGAAAAATTCAGTTTTTTTAACTACCACTTAGTAGTTTCACTATTCATCAAAAATTGATGTTTTTCAGAACAATGCCAAAATTTCATCCTAAGCTATATTTCATATTCCGAATTCAAAAATGAAATCTATTTTACCAAATTCATAACATAGAAGTTGTATTAATTAATTTTATAATTAAATCCCGCTGTTAAAATAAATAGCGTGTTTTTAGGAAACAATATATATCAAAAGATTGACACTTGATTATGTCTTGTTTAAATGTGAAATTACAACCAATGACCAACATTGTATTAAATTGTAAAAATATATTCTAAATATACTTTAAAACCACTCAAATTAATAATTTATCACTATTAATTATTTCGATTAAAAAAGTTGTTTTTAATTATAATTTAGTAATTTTTCACTATTCATCAGAATATGAAAGTTATCCAAAAGTACCAAAATTTCACCTTAGGCTAAATTCGATACTCCGAATCCAAGAATGAAGTTCATTTTGAAAAATAAGATTTACAGAATTTTAAAAAGTGGTTATTACTATTCATAACGGCTAGTTTTAATAATATTTTAATAGCACATCGTTGTTTAGTGAAACTCGGTATTGCGTATTACACACGCTATTGAGGAAGGTCGCGATTGCGTGTAATGCAAGGCAAGACAAGGATGCGTGTTGTGCAAGCTTCTTTTGGTGTAGCGTAGAACACAAGACATTAATAAAATTAAAAAGAATATTTCTTTATAAAATCTTGGGCTGTTACATTCTACCCCCCTTAAAATGAATTTCGCCCTCGAAATTCGTCGGGGTTATAAATGGTTTACTATTCGAAAGTTTCTTTAATAGAAACCCACATCGTAAAAAGGAATATCAAAACCAATCTTTAAAAACAAAAGTATGAAACGTAACGGTTACCCAAATAAACTAATCATTGGGTTTCCACATAGGTGAAAATATGGATATGGAAGGGAAATCTAACCATCATGTTCTGATGGAGAGTGGTAGAGAACATGGCTATGGAAAAGCCAGTAATCACAAATCCATAGATTTGTGATGATATAAGGTACCATCTAATTCATCAGGTATAAGATCACTAGGACAACATTTTTGGTTTTCAAGATCATTTCCCCTAAAGTTGAAAATTTAAATTAGAATAAATACTTACTTTATTTTGGTACAATCTCACTGTTGTTCGTGCTTTGAACAATTTCCACTTTATCTCTTAAATAAATGAAGTTGAATTTGTTATTCGTGAAGTGTTAGCAGATCATGTGATAGAATGACAGGTCATTCCATCTGTCTCAAACAAAAGGTTAGCAAAACTTATATACATAAGTCGATCTATAGTGAGATTAATCATATATGGTTCCTAAAATGGACTTATACTTCATATATCATACTGCTTAATATAATAAAACTAGTTTCTACTAAACAGGGACTTCCTGTAGGTCAGTGGTAGGCGATAAAGGCCAGTCACACTTCGGTTGTGGGTTCGATTCCTACAGCCTTGTCCGAAGCGATGGGCTGTCGCCCGTCCTGCAGGTTGTCCTTTTTCTAAAACTACGTTACTATAACATCCCATCAATAATATCAAAAATCTTCTATCCTTAAACAATACTAACTTATGTCCAACATAATCCAGTCTAATCTTTAGGCTTATACATAATACTGCAGTCCACTCTCATAATATAGTAACAACGATTACCAGAGATTTAATACTGTCATTGATCCCCACATATCACAAGATATGTCTTGTTGGTCACATTCCAAACATTCAAAGTCCTTAATCGTGTATTCTCTTGAATACCTTAGTGAAAACATGAGTGCAGTTAAAAGTTAACACTTTCCACATACCAAAATCCTCAAAATTCTATATACTCAAACCATGATATCACTTAGTCCTTATATCAATCATGAGCTCATGAATACTATTAAACATTTCATTTTATCGTCTTCATTATGCGCATATCATCTTATTTCCAAAAAATATCTCAATCACTTTGAATACCACATCAATAAATATTGCAATACTCAATGATACAACATTATTTTGGAATCCCATTACATAAAAACTTAATCATTCCACCACATCGTTGTCATATTCAACATTGCCAATAGTGATCGCATGTGACTTTCCTTTGTCCTTTGCCTTAAGCGGTTTCTCATGTCGATCATCACTAACCCTTGGATTAGGGAAATTATTAGCATAATGCCCCATTTCCTTGCACTTGAAGCATTGAAGTGTTGGTGGTGCGTTCTCTGCAGTGTTTGCTTTATTCACATCATTAGAAACCCTTTTTCCATTACTTCGACACTCAGCTGCTCGATGACCTTCTTTTCCACACTTAAAACATTTTCTAGTCCCTTTAAGACAATCTCCACCATGCTTCTTTCCACACGTTGTGCATAAGGAAACATTCATCTTCTTTTCACCATTATTCTAAGATCTCTCCTTGAACTCCATCTTTCGTTTCTTGTCAAAACCATGAGATGGATATGTAACACCAACTTCCATTTCTACCTTGATAGCACAACGCACAATTTCTTCATAGCTACTGAAGTCTCTTATAGCTAATGCCCTTCGAAGACTTGGTTTTAAGCCACTGAAAAATCGATCAACTTTACTTTCAGGTTGGATGATAATTCCAGAAGCATACCTTGCAAGTCTTGTAAAATTTGCTTCATAGGTACCAACAGATTCATCGTCCCTTTGCTTCAGTTCAAGAAACTCTTTCTCCATCTATGTTCGAAGAATACGAGGGAAGTACTTACTGAAAAACAAGTTATTGAACTCGTCCCATTCCATGGACTCAATTTCATCTCTTGGCCTCGTATTCTTGATAAGATTCCACCATTGATCAGCTTCACCTTCCAAACGATATACTGCTAAGATGACTTTATCATGATCAGAACATTGAAGAACTGAAAATATCTTTTCAGTAGTACTGATCCATTGTTCAGCCACAAGTGGATCAGAAGACCCACTGAAAGAAGGTGGACGTTGCCTCATGAAGGACTCAATAGAATATTGTTCCCTTCTCTGCTCATTTGGAAGTCCAGAATGATTCATAGCTTGTGTAAGTATAGCAATAAGATTTTGCACTCCATCTCCCATAACATTTGTTTGTTCAGGAGGGCAATCATTGCATTGTCCATTGCATTGATCAACACGGTTCCTTCGGGTTCCAGCCATCGTCTAAAACCCAAAAAGAATAGTGTGAGAGGCAAAAATCATGCTAGGGAAAACAACATAATAAAGGGGGAGTACCTTCAATATCCAACATCTTAGGATTAATTCTATGATCGTTAGCGTAATTATATTACTATAACCTATACGTATACTTATCCCTAGGGACATCCCTAGACATACCTTAGAAATATCTCTAGGGATCTCACTAACGTTTTTGCATCCTAGTTTCCAAAGGTTGACTAAACCTTTCCTCTGATACCAACTGTAGAGACCCGAAGCTTATCGTACATGGACATTACATTACTTTTGCGGAATACTTAGTACATAACAAAAACACACACACAAGGATCGTAATAGTTTAGTGTCTTTGGAAACTCGGATCGTAATCTTCTAAACGTGGTGAAAGATCTTCAATATCTCCCATAAAGATCTTCCCCTTTTTTTTTACCTAAAACCTTTCTTTATATCATGGGGAAAAGAAAACATAAAAGGGTGAGATCAAATGCTCAGTAAGGGTAAACAAAGGAAATATCAATCACATAATTTTCATAAGAACATAACATTTTTGGAAATCTTAACCTGCAAAAGAGAGCATAATTTCATAACATGGGATAAATCATAGTAGTGAAATGAAATCATAACATAAAACATTACTCATTGTGGCATACACACATAATCATAGATAATCATTTCTTGTTAGTCAAGACTCATTTCCAAGACTATCTTAGTGGACAAAGTCCCTTTCTGAATCGAGTAATCCTCGTTTCAGTCCTGTTTCACTGAACCGGTATAACCTACCATTCCAGCCATGTCTATCTCATGAGATATAAAATCTTTACCCAATGCATTGGAGGGAGATATAGGTCCCACTCATCTTATAATGAATCCTTTCTTATGTGTGCCACATAATCATAAACCATACATCATAACGTAACCCATGTAATAAAAATGGGATTCTTGAAACATCATGACATCATAAAACAAATCATATAAGGTAAATGACTTCATAAAAATAATTCCATCATAACATAATCAAATAAATGTAATTAAAGGGATAAAAACAGAACCCTTTATTATCTTAGATGGAAAATAATTTTGATAAAACACTTGAATTGAATTCTTGAGGAAAATATCCTTTCTTCTTCAAAAACACTTTTCTTTTCTTAACATGTCATACAATTATAAACTAAAAGAAGTTGATTAAAATTAAACTTGAGAACTTGTAAAGTAAGATTCTTTGAAATAATGTTTTAAAAAATCCATTCATGCCGTATAAGTTAAAAAAAACATTCTTCGTACTTTTGTCGGAAAAGTCAAAAAGTACCTCGTACGAAAAAACGACAAAAGATTCCTTTCATATTCTTTACTAAAAACTCACCGAAATGTAAAAATGGATTTAAACAATTTTAGGTGGATGGAAGTAATATTAAATATTGATCAAACATGGATTTGGATGATAAAATACACCCCAGTAAATACTTACGAATAAACAATCTCGGATAAAAATGAGATTGTGATATTTCCCTTACCTTAGGTCCGACTTGCTTTGTAAGTGTCCAAACCTCCTGTATAATGATTTAAATCATGTCATTGACTTATTACAGAATCATATTCATTTTTATGATATCATATATGGTTCACTTATGACATTATATTACCCGTTCTTTTGTAAATTCCATGTTAAAGAAGTGTTTTGGGTAAAATCGTTTCATTTATCGTAGGTGTTTTGAATTGTTGTTCTTGACATCATTATTACTTATATCATGATTTACTTACTTCCAGAATATAAAATATGATTTATATATCATATATATTCAGTATATATATATATAATAGATAGATAAATAAAATGAAAAACACCGTTCATGGAGACGGTAGTCCGTACGTACGCATGAACGCTGTTTTTCTTTCCTTATTGTCTTGAAATGGAAGTAAGTAGATGACATACATATGTATATATATACATAAATCCAGTAGCTTTATAATGTCATTTATTTCATTATTATTTCTTATATATACATTATAATCATTCTTAAATGGTTAACATGGAGAATGAATCTCATCGCGTCGTGGAGACGGTAGTCCGTACGTACGCACGAGCGATGATATCATTTCCATAAATATTGAACTGAGTTGAAGTGGATTATACAATATATCAGAATCAATATGATGTTGTAATAACTATGTATAGTTATTCTTTACACCATTATACCCATCCATGTAAGGTGGTGGTGGAAAATAGATTACACCACGGCGTGGAGACGGTATTCCGTACGTACGCACGCGCGGTGATTTCTTTTTCCGTAGGATGGATAGATGGTGAAATAGGGTTGTTTCATACTTATAATAACATATCAGTATATGAGTGATACTGATGTTATTACTTCATAATGAAACAACCTAAGAAGAAGAAGTGGAAGAAGAAATAAAGATGAAAGAATTGGTAACGGTAATTACCTCTTCTTTGAAGTGCCTCTTTGAGACCTCCTCTTAGGGCACTAGAATTGGTATTTGAGGAAGAACAGAACCTCTAGGATGTTGCTAGGGAAGTGGAGAAGAGATTTTGTCAGGGGTTGGCCGAGCTTGAGTGCTCAAATTGGTGTGAGGAGGAGGGGGAGGAGGTGTCCTTTTATAAGGGAGGAGAGGGGCACCTTAGGAATATCTCAAAATATTATTTTATATTAAAGTCAAAATCAGTTTATAATGGTTCCAAAGGGTCTTATTTCGAAGATAAGGTGGGGAGGGGTCGAAATCCTATCAACCAATATAATTTAGACAAGTTTAGGATATTATTTTAACCTTATCAATTAAATTTAACTCTAAGTTAAATAATTTAACTTTTACCATGTCTTTTTGTTTTCTTTCACTATATGGTTAATAAACTTACTATAACATGCCAAACGAACCCCAAATTGTTTATTATTAATATATATATCCTTATCTAAGTCATTTGGCCGAACCTTAGATTTTTAGGAATACAATAACAATTAATAATATAATATTTGATTTAAAAACTATTTTGTGTCAATTTTGACACTATTTGATATATGATTTTTTTGAAAGTCATAACAGAATTAAATGTTCGAAACAAGTTGATTAAATCAATATTAATATATCATAGTAACCTAGAAAATTAGTGTAATTCATAAAAAATCTCAAATTACATTTATTTTGGTGTTTATAACATCAATTATGTCAATATTTCATTAATAAGATAATTACTGCATCATCGTTGTGTCATAAATAAAATAAATTATTTTATGTCTAAAAATTACAAATAAAATACCATCATGTAGGAAATCGTTTTAGCTTTCTAATGAATATTTACAATCGAATTTATCTTATGTATAAACCCATATTAAAAATGATTTACTTATTAAACTTTGATTTTAACTATTTTAACCTTTCTTTAAATAAATTAATAATAAATGTCCTAATCTAATCCATGTGGGCCTAAATGGTCATATTTTATTCCTAAGTTTGTTTTTGGTCGAATTACACTTGTCCAATAGAATTAGGACATGTGTTAGGGTAATAGTAATATCATATTTACCCTTAGTTACCCTATTTACTATTAACCGCGGTAAAAAAGTAAAAAGTTACTATTCACCAAAAATAATTTTCATCTCATTGAACCACATTTTAGTCCTTGATATTAACCGTGTCTCTCGGATTTTCGAAATTCCATTCACAGAAGTGGCAAAATTAAGTTTTATGAAAAATTCAGTTTTTTTAACTACCACTTAGTAGTTTCACTATTCATCAAAAATTGATGCTTTTCAGAACAATGCCAAAATTTCATCCTAAGCTATATTTCATATTCCGAATTCAAAAATGAAATCTATTTTACCAAATTCATAACATAGAAGTTGTATTAATTAATTTTATAATTAAATCCCGCTGTTAAAATAAATAGCGTGTTTTTAGGAAACAATATATATCAAAAGATTGACACTTGATTATGTCTTGTTTAAATGTGAAATTACAACCAATGACCAACATTGTATTAAATTGTAAAAATATATTCTAAATATACTTTAAAACCACTCAAATTAATAATTTATCACTATTAATTATTTCGATTAAAAAAGTTGTTTTTAATTATAATTTAGTAATTTTTCACTATTCATCAGAATATGAAAGTTATCCGAAAAGTACCAAAATTTCACCTTAGGCTAAATTCGATACTCTGAATCCAAGAATGAAGTTCATTTTGAAAAATAAGATTTACAGAATTTTAAAAAGTGGTTATTACTATTCATAACGGCTAGTTTTAATAATATTTTAATAGCACATCGTTGTTTAGTGAAACTCGGTATTGCGTATTACACACGCTATTGAGGAAGGTCGTGATTGCGTGTAATGCAAGGCAAGACAAGGATGCGTGTTGTGCAAGCTTCTTTTGGTGTAGCGTAGAACACAAGACATTAATAAAATTAAAAAGAATATTTCTTTATAAAATCTTGGGCTGTTACATATATTCCTTCCACACCATTAATTAGTGATATTCTGATTGAAGGTCCACCTTAGTGAAATAATTGGACCTTTGAATCTGATCCAACAAGTCACATATCCATGGTAGGGGATACCTGTTCATTATCAAGATTTTATTGAGTTCATGATAGCCAATGTAGAGGTGCAATGATCCATCCGTATTCTTGAGGAAGGGAACCAACACACCCCATGGTGAAGCACTCTGGTGTATAAAATCCTTCTCTTGATTCTCCTATAACATGTTAATCAGCTCTTTCATCTCTATTGTGGCCATTCTATAAGGTGCCATTGATATAGGTAGATATCTATGAATAAGTTAAATTGAGAACTCATCCTCTTAAGCAGGAGGATAACCAGGCAACTCATCAGGGAATACATCAATGTAATCCCTAATGATGGGCATGTCTTCAAGAACATTTATCTCTTTTGTCTAAATCATTTGAACTAGACATGATTTCTTGTAAGTAATTAATATCCATAATTGAGTAAATTATTCTAATAAGGAGTCACCTTCCTCCTTACACTTGTAAATAATTAGAATATGCTTTGGGATGGGAAGAGTAATATCCCTTCTCGGATATTTTTATTTTTTCATTGCATAAAGATATCTAATACATGCCCAAGATAGCGCTGAACTCTACTAAAGAATGTATGATGAGATTTGTTGGGAGTTTCAGTCCACAAATTTTTATCAGGGAGGATTTATAATCCATGGACACAATAGTTTTATGTTTCACTATTCTCACAAATAACTTATCATTCAAATTTTGAGGTGATGTTTGAATAGTTCTACTAAATTAGTAAGATATGAAAAAATTTGTAGAACCAGAAACAAATAGTACATTCACTATTTTTGAATGCATAACAACCATACCTCTCATGAAATATCTATCTAGATCCACCTCAAATGTAGTTATAGCATAAGACATTCCATATTTCCTTAGAGGTTGTTGTCTATTTCGTCCAGTAACCCACATCATAGGGAAAGTTTTTCACATAATGCCCATGCTCCATGAAGTTGTAACATTGCACTATATGATGAGTGTTAAAATGAACCTTCCTTTCTTCTTCCACATTAGAAAGATTATTCATATCCATGTCTATAGTTTTTATCCACAAGTATCAAATTTATATATATGAAGAAATTCCTCATTCCCTTTAGACAGTACCCAAGATTCTTTTTCCAACAATTTTTACACGTGGGATGTTCAGGCTTCTTCCCATCAAGGAATTTATTTGTCGGACAGACCACATTAGATTCCATTTTCCTCTTATTGTCACAAGGAACATGATACCATTGCGATTCTCTGATCTCCATTTCAACACTGATGGCACAACATAAAATCCTATCATAACTGTCAAATTATTGAATCCCCAACTCTTTTGGTAGACTCGGATTTAGTTTGCTAAACAATCGATCCATCTTGATTTCGATGTCCAAGACAAAGCTAGAGGAGTAACTTTAAAGACATATGCTGTTTTCTTTAAGCACTGTGATTAACTCATCTTCCTTCAGCATGAGTCCGAGGAACTCTCTTTCCCTCATGAGATGAAGGGTTTGGGGAAAATATTTTTTGGAAACCATTCTCTTGAATTCTCCCAATACATGGAATAAATTTCCTCCTAGGGCTTGATATTCTTGATTAGTGTCCACCACTGATCAGATTACCCATAAAAACGATAAACCACACTTACGATATTCTATTCATCTGAGCACTAGAGGTTAAATAAAATATTTTCAATGGAGTAAATCCACTTTTCTTTTAGGAGGGGATTGAAAGATACACTATACATGGGATCCATTTTCCACGTGAAGTTTTCGATGACAAGATTCTTTTTCCTTAGAGGAGGAGGGTGTTCCACATGATTCATGTTATTATTCATAATTTGAACCAGCTGAGCAAGTACAATCACTCTTCCCATTATATCAGGCATATCATTAATGAAATCATCACATTCCCTTTCACATTGATTGTTGGAACGAGTTCATCTATTTCCATCCATTAACTAAGAAAATGATGGCACAATTAGAGGGTGTGAATACTTATCTATTGAGCATAAAAATGAAACATAGAACAAAATAGGATAAACTAGAAAATTCAAACATAAGAGGATAAAATCGTAAAGGAGAAGTATATACTAACTTGTGATTCCCTATGTTTCAATCTGGGTTACCTTTGATCTATTTTTTAATATATATTTTTATGGTATTTTTCAATTTCCTTAATAATGGTTTGTAAGAAGCTCATGGATTTAGCAAAGAATATCATATGGGAGTGTCAAACCAAGAGTGCGGGATGGACCATTGTCATGAAAAAATTCATGTTCAATTCTAGCCCAATGTTGTGTTTTTGGGGTTTACCCCTAGATACATTTGTGCCAAAGAAAACTCTAACTATTTTTTATCTAGAAATGGATGTATTTTCCTGATAAACCACTTAATCTATGATTAAAAAATTTATGGGTGTTTTCGTGTACTTAGTTACATCATTAAGGATCTTACTAAATTTTTCTAATCCTAATCTCCAAACAAAACTAGACCATCTACTGATAAAAACTATTGTTACCCAGCATTTTACAAATAACATCACATGATATTAAAAATAATTATACATTGAATTACTATCCAAGGATCTTAAATTCTAGTGTCTTTGAATACTAGTTACATAAAACTAACAAAATGAAACTAAAGAATAAATTTCTTTATTTATTCTTCAAATTGAGCTCTTAACATCCATTGGGATATAAAATCTTCATAGGGTACACCGAGGAACTCAATAACAATGGGATGATATAAAAATAATAGTAAGGGAATAATCATATGAACAAATATTTATCACATCGGATAGAAGGTCTGACATGATGATATAAAAAGGCATGTAACTTATGGAATCATAACATATATACAAGGAATAATACAAAAATGGATTCACTGAAATATGAAGGAAATATAAAAAATGAAATTATCATAATCAAGGATATCCTCTAAGACCGTGGCACATGAATACACAAGCCAAAGCTAACCGCAAACACCCCTACACATGGTAGAACAACCCATGGGTGACCACCAAGACCGTAACACATAATGTCTAATGAGACTCAACTTTTTCCAATTTATTTTAGTGCTCTCTGGCTGCACCCAACTTATCTTTTCATGATAATTTTTTTCACATAAATAATAATACATATTCAATCATAAATAGGGGTTATCCCTAGAATGAATTTGGTACCATAATCATGTCCAAAAGAATGACAAATGGGCATATCATAAATGTTCCCCTGAAATAAAGGAACTAAAATATAAATTTAAATTCATAATGGATAACAGGAATGCATCATTGTTAGGGATTTCAAGTAGAGGTGACAACATGTAAGAAAATTATTTATTAAATTTTACCATTAAAACATTTTTTTCTGGTTTTATGAAAAATACAATAGATCCGTTAAAATAGGAAAGGGACTAATAATTTATATAAAACCCAAAGTGAACAAAGAAGGTTTTCCTAATAACATTACTGATTTTATAAGGATGACAGTTACTTAAACCAGAAGATATAGCTCACTTGAATTCGGGTAAGAATTCAGGAATTTCCCTCCAAACAAGATTGCTTATCAAAATGTATTGAGGAGGAAATCACTTAAAATATGTATATCCCTAAAAGATAATGATGAAAGTGTTTTAATTAATAAATCATTTTCATATAATTAAATTTTATATGATTTGCATAAAAATATAATATAACTTCATTTTGGTACAAATAAGATAAGGCAACCTAAAGGAATAAACGATAATCTGGTATAATCCCTTATGAATTATCAACTCGGTATCAGGTGTACTTAAGAGGGTATAATAAGAGATAAAGGGGTTTCTCATCACATAAAATCATGAGGAAATTATGTGGGAGGTGCGAAATCGTACCCATAATAGTGGATTACACATAAAAGGGTATAATTAATAAATGTTAAATAGAGAGGATCTCTTACCTTAAGTCCAATGGTGTTCTCCACATGATATTAATTACTTGAATAATCAAATTAGGTTAATTAATTAATATTTCCAGAACCTGTAAATTATGTAGAATATTTAGCAGAAACATTTTATATTCATTCATGCTCTTTTTGATGGGTTAAGTGGTTCAATTGCATTTTTTGGGTCCATTTGATCTCTTGGATTTTACGATCAGTTTACTTATTTTGATTAACAGAGAATCATGTAAAATGAGGATGGTTGACATTAATTTGAGTTCAATTTATTATTAAAAATCTATAAGGTAACATGGTTGTAAATTTAATTTTTCTTACTTGGATTGAAGTTGAATCATTATATAAAACATTGTTGATAACTTTATGGGTTTATTTCCGGGTTTTGATCACTATGAACTCATTTTTCCTTATAATTAATATCATGTGTACAAAAATATTATATAATCATAAATAATATTTATTACATTATAATATGGTTCAAACATAAAACAATGGTTTCATTACAGGAATTGAATATGGTAAAAGAAATTGAAAACCCATCATCCTAGAATGTGATAAATTAACACATCTAGGAGAGTGTTTTTGTTTTTTTATAAAAGATGGGGAATGGAGAGATAATAATTAATTATCGAATTTGAATAACAACATTATAATAAATTTATTTTACTGTGGATGGGAAGAGGTTATTAATTAAAAAATAGAACAAAAGAACATGAAATGAAAATGAAAGATAAGAAGAGATGAATTTTCATCTTGATTTAATATTACTTGAGAGCCTATTAAGGGGAGAGTATTTGGTCTTTTGAGGAGACCAAAGGTTGTTTGATGTGGAGGAGAATCTGAGGGAGATATTTGGGATGATTTTAGGGAAGTAACAAGTCTTGAGAGTAGTAAATAGAAGAGGGGAGTGTGGGTGGTTTTTATAGTGGAGGGGACGATGGTTTTCTAAATATTTTAATCATTAGTTTATTATTTTTCTATAAGATAAGAAATATTGATGATTACAGGTCAAAAAATTGTATAGAGTGGATGTGAATTCTAACTAGGGTTTCTTACATCATCCATGATACAAGGAATAGTCTATTAAACTTATAATGTTTATATACGGTAAATTACCCTATTTCACTATTAATCAATAATTCAAGTATTTTAGAAAAATACTAAAAAATCACCCTGACCATTTTTTGTTGTGTAGAATCGCAAAAAGAACTCCATTTTTCCTAAATAATTTTATAAAAATGTTTATTTTATGTTTTGATTGAAATCAAAATTTACTTTACAAATACTAATTCTAAAACTATGATTGATTTTATAATGTTTTCAAAAAATTACATAAGGTATTATAAAATTATTCTAAAACAAGATGACATATAATATTTAATTTTGAACACATTTTAAGAAAATACATTATCATTTAATTTAATTAATTAATTTTAATTAATTATTGATTAATTATAATAATACAACAATATTACTATGATCGTATTATATCTTATAAGATGCCAAAATGTTATTTCCACATTCATGGGTGAGAGTACTATTATTTTGGAAAATTTACTATTTGCAAGGCTAATATTACTATTCATAAGGGTACAATTACTATTCATAAGGGTTTGTTACTTTTCACAAAAAATAATGTTTTTCTTATCACAGTCCAAACAACTTACTGATCGCAACTGTGTATGACAGATTTTCGAAATTCAAATCACAAAAGTGAAAATATAATGTTGGAAGGTCACATAGACCTTAGTAGTTCATTATTTTGTGATTTCAAGAAATTAAATGAAATAACTATAATAAGAGAACATTACATTGATAAAACATTAGGTCCTTTCATAAATGATGGACAAGGGTGTCCATAGAGAAGAAACATTTTCAATCCTTCTTCAACTTATTTCTCAACCATCCATATTGAATAAAATAAAGGATGTTCAATGAAATGAAAATTAAATTCTAAAATGACGAATCTATCTGGAATTCGAAAATGCTCAATGTTTACAATTGAAGAAGTGGGATTAATATGATTTTGGTCAGTAGTATGTGTATCATCCAATCCAGATATAATAAAATAGAATTTATATGATGAACATTAATCAACCTTATCTATTTACCTAGGGAGCATAATGATTTATCGATATTTCCAAGAGATCTATTGGATGAACAATATGAAGAAGGAGGTCATTAAATAAAAAATAATGTTCATAGTATGACATAATGGGAAGGATGAAAGGAAACATTTTAGGGGAATGATGCAACCATTACCCATACCAACATCTAAATGGGGAAATTTCACCATTTTCATTGTCACTGGACATCCAAATACATCATGGGGAAATAATGATACATGGATCTTTTTGTATCATCTTGAAAAAAGATAACACACTTCACCACAATTCGATAAGAATTCTCACTCAACCAACTTTCACATATATGTATCAGAGAAGTGGTGAGGCTATATAAAGTACCACTGTTTATTGTATCCGATCGAGAAACAAGATTTACCTCATTTTTTTGGAATAGTCTCCAACATTCTCTAAACCCCATGTTTAACATCAATACAACTTCTCATTCTCAACCTTGTTGCCAATCATAGTGAACTATTTAGACACTGGAGGACATGTAGAGAGAATGTTATATAGAATTCATGGGATTATGGGACCAATATCTACCTATAGTCAAGTTCTCTTATAGTAATAGTTTCCACTAAATATTCAAAATGTCTATGTATTATGTACTTTATAAGAAAATATGTAGAATACAAACACGCTGGTATTAACTCATTGAATTGGAGCTTCTGGGACCTAAAATGGTGTATGAAATGGTTGTAAAGATGAAAACAATTCAGCAGGATATCCAGGCTTCCCAATGAAGACAGAAGAGATATATATAAAATCATTGATGCAATTAAGAGTTTATGGTTGGGTACATGTTATTCCTCTATATATGTCTATGTAAGTGAATCATGAGATTTGGGAAGAAATAAAAGTTGACTCCAATATACATTAACCCCTTCAAGATACTTAGTGGTGTCAGAGCTATGCATTATCGAATATCAATTCCACCAACCTTGTATCAATAAATGATGTATTCTATGAATCCAAATTGTGGAATTAAAAAACAAATCCCTTAAATGTGATGAATTCAGAGGTGGTACAACTAGAGAATGACCTCTCATTTGAAGAGATGTTGGTTAATATCTTGTTATATAAAGATAAAGTTATATGAAAAAAGACTACTCACCAGGCCGAAGTAATATGGACGAACCATTAGTATGAAGAGGTGACAAGGTAATTGGAGGAAGAAATAAAGGATAAGAAACCAATTCTATTTTCATAATTGAATGAGAATCATTATTTTGAGGGAGTAATTTCATAAGGCGGATGAATTTAACAATCGGGAATCTTATCAATGAAGTTTCCATTATTATAATTATGTAATATTGTATAAAAAAATACATCACATCAATAACCAAAATAAATCATTAATCATATAAAATAATAATCAAATAAGTGGTCTTCATATAAATTAAGAAGTCTATACCGATATATCAGTAACCAGACAACATGAATAGTAATTAGACAATTAGGAATATTAATTTAGTTAATAGAATAGTAACATCACCTATGAAATTATAAAAATAATTATGTATTTTATAGATGAAAAATTAAAATATTTATATCTTTGAATAAGTGAATAAATATTTTAAAAATTATAAAAGAAGTGTTGGAATTTTTCTGAAACAAAATTCATTATTTATAATTTTATTCTTAATTTATTGATTCTAATGAAAATATATTTTCATAAAATGGAGTCATAAATTAAGAGGTTTTATTATAATTATAATATAATTTTATTGTATATTAATTTATTTTTTTAAGTGTCATAAAATCTATTATAATATTAAAATCGGTATTTTCCAATAAATAATGATTTTAATTAAAAACTATTTTTCAGATATTTAGAGAATTATTTTCATAAACTAGATTCCATTTTTATTTCTACATTCCAAAAATGGTTAGGAATGTTTTTTGGTATTTTTCTAATAATGTTGATTTTTGCGTGAATACTGAAATGCGGTAATTTATTATAATGAAAAAATAGATGAATTACTGATTCATGGATGATATATGGATGAGGTAATAACCCATTTTTTCAAACTCTCATAAACCATATATGGAATTTAGTTACGGTAATCAAGACAATTGATAGTCTTGGGAAAAAATTATAAACAATTGAATAAAATAATAAAAAATACCCCTCTCATCCCACTATAAATACCACCACTCACCACATCTTATCCTCACACCTTATAAAGAATGAATATTTCTTATATTATACCGAATTCCTCTGTAAATCCTATTCCCCATGTTTCTGTATTTTTGTTCTCATAAAAAGACCATTTTTATGTGCTTTAAAGAGGTTCTCAAGTAGATGACACTGAACAGGTAAAACCCTACCAATTTCCATATTAATTTCTCTTAAATTCTTATCCTTACCTCACCACCCCTATCTAAAGTAAAATTATTAATAAATTATCATACATATTCTATAATTTTATAATGTTAATAGAATATCCATCATTAACTCTCCTTTTGTTCTAAAAATGGAAACATTGCCTAAGAGGTGTCGATTCAATACATTCAATGATGACGAGTTTTAATTTTTCATTATCTGCTTCAAGTCATGTCATAAAACCATTTTATGTTTAAAAACGATTATAATAATCATATTAAAATCTATTTAATGTTTTTTAACTAGTATGTAAACATATTATTAAATAAAACAACACTAATTCATGATGGTCATAAAACTGCCAAAATAAACTGATTAATTTTTTCATTAATGTTTTAACTAATGAATCATGCTCATGTGAAAAATAAAACGATATATGGGTACATTTAAGTTTATATAAATAAATTAATAACATATCATTATAGTTCTAGAGATTTTCTGCCACTTCTACAAATGTGTTCTAAACCAACAGATCTATACCCACGGTTTAGAGAAACCGTGGGCATATATCATTTTATGGAAACTATACCCAATGATTTTTAAAACCCATGGGTATATCCCATTGCATATCTGGAATCGGTCGGGCTCCCACTCCCCATCCAACCCGATGATCCCTAATTATCCCCTCCTATGAGCTTCGACCTTCTTGCCCCTCCCAGCCACCACCTCGACCTCAACCTCCCAGCCTCTGTCTCGATATCCCAGCCTACGCCTAGACCTCCCAGCTTCCACCTTCATGTTGACCTCTCAGACTATGCCTCTCAGCCTCCTCCTCTATCTCTACCTCCAAACCTTTAGCTCCACCTTGACCCCCCAGCTTTTGACTCCACCTCTACCTCCTATCCTCCGCCTCCCGACCCCCACCTCCCTCCTTCTGCCTTCATGCCTATGCGTCTGCACCAGCCTCTACTTCCCTTCCTCTACCTACCTGCCTCTTCCTTCCAGCATCTGCCTCTCCATTCCAAAAAAATTGTCATTTCCAGGTTTTTATTATATTTTATTTTCATAATACTTCATTATATTATCTTTATAAATTTCATATTCTTTATTAATAATCACATATGATTTATATTAATTTTCATTTATCTTCATATATTATGGTGAAATGATGAACTACCTATTACTTGATCCATGGATTTTCCTACAGTAGTGAACCATGTAGAAACAACTTCATTTTGTGTATTTTTTATATTATGAAAAACTAAATAATATAATGTTAGTAATTGACATATTTATTATATTAGGTATGATATTTACAGTAAAATATTAATCTTGTCAAAATCTAAAAGGTGATAAAAATATTGGTCCTTTTATTTAATAATAAAATATTATTTAGTGTTATGAAGAGATTAAGGAAAATTGTTTAATTGAAAATCATATCATACCTTTATTCACCACCTCTTGCGATATATCTCATATTCGAACTTCTTGATGGAGCAATGAATTAATATTAAAAATACTATATTTTTTAATAAATTATTTTTTTATTGATTTTCTCAAATTAGTTTTCGGTGTGGTGTTTCAATCCACAATTAATATGAAATGAGTTGTATATTTTAATATTAAGAAAAACCAGAATAATTCTATATTATGGATAATTTTTTGAAAAAATTTGAAATAGGGTTGTAGGAAACTATTGTCCATGAAATGTATTGTATGGATGAATTAGTGTGATGATATATTTATTCATAATATGTTGCAGTAGTAAGGGATTAATATCATGTTATAAGACAAGAATATGGAACCATTAGCAGGGGAAATTCTAATGAGGCCATAAATGGATGTTTTACACATTTCATAGGAGATGTTTTATCAATTAAAATTAGAAAATATGGATTTAAATTAAACGAATAATTCCCAAGAGATTTGTAATAAAATTTTGGGTAATGAAGATGACAAGTTATTATACTTAAATAAAATACTTGTTGATGTAGAAATATAAAAACTATATTCTAATTATTCTCTTAAATAGTAATTAAATTCTAATTTTTATATAATGATGAGGTTTCATGAATAATCATTTAAGAATGATCACGACTCAACACAATTTCCAAAATTGAAGGTTTAGATATCATGGCATGTTACACAACTTTCATAATTAGATGATGAGAACAAAATAACGAAAATAAGGAGGTAATTCTAAATTATTCAATTATAAATTTCAAATATGTGATGTTGGATTACAATGGTGGATAAAAAAGCTATCCAATAAATTAGAGGGTGATATTTCTTTTCAAATGACACTCCATAATAATATAAATTCTCATCTTTGAGGAAATAGTAAAAAGATATATTTAAAATAACTATTAGACTCATCAAAGATGAAATTCAATGCCATGGGAAATCCTGAATTCAAGTATGATTATCAGTTAAATATTAATTAATCTTTAGTAAGTGATGGTGAAAATAACGAGATGATTTCCATATCAATAGATATTCATGAGAGGAGAATCATCTCATAATGGAATACTATATACTAAAACCATCCATAAGAATGATGAAACTCATTCAATATTGGAGAAAAAAATACTTTGGAAATTAAAAAGATAACAAAAGGTATTATAGATGTTGTAAAATAGTGTAAATAGTTTCCTTAATAATACAATTTCTATTATAAAGATCAAATGAAAATTTATGATACATTTTTAATTTTGATTGAATTTAGTTACACACCATTGTTTTGGTTCTGTAGAATTTTAATACAAAGACTATTGTAATTATAGGGTAAAATATAATGAATTAGATATATAAATTGATATAAATTGCATATTGATCGATCATATTATATTTATTATTATAATTTTTACTATTTTGTAAATTTTTTAAGAGGATGAAAATTAATTAAAGTATAAAATTTAAATTCCATTAAATAAAAATATATTCTATAAAGAAATATATTTAATATGAGATATTTAGAAGATTAATATGAGGAAGGTGATATGAAAAAAATATCCAAAACTACAACAAAAACTTTAAAATTTTTGAAGAATATGAAAACATTTTAGAAGTTGGGGATTATTTCATATAATGTATAAACTATAAAGGATCAAGTTACAGGTTTTTTCTATAGTAGGGTGAATAATGTATGATCAAATTATTGTTGAATAAATAAACTGAAGTTCCAAATAACGTTGAAAAAATATATAATGTTTCAAGAATTCCATGGTGCTTCATGTACCAAATGAAGAAGAGTATTTGTTCTTGTAGCATTTCATGAAATGAACAATACAAATGAATTTAAAATGTGATTGGATTCCATAAAATAAATTTCAAATATAAAAATGGAATCCAATGTAATGGATAAAGGGAAAAACATTTATCTATACAAATATATTATCCTCCTAGACATGAGAAAAATAGAAGGTTCCCCAAACTCATTTTATTATATTATATTATATAAATTTTTGTGTTTCATGATTTTTGGGAGGGATGTTAAATAGATATTTTTATTCGTGGATAAATGATACAGTGTGGCATGATTCATTGTTCAAACATAATGTTTTATGCATTATAATAGATAACTGGCCGAGGAAATGATATAAAATAGGAATAATAAAAGTAATTAAAATAGGGATTTAAAAATGAAATCTCTAATTGGTCAAAATATTTTTTTTATGTATATATATTTTTCATAGAATCAGTTCATGAAGACATGATAAAACACCTTGGACTAACAACCGTAAAATACATTGTATGAATTATTTTTTTAATGTATCCATTCACGTGTATTTTTTGATAAAATGATTGTTTTTAGGATACAAAAATGATATAATATATGTATTATTATTATTATGGAATTCTGTTTCTTATTTAGTGATCAAGCTACGATTCTAGGGGAGTTAAGTGGCTGTGATCCTATTAATATCCCAATGAACCAAAGGAAGAAACCCAAAAAATCAAGTCCAGAAATAAACCCTAAATATTGGAATCAATTTAAACTATTTCAATAAATCATGGTTTCTATATATGATAAGAAAATATTTAAAAATAAATTACTCAAAAACTATGTATTGTATGTTTATTCACTAATGGTTCTGTGAGAGGGTTTTTGTGTTCACAATGACAATTAATGGGTGATTTTTTTTGAAATTATGAATTATAAAGTACCTAAGAAACAGATTTAGAAGTTATATTTTTAGTTAAATAAATTTTTACAATGATCTCAGTATTGTAAATATTATATGTTTTTTATGTCTCATTATTTTGAGGGTAATACACCAACTATATTGTGATCATAATGAAACCACAATTAATATTGAATTTATGGATCGAGAGAGTCCAATCAAATATTGGATTTGAAAATTTTTATCATTTTAAATTAATAATTAATATCTATACCACTAGTTTCTATTACGGATTAGTGGTGAATATATTATAAATTCCCAAAATATATCACGATCATTGAATTGTATGCCATGTTGGGGATCTTATAGTCTTTATGTTTGATGCATGGACTATTCTGATAATGAGTGTAATGAAGTGGTATCGAATAAAAAAACCCATGGACACATATTTACCTGAATATCCATATTTTTTATTTAATATAAAATAATATATTTATATTTTAGATAAATAATACAAGGGGGAGTATGAAGTAAAAATTGAATAATAAAACCAATAGTTCCAATTTATAGACTTTTTAAAGATCCTAAATGAGTTATTAAAAGATTTATTTATTTCTTGGTATTTGATTTCAATAGGGGGAAGGAGCATTTGAAATAATCTATTAATCGTCAAAGGGAGATTACTTATTCCAATAACCTCATAAGGGGATATGAATGAATTATATTTATATGATTAGATACTGGATTATTAATTGGATTTTTTTCCATAAAATACATTAGGGGATATTGTTAGTATACAATTATGTATTGATGATTTAATTATGATTTATGTTTTTCGAAGATTTTTTATTATTTTTGTGCTATATTGTTTAACAACAAAATATTTGTTTCTTGTATTGTATGTGTAAGTAAAAATGGTAAAAAATCAACAAATAATATGAAAATGGTCATTGTGGATATGTATTTTAATTTTTCTTGGCTATTTTTTCAATGAAAATTTAGGAATCCAAATATGAGAAAAGTGGATATCAGGGGAACCGTAGTAGATTTATCAGATAAATTAAATGACATAACTAGGTTTTAATTTTTAAAGAATCATCTCCTCAATCAAAATAAAGAGCACCATGTCATTTTATATATGAATTTTTTTACAATGGGTAAGTCCAATAGATCTATTTCAAGGGATTTTGAAATTCCACAAAGGAAATCACATGATTTATTTTAGGTAATCACATAATGTACCTATATGTGTAATATTTTTTACTAAAAATACCATACCACCAGAAATATCCACTAAATTTGATATTATATTAAAAACGCAATTATTTAAAAAACATTACATTCTAGATTTATTCTTTTAATGTCTAGATTTTTTTACATTACTTATTATTCTTGGAGATGTTATTTTCATAAATTTTTAATTATTCACTACATGTTGAATAGGGTTTCTCAAAATTCATTCTACCCCATAAATGTCAAAATTATATATGAGGACTCACATTTTTATGGAAAAAAGAATATCGTTTTTTAATAGTTTTATATATAGGCTTTACCAGACATCATGTTCTTGAAATATTATATGTGTTAGAAAATAAACCATTCACATAAAATTTTTGTTCAAGGTTTATTTAACATTATTCTCATTAATTCACCTATAAGATGATTTATTTTGACATAAGTTTTATTCTAAGATCCAAATTCATCTTTTCATGATCATTAAAATTCATTTAGAATTTATTGTGTACATCAACGTTTATATTGTATATATTGTGAGATTCTTCATTTGGTCCAACATTATTTCCATCATCTATGTATAAAGTTATAACTTCAATGTTTACATTGATATTAAATTAAATTTGGGAATCAAATGTAGAAATGATCATGTATTTAGTATTTTATTATTCCATAAAAAATTATTCGGCACTTCAGGTTATTTTGTTGACATTCCACAAATTCATTGAAATTGGGTATTTTCTCTATTGATTCATCCACTTGTTGGTAACTAGAGGAAGTATATTCCTCTTCTTATTTACTCATAAAATGTTTTATATTTCTTCTAGGAAAATTATTCTTGATGCTTCTAGACATATGAAATATTAAACAGGTGGATGTCTACATTATCATTGAAGTGGTATGATGTGATGTTTTTTCTTCAAAATAGTCATTCCAATATAATATGTTTCCTCATTTCTAGTCAGAAAATGTTTTGACCCATGTGGTGTTGTGGGTTGTATATTGAGGTAGTGACTTTTATAGTAAGAATAGAAATGTATTTTTTGTTTAGTTTTTATTTTATTTTTTTTATACCATTAACCACTTAGGAATTTTACTTCTTTCTATAGATGGAAGGTAGTTATATTCTATTAAGAGGGCCAGAAGGGAAATAGTGGTAGCTACATGGTAAACATTTTAATGGTGGGAGATCGAAGGATATGGAGTGATTAATTAGTGTGATTGATTATTTTATTCCTTTATACTATGCTGTTTTTTGTTTATTTTCTTTTATTTTACTATGGATGTACAATGTACGGTTGAGTCATGCTGAAATTATATTTATTTTCTACTATTGCTTTAATCAATTTTCTGTGGGTGAAATTGTACCTGAGTAGTGACTCCTTGATGCCCAGAAACTTGTTCCAGCCCAAAGGCATAGCCCATCCACCTTAGTTCATCATGATATTCCTATATTAGAGTCCTTGTTTGAACCATGTGAGGTCCTATGAATCATTACTAACTTCTCATTCTTATAGTCTTCCACATAAACCTCTTCAATTTATACTTCAACTTTTGGAATTTATTTATATTACATGATGCTCTAAGAGAATCCTTAGTATATATTGATTAAATTTATAGATTCACAATGAAAAATATTTATCCCTCATGTTTTTGGTTCATTTTTTAGAATCTACACATTAATATACTTCCCCTCTATTAGATCAAATTGGTTCCCAAAAATTCTACACATGAACCCCATGCAATTTCTCCATCCAACATTGTCATATGATTGATCTTAGCTACGTCAATAGAAAAACGTCATTTGATTTCAATAAAATTTATCTCAGCTAATACAATGGACGAAAATAATTTCATTTCCATAAAAATAATTTCATTCATCTATCACATAAAAAATGGTGCCACCTACTAACATCCATGTTTTAAAATTCATCACCAATCGTCATTCATTTTTCAGAGCTCAAAACATTTTTCTATCAAGAATTCAGAATACCATTTCATATTATCAACCAGATAAGTGACCCTAAATTCAATAAAATAATATCCACTTCATCATATATTAACATCATGCATATTTCCTCCATCATTGACAAGTAAAATAAAATAAACACAAAGTGTCTTCAACAGATATAGGTGTTTGGATTCAGTTAAAAGTTTTTTTATATCATGACATATTGTCTTTGATGAATCATGGTTTCCTTTTCATCATTGGAACATTGATATATAAAAAAATCTAAAACTATATAAAAATATTGTTGTTATCCTCTTTTATGGTATTATTCATGTCTCATCTTTAAAGTTGATAATATCCAAGGTTCTTCAATTTATATTTATGGTTTACTACCCATTCATTTCTCCTCTTCTCCTCGTCCAAGATCACATATTACTGCTTAAATTTCCCTTGATGAGTCTCTTGGAGATCATACCACCTCCACACATTTTACTAGATATCCTATTTGTGAGAATTATTCAAAAGAAAATCTTACTGATACTCCTGCCTTAGAGTATTCTTTTTTTCTAGTCAACTCCTTACATTCCTCATAATTCTTATCCTCTGATCACATGTTCCAATGATAGTATTTTTAAACCCAATGTTTATACTACTTATATTAAATTAATATATTTTATGGATGATTTAATTCAACCATTATGTAATCAAGTTAATCCTGAAGATTTTTCATCTTTACTTAGAAAATCTTACTGGTCTTTACTTCCTTTTTTGTATTGGTGTAGCCCGAACATGTTTGATGATATTTATGGTAGAATGCTTATGTTTTGTGTGATAATCTCTACCCAATTTTTTTTAAATGTATATATATATATATTCCCATGGTTTAAATAGAACTGTGGGTATTATAGAAATCTCCAGGACTATACACATGATTTGTATAACACCATATGTATAACTCCATACTGATGCCTTTGTAGGAAAAATTTATTGAATCATGGGTATATCCTATACCCATGGCTTTAGGGTATATAACCATAGTTCCAAACTATGGATATATGTGACTTTTCTAATAGTGTTTCATTTTACATGAACGTTCATAATTATACACTTCCAAACCAACCATGAAATTGTGAATCTAACACTCCCAAATTGATAAAATTAAACACTATAATGAAATTAATTGGACATAAATAAAACTAATAAAATTAAAATAAATTAAGTACATATAGAATATATTATAAATTAAATATTTAATGGACTTAATTATATTATCTATGAAATTAAGAACATGGGAGAAAACATTCATACATAAGGTACGAGATTCTTTCTGAACCTCCATTTTTTCATTTGGGTCATGATTTATCTCTATATAACCAATTGTAAATATTATTTATTCTTATGTACTCCTCCTAAATTATGCGTGCATGTTCCAAATATATGTACTAAGATTAATTTTTGTTTTGAAATGGAAATACATGATTTTTAGGGTTCCCTTGTCAGTTCCTCCCAATAAGTAAGCCCGGTTAAATGGAACCTCCCAATATCTAACACATTTTTATGTACAATCCATAAACTATTTTATTTGACATTTTTTTATAATATTTCCAATTTAATCATAAAATATATCATAGTTTATTTATTTTTTTATGAAAACAAATATGCTTATGTTCTCTTTTATAGTTCTTTTATATTTTCCCTTAAACTGCATCGATGTGTCTCAATTATAGTGAATCATATACACTCTTTTTAAATGTTTTCACTTCACTTGGACATTATTTATCATGATATATTAATATGATAACTTATTAATGGATATTAATTATTTAAACCTTCGCTTTCTTGAAAATCATTGTGATACACCATTTAGTTAAGCCTTATGACATGTTTTTTGATACCCAAATAAATCCATGGATAAAACTTATGATTGATTCTTCATGTGGAACAAATTATCATAAAATGTTCAAGATGTGTTCACTTATATAGCTCTACAATTAATTGGGTAATGTTTTTTTCACTTGATACGTCATGTTGGGACATGGAGTAAACCAAATTCCATTATGGGACATTTTCAACCATGTGATAGAGTCTTGGAAGTTAACATTAACTCATGTTTATTTCATGATATATATTGTATACACATCCCTATTTTTCCATGATTACATAATGTCATGTTTTATATGTTATTCATCGATATGTTCATTCATTTTACATGCATTTTATTTCATAATTCAGTTCATTATAACCCATGTGTTATGTTTTATTTCTATATTTATTCCCTTATTAAGATTTTTAGATCATCCCCTTTGTTTATGTATTCCCCAAGTTATCATATGATGATGTAGGATCTTATAGGAATATAGGGTCTAATTAATCATGATTAATTTATTAATTTTTTCCTATTTCCATGTTTTTTGTTTCATATTACTATTAATCCAAAGAAACTCGACTTTTTGATTCATTGTTTTAATTTGATTGTTACTTATGCTTGAAACCAAGTAAATACAAGTGTTAATTGAGAAGATTGTAATACATAATTTTGAATTTATATTTTCTTGGGGATATTGTAACATCAATCATGTGTACGGAAGATTACCGCCTCACAAATAGATATGATTCGTTAACCCCTTTCGCTTTACAGTGATGAGAATAATTATAAAATTAATGAATATATGTGTTATACATGATATTGTATTTATGTTCATGAAATATGTTTCATTATGAAAATATATTATGTACATTTATTTCTTGCACTAAAAAATTATTACAACATTCGTGTACATGTGGACAACCGCCTTTATGAAATGGTGTGACTTTATTTTCATCACTAAACTACATGGATGGTATATATAAATATATTCAATGAAATAGTATATTATATATGATATAATTATAATTTTGGAAATATTAAATATTACTTACCTTCCTTCCATAATGGGAAATGAAAATGGAAACACTACTCATGTGTACATATGCCCTACCATCTCTATGATTATACCATATTCATTTTTCCTATCTGTATTTGATGATTAGTTTTAAAATTATAATTGATTTATAAATATTATTATTATACTATTATTATTATTATACAAAATATATTAAAATAATGACCTCTTTGACAAAACTCATCTTACCAAAATATTTTTGACACATAAGAAAAATGTTGTTGAAATATTTGAATTAAATTAATTAATCACATAGGATGATAAATAATGTACATGATGGGTAAGACTCGTTGTAAGTGTTTCTCGTCTCACGTTTACCTATATAAGACATCCACCATATTCAAAAAAAATTAATATGTGTAGTGTATATAATTCCATTTTTGAATGTTACATCATGAATTTATTTATCCTCATTATATATAAATTTTCATTTAATGTTATTTCGTTCCTAGGGATTATGATTCAAATGTAACCAAAGTTTTAAGGTTTTATTTCCCAATATAATCATTAGTCTGGATTTTTTATTTTTACATCTCTTGTGGGGAATTTTTTTTATATTTTTATCTTAAAATAAATATATTAATCTCCACTGATTATTCGGGAACTTTTTTGGGAATATTTCAAATTTTAAACTCTTTCATAATTAAAATTATTGATAAAATGTTTTTATGAAAATATAATGATATTTCTCCCTTCGATCGAAAATCATTATTCATCCAAAATAAAATTTTCTAAAAAGGTTATAAATTTTTTTCATCATTATCAAAATGAATTATTATTGAAAATTTTACCGCTCTTCTAATTTTTACAAAATTATTTGAAAGAAACTTTCTTATGTTTTACTAAATGAGACACATTTATAACATATTTACAATGAAAAGGGAATATTATATTTAACAAAAAAAGCATGTAAGGAATTACCTGACATTATGGCCATCATTTCATTAAATCATCATTTGAATGATTAAATTTCCACTTTTAAAGAAATATTTTTCATAATATTCTGGAAATTAATAGTTTTGAACTGAAATATTCTATGAAAAGGTTATTTCTTCCATAAATGATCCATGTTATTATTCTAAATAATTTACCCATTATATGAAATTAATTTATATTATATATTATTTAATGGTCACATAATCCAATTATTCTATCCGTTTATTTCTTCAATTTTCTTCTTGATCATTTTGAATGGGGATGTACAATGTTGATAGCACTCATTTTACTCTAGATTTTTTATGATTATGTTTATTGATTAGGGAAACTATTTACATTTGGTATAGTAATTTAAATAAGAATAATTATGTCATTATTTTAAACCCATTTAATATAAGTAATTAATTTCAATTAGTAAGTGATGGATGGGACCCGATATAGCCCATTGATTCATGATTATGTCTCAGGAGAAAAAGTAGATTTGGTTTTTTATGATACCTTAGAAATATTTATTGATTTATTGACATATGTCCTTAATGGTAGTTAAATGAATTATAAAACGACATCAACAGTATATTTATACGTCCATTATTATGAATTACATCATTATGAATACAGTTATTAATTTTCCAAGGGATTAATATATTTATTATAATATCCATGGTGATGTTTTTAAGCTCGCATTAATTTTTATATGGAATTATATGATCATTATTTATTCCTAAAATATTAATTCTCAAGTTATTTATTAAATTGAATGTGTTTTGGTAGTTTATAATTCCATATAGATTACACCTTATTTAATTACAGTGTCCTTTATACTCTTACCCTTACTAAGAATCTGAGACCATCAATTTATTTTTTGTAATTTTTCCTAGGATATGAGGAGGTATTTCTGATTGATGTAAATGGATTTATAAGGGGAATAATTTAATTAAAAAATTCAATTATTTTTTAATTTTATGTTTGAAATGTAATGTGAGTTTCATGTATGTCTCTAGTTTACCATGATTACTAAACTTTTATGTCCTTCTAGATTTGAATATTTATACCTTATGCTAATGTAATAAAGTAACCACCGACTTCGAGTTACTATGGTCGAGGTTGGTATAGGTTCTTAGCCACTCAATATTTGATCTCTCTCATTATAAATTAGATCATAGTGTCTTCTATGATAAGGAAGTGAAACCATTTAGGCTACAACTTCTATTTCTTTTATTTCGAATATTCATTGTTATTTCACAATGTATAAGTGGTTGAGGAAAATTTTTTCTGTTCATTCTAATATTTCTGATATTTTCCGTACTATATATAATCAACTAGGCATCTTCAATGTTCATTACTATAATAATGGAATGTTTTCTCATAACTCCATGTGTGATGGGTAGGGATGTTTAGGGTGATAAAAAAATTGTTTCCATACTATGATGTGATGTTTAATTATGGCCATGATCTTTATGTAATGTGTGTTTACCTAAATAATGGGGACCCAAATTAGACTTTGTTGTGTTTTAGTTGATATAAATTTCCCAAATGAGTACTTTTATACCCCTATGAGATAAGGTTGGTTTGATTAGGTGTGTATAGTTAATGGATTGACCCCATATAGATTTATAGTATCCTTATCGTCATTGGCTCATCAAATTGGATTAGAGTGATTTTCCTCCCTACCATTCTAGTGGAATTTGGGTGGGTTATGCCTGAATGTTTCTAATGTAATTTTGTAAAGTAATCATATACCAAACTAGATATCATTTAAATCTCTATGAATGATACTACATAATAATAAACAATTATTTATATGATTATATTAAACTATTTATCATGCCTTAATTTAATTTTTAATTGTTCAGGGGTTGATATAATCTTTTTTATTATGGTGGATTTGTGGGGAATAGATACACACTTCTATTTTCCCCTCCATGATAAGGGTTGTTATGACCATTATACACAATATTATTAAATCATACTCAATTCACAGGGTGTCGAGATGTAATTCCACATGTACTGTTTCAAATATAATAAGTGATGCTATTAAAATTATGGAACATATTCATGTTTTGAACATTATTCACATGGTAAAAGGATATGATACCCTAGTGACAATGATGATGATGAGGATGGGATGTTAGAAAATTTTATCCATTATAACCCCTATCGGTGGGGAATATTGTATAGGTTGAGATACTTCTATGGAAGTGGATATCACGACTATATAGATTGTTAATAGTTGGATGTGTTTCTTTATTACATTTTATGTTAACTAGTTATAGGGATGCTATCGCCTCTTGAGATCGCACATATGGATAGTGATATTATGATGTCTCTTGAAAATATGTTCAGGAAAAAATTCCCACATATAAATTTTCAATCAAGGAAGTTGTACCCATAGTTATGATTATGGTGCTGAGACATACTACCTATGTTTCCATGATCTTGTGATCAGAGGGATGATATACCATATTCATTGGTTGTGTTATTGGGATTCATTTCACTTGTATTTCATAACTAAATTTCGATATTAAGTCAATCACATTCACTATTACATGTGATTTTATTCAAAACTTATGGTTATATGATATATTTAGAGAAACACCCACAATTTTCAATATTCGTATTCCGCACATAGGGTTTCCATGTTGTACCTATGAGTGTAAAACAAGTAATTTTACTACCATTACTTGTTCACATTTACTTATGATCTTATTTTAATAACAATATACATTCATATAATAGATTTATTTAAAAATACCATTGGTGGTGGAATTATTTTTTGTACACACAATTTACCAATGTTCCTTGAGATTGAAGAAGACATTATGGTTTGTAATCTAGGTAGTGGAAAGGGTTGTATATTTTTTAGATGAGAAATGGTTTTTGGTATAAGATGGGAGATGGGACATCAAATAGAAATGGGACTATTTTTGTTATAATATATTATATTTTTATAACACCCAAAATTCATTTATATGATTTTCCTAAGAGAGATCTTATTTATTTTTATAACTGCATAACATTTTAGGTTCTCACATTTTTATACTATGAGTGGTCTTATTAATATTTTTGTAATTTCTTTAGGATAAAAATATATATTCTTCATATATATTATTTATTAATATATATATTTATACGTTTGTGTTAATTCCATTTTGATTTATGTATATCTATAACAAATATGATATATTCGTGGTTTAGTCATAGTAGATGTTAATGGGATGGGGGTTTCTAAAATGTGATATCAAAGAATTTCATTTTTCTTTATCATTCATTTTTAGGTGTGGTACAAAATAGATAAAATGTGGTTGGAATATAACACGAACCGTATGACTAGTTATTACATACCCATGATTTGAGAATGATAAAATAAAAAAGGATGATATTTTTGTAGTTTTTTAAATTTTAAATGGATTAAATTTTCCAAATATAATGGATTATCAGGTTCTTTATGATTTTATTAGATTTAATTTTTCTCATGGGAAAGAGATAATTCATTCATGCCTATTCTTATACCCACATGATTCCCAAAAAAGTTGAATGCATACTAATTTTTGGGAAACCTAATTATAATAAGTGGTTTAATTATTTACTGAGCTTGAGGCAACATATATATATCATAATACAATATAACATGATGGTTTAATTATAATTAACCAATACATTATGATATTATTATTTTTTTATATTTATTAACTAAATTATATTTTTATCTTTTTATACCCTTCAGAGAGAGTGGGTAGACAAGGATAGAGAGAGTATCAGAGGTTATGTGGGTCCCCCAGAAAGCTTTGGAGTGTATATTGTATCGATGGACACATTTCGTAGTACTTATTATCATATATGTTTTATTTATAACATTTACATATGAGATTATATGTCATGTTTATGGTAATATAATGATATTATACTTTCACATCCTCCAACTAAATACCACATGGAAGTAGATGAGCATCCCCCATTAGTTGTGGTGATAAAGACCCTGGTTATACATATTACTCTAACATTTTATAAGATTCATGATAATTTAATATATTTCAAATTATTTATGGCACAATGAGATATACGAATTTACCCTTTAATGTATGATCAATATGAAGACATTAACTCACAAAATAAAACCTATATTAATTGGATAAGATGGACTTCAGGATATTGAGATTTTGATCAAGTAAATATAGGATATCTTTGATCATTTCGAGACACAAATTGAGAGGTGGGTGACCTTCATATGTATATGATTCACACACCTATGGGTTACTGGTGTGTTATCCGTATATTGGTGGATGTATACATGTGGATATTATAAAAGTACTTTTAGGAATGTTTTTTTAATATTCAATCAACATATTTATATGAGCTATCATGGATATGTTTTTCAAACATATGAATCATAGTAGAATTCTAGTGATGG
The DNA here is from genome assembly GCA_963277665.1 of Viscum album. Taxonomy (NCBI): domain Eukaryota; kingdom Viridiplantae; phylum Streptophyta; class Magnoliopsida; order Santalales; family Viscaceae; genus Viscum; species Viscum album. The sequence continues at coordinate 72,511,495 of OY728134.1, read as the reverse complement.
ATTACAAAACACATTTTATTAGGTTTATTTGCTTTTATTCTTCACTAGAGAGTGATAACATTACGAGTATTTTCTGATTTGTAGATATATTAAGGCACTCTATTTTTTCTCTTGTGAACATCTTTTGGGTTATATATTTTTTATAGGTCATGAATTAGACACTTTTTATAGAGTGGAACATTTTTGAAAATAGAGCTTCTGGGAATTCGGGTTCTTATACTAGGTCTATCATTGGATGTTTAGGCGGTCAAGAGTTATATAATGGTCATTCTCATTATACTTGTGATGGGAAGGATAGTCAAGGACAGGGGTCTTTTTTTTTCTAATATGGGAGTTGATTACAAGGATTTTATTAGTGTGTCAGGTAGATTCATATATGACTATAGTTCTAGAACCCACCACAAAAATATTAAATATTTTTGGGATGATAGGTTATGTATAGTTATTTTGTACAAGCATTTCACTACGAGCTAGTAGACACAATTATGGTTATGTTAAGAAATTAGTAGTTGGATCTAATTTAGTACAGTATAGTTGTAGTTTATGTTATTATAGATGAATAGGGAGCATATTTTATCATAGTTATCAATGTCATTAGAGGCAGTAGATTGGTCATCCTAAGGGTAGTCATAGACCTATTGGACGAAGAAGAGGATCCATGTTTGGAAAATCTTATTCCACTCATAAAACCACTTCTCAATTTGATACGGGGCATTAAAATATTTAATTTATGATCTTGGTAAAATAAACACTCATCATGGATTTATTTAATATAGATACAATAAAATAATAATTATCTTGTCAATGGGATATCGTTCAGGGGTTGACCATTAAATACCTAAATGGTGATATTTCAATTGATTCCCCAAGTGGGATACAATAAATGTAGAATCATTAATTTTGTAATGATACATCCTAGATGGTCCTATGTTGTGACTACGCCAATCCCTATTATTATAGGCTAGGGGTTTGATACCAGCACCGAGTTGGCATATCCCACAAATGGGAGACATTTTCATAAGTACCTATAGACACACACATCTCTAATCCAAAAATTCTGAAATATAAATTCACCATGTAAAAAATGCATCCATACACTAAGGTACAAACCATAGTGTACAACAGTAGGATACTAGAAAGAAAAAAGGGCCAGAATACAGGTCCATCAAAAGAAAGAATCTATAAAAGTAAATGAACATGTTCTTGAAACTCATCCACAGAAAATCCTACTTGAATGGAAATGTGGTGGATAGTTATCTTATATCGTAGGAGCACACATTGACTGTATAGTATCTCTAAGAAACACCTAGTCCTGGTCCACCTATGAATCTATCAAAGTGTTAATAGTCTACACAATACATGACACATGTGGTAAAACCCTGTGTAGGGGTGAGTATAACAATACCCAATAGGACACCCCAAAACCACAAAAGGAAATATACCTCACTAAAAAAGTGGAATTCCATGAAGGAAACCCATAAAATGAGACCAATAAGGCACACCATGAAGGAAAAACACTAAGGAACACCAAAAAGGAACACCATGAAGGAACACCATGAAGGAACACCATGAATGAACCCCACTAAGGATCACCCAGTAGGAACACCTTGAATCAACACTTATAAGGGAAATCATGAAGGAACACCAAATAAAGATCATCACAAAGGATAAAAACTAAGGAACACCATGAAGGAAATACCACTAAGGAACACTAGAGAGGAATATTACAAATGAAAAACAAAGGAAATACACAAATTACTATCAGATTACACATGTATATTTCTATAACTTACATTCTAAGAATTTCTTAACAGTCACAATAAGACACACAGTCTTGGTAAGACAGACAGTCTCAATAAGACAAACTGTCTCGATAAGACACATCGTCTATACATCACACAGATTCGAGCTCATGGAGCTTCTAGGATATAACCAGCCACAATATTCCACTCAAACCACACTCATTTTTACAGAACCTACTCTTTAAGAAATTAGATTGAAGGCCAAATTACAAAAAAAAACACACTTAGACTATCTCAAAAGGAACTTCTGGTTTCATGGGTCCCAATGTAGAAAACTTGTCATAAAATGGACACACAATTTGATTGTATTTACTATATGTATAAAATGTTCTGAACTTATTTTATTCCAAGTCCAACCTGACTTTCCAAATCTGGCCTGACCAGCTGGACAACCTGTCCCAGCTTGGTTCGGTCTCGTCCGTCCCGATCAGGCCTGACCCACTGTTCCTACAGGACTGTGGTCCGCAAGGATACCAAGAGTTTCCCATCTCCCCTTAGTCTGTCCTATGATGCGGTCTAGTTTTCTATGCCACACATGGTCCTCCCTAACCACGTGCCTCCAATGCTAATGCGGTGCCCTACCCCCTTCCACATAGCTGGCCCGAAACTCTACCAGCCCCATGGCCTCCCTGTCGTGGGATCCTCCAACGTGCCACCCATCCACGTTCCTCTTTCTCCAAATATGTGACCTCCCCTCGCATCATCCCCTGGTAAACAGCATAGCCACCTATCATGGCCTGCAACCATAGGACTTGCGAGCTCTGACGTGGCCCCCTACTGCCATGTTTGGCCTACACCAGTCGCCCCACTGGCAGCCTCACCATATCGTCCCACCATCTCCTTGAACCAGCTGCTAGGCTTATGTCACCTCTCTTGTATAGGCCATAGCTTCCTCCTCTAGGAGCTTCTATGCACCATCAACATGCACCATCACGCACTGCTTTCCTAACAAAATCGCACCGCACATGTCGTTGCACCTCGTATATGCCATCATGTGGTTAGATAATCAATACTAGATCACTAATATATCAGTTTCAAAGTGTGGGAGAGTATTAAGAACACAAAAATAATGTAAGATATTGATGGGAGTCAATAAATTCACATGAAAACTCAAAGAATGGTTCATTTCCTTTTTTGTCGGCCTCAATTCATTCATGTTAGAAGGAAGATTTAAAAAAGGAAAATCACTAAGGTTTATCACCCATCAAATCCCTTAGTTTAACCGTCTTGCAAGAACAACTGAACAGTAGATCAACCTTTTTGATGGTTGGTCTGCATTCGTCATCAAATACAAAAAGGGGAAAAGAAATCACAGAGAGATGAAATTCCCTACCTCGGGTTAGAATGACCGTTGATGAAGAGTGTAGTTGCATCCTCATCATTCATTAATCCTTGATCCACCAAGTCCGTGGTTGTCTATCAATTTTCATTCACCAACATTTTATCTAGAGGCTCATATCTCAATATCCTTGGAATTTTATGGTTATGGTGATAACCTTGAATTCATAAAAATTCTATAATAAAAATAAAATGCGATGTTTTGTCATTGTGTAATGTAAATGTAATTTTATAATTAAAATATTTTTATCCTCGTTACGTCGAAAAAAATATTTTTCACAATCAGCCTACTTCGACTGATGTTAGTTCCTCCATAAGGAAAACAACAGATTATACACTCGATAGTGGTATGAGATTTTTAGTCTGAGTCACCATTCATGAGTTATTTTGAATGGAAAAATAAAATAATTATATTTTATTGTTTTACTAGGGTTTTGACCTTTTTGGGTTTTTACACAGAAGACGCACACCAACTAATGTTAAATCTCACCTAGGGTAAATCTAATTCTCTATATTCAAAATTGTCCTAATATTTCTAATACAACCATCTATTTATGATTTATTCTACTTTTTTAGGTAATTCATGTGCATGTGTTATTAAAAACAAAACATTTTTCAACAAATATTTCTAGTACCATCGGGCCTTAGAATCACATTCCATCTCAGCACCTGGTCTCGGAATTTTCTAAATTTACATATATAAATAAAATTTGAGAAAATATGTATCATTACATTAGCCAGACATTAAGTCTTTACATCCCAGAAATCCAAACCATGGGCTATATAAATAGATGAGGGTACTGAGAAAGAACCCTACCTCCAACTCCCATGTGCTATTCCATAGATTCCTGTACTGACCCCAGGAACACAGTAACAGAATATCTCATCCATGATGGATAATGTCATCTTGATCATTTATCTAATTGATCTAGATGAACAGTGAGCGTAAGGATATGAAACTACCATCAAATGATTTTCAATTGAGTTGAACTATCTTTTTCAAGTAGAGGTGTCCCAAGATATTTACCGAAATCTACTCCCGAATATCAAGGATGGGGGATGAATAAGTGAGTCCATAAAAGATCACCCCGATGTAATCATTCCCCCTAAATGTTCAGTGTAAACCCATTATGAATTCCATCAATATCCCTACCCACATCCCTCCAAGTATGCTACGAAAGAAAAGAGAAACCATTTCCAAGCCTAGGGGGATCACACACAGTGAGTTGAAAAACCATGAAACTAATTAAAAAAAGCACCCAACATTCTTATCACCAGTTTTATCCCATTCTGTCTTCCCCAATATCTGTGGTAACACCCACATGCATATCCCATTACATATCACCACTCTTGTCATCCTCTACTACCACAATATTTATGCCTCCCTACCACACTTATCACTATAGCCCTCTACGATCAACTATTCTGGGATCACTTCACATAAAAAGTAGCATGAAACAAACATAGAAACTATGCTCTCAGCTATAAAGTAAGGAATTCATCCTTCCCACAAGAAGAACTCTCATGGCTCAAAAGGGGACATACTACCTAAGCGGAAAGTATGGAACATCCTTAGAACATTCTACATCAATTTCAATGGTACTAATGTGCATCCCAAAAAATGAAACGATATGCTACCCACATTTCAAACATACATCAAGGGCATTCCATGTGAACATATGAGCATGTAAAGTATCACAGTTAGTATCCCTAATCTGTGCTTCCTAGGTCAATGTTTTACAGGTGGAGGGGTAACAACCACTGATTGAAGGTAAGATGCTTTGAATCCATCCACAATGGATATCTACAATGATGAAAACTTCTCTAATGACTTTATATATAATTGTGAACAATATCTCTTGATCATAGCATCCACCACCAAGTTCCCCTTCTGAGGATTTTGGACAATCTAAAATTGATAATTTTGTAGGATCTCTTGTAAAAACCTTTATCTCAACCTTTTCATGATGTATTGTATCTCAACCACCAATACATGAATCCAAGGACTCATTAAACACACCACATCAAGTGTTAGGATAGTTAATGCATGTGGAATCAACGACACCCTCCATTGTGTGGGTCCATTCTATACTGCCTAGGATTTATTTTTATCAAAAAGGAAAACCTTATTCCCCCACTATGGAAACAACACATTCTTCACCTAACATAGTAAATATGAGCATGAACTGTAGGTAACTAGTCCTTACCAATAATTACATCATAAATCATCAATGCCACTACCAAGAGATCCTAACTGAGATAATCACCTCTAAGAGTTAGGCCACACATTCAACACCAGTTAGTGACCATTGGGACTCCTCCAGTACGAGTCTCCCAGCATTGGTGTTGATTTAATGGTTCAACCAGAATCTCCAAGTCTAAAAAAGGTTCTTGGAAGGAGAATATTGATTAGCACTTTTGTATAATGACATGATAGCTAATGTAGAATAGACTAATATCATACCTAGAATTATTCCTAGAGTCCCATGGTGATACTGTTCGATCGCATGCAGCTCTCCCTCCCCTGTTCCCTAACTCCCTATGCTTGGTGTGGACCACCTGAGGGTGGTGGTTGTAAAATGATGAAATTTAAACCTCATCTTGCTGCTCTCCCAGCTCTATTCCCACATCTACTTCCTTGTTTATTTGTCTTTTCCTTGTTGCTTGCTATTGAAAATCACTAGTTTTATTTGTTCAACTAAGGAACTGTTAACCTCAAATCCTTACTCTAGCACCCCAACAAAAGTAGGAATTCATAGGGGGATAAATTCAGATCAGATGTCCTTATGCACAACTTACTTGAAGGTCTCAGACCTGAAACACTGTCCATGTATCATATCTATTGAGTACCTGGGATGGTTTTTAAGCCTCGATGAATACTCCAAAATCAACATGTCATCCTACAAGAGTTATAGAATATTCTGGATAGACATATCCTTTATCTGGTACATTGATAAATCCTCTATTTAATAGTTCTCAAACATTTTTCGTGGAAGAGTTTCCTCATCATAATATTTGTTAAACAAACCCCACAATCTCCTAGAACAACCACATAGAAGCCTCACTACCAGGACCGCCATTTAAACTAATAAGGCGCTGGAAAAATAGAAATCACAGTTCACCAACTAATGTTTTTTCAAAACCACCTACGTTTCTGGCTCTCCTTAGAGCATGAGGGATCACTACAGCTGAAACTCACGAAGTGTTCTTAGCATATGCTCCTAACTCTCGAGTGCTACAGGTATAATTTGATGCTCTAAAGTTGGTGGTATGGTAGGTGCACCACCTGGAGGTGCTAACTGTATTACAAATCTATTTATTGATGTCTCGTCACTAAGTGGATCATTCTTGTGATCGTGTAATGCAATATGGTCTGGCTCTCTATAAGGATGTATATTAAAGTAAAACTAGATGTACCATGGTCAAGAGAGTATACCAGGTGAGTTGACTCAATAAATAAATGAGGACACCCCAAATCATATATAATTTATATTCAATTACCTTCCCTTTAACCTGTGGTTTCATCTACTAAGTCAAGAAGATGGTTTCTAGAGTGCTGTTGTATAGATACATTAGCCACCGTACTATCATTGGATTCCCTGTTCTAAAAGACGAAATAAAAAACACTGAAAATTTTCACCCAAACCAACATCACAGACTCTCAGTCCTAATGTATAACCAAAAACCTCTGATACCAATTTTTCATGACCCATCCCAATGGGTCCCATATGGTTACTACCCCAAGACTGACTCTAATAGGCTATGGGTTAGAGAACAACAACGAGTAGGAACATCCCACAAATGGGATCCACTTTCCTAAGTACATATACACACATACATATATCCAATAGAAAAAATTTTAAATATAAAAACACTAATTTAAAAAATCATGGGAACACTAAGACACCAACAAAAGTTTACAACTATTGGAAACTGGAAAGAAAATAGTTATATAATGAATGACCAAAAAAATAATGGGTCTGTAAATGTAAATGCACAAGTTCCAAAAGCTCATCCGGTAAAAAACATACTTGAAGGGTTAGGTACTAGGCAATTTTTTGATGTAATAGGATCAAAACTCAACTATCTGGTCACTATAAACACCACATGGTCCTATTCCACCTAGAACACCAAAAAATCATCGATCATCTATAATAGATTCGACATGATAAGGAAAAGACCATGCATGGGTGAGTATAACCTTACCCAATAAGACACCGCAAAACCAAAGAATAAATATACTTCGTATAAAATTAAAAAGGAAATCCTATAAGGAAAACCACAAAGGAATACCAATAAAGAACACCATGAAGGAACACCACAAAAGGAACACCACAAAGGAAAACCACAAAGGAACACCACTACGGAACATCATAAAGGAACACCATGAAGGAAAACCAATAAGGAACACCACAAAAGAACACACAAAAGGAACACCATGAATGATCACCACTATGAAATACCATAAAGGAACACTAGTAAGGAACACCACAAAGAAACACAATTAAGGACATACCACTATGTAACACCATGAATGAACAAAACTAAGGAACACCATGAAGGAACCAAAAAAGAAATTCAAAAATTAAATTCAGATCACATAGGTATATGTCTACATCATATATTTTATAAAATTCATGATATACTGAATCCAATGAGACACATCATCATGGTAAGACACATAGTCTTACTAAGACACATAGTCTTGGTAAGACACATATTCTCAGTAAGACATTCAATCCTCGTAAGACACACATTTTTAGTAAGACACATAGTCTCAATAAGTCACACAGTCTTGGTATGTCACATAGTATCTAAGTCACACAATTTATTGGTGGTAGAGATTATTGGATAAATTCTCCATAGGATTCCCCTCATAGTGTGCTTGTTCAGGGATAACTTAGAGCTCGATCCATTAGTTCACATGCCAAAATCCAAAAAAACTCACTTGGAGAATCTCAAAATGACCATCTTGTAGAAAGGTTCCCACAACTATAAAAGTCTCATCAAACAAACAAATAGTTTGATTGTTACAACTTTTTTTATAATAAGGTCTGACCTGGTGTGGCCGGTCTGACTTGGCTCTGTCTGGTCCAGCCTGAACCGGTCCGACCCCCATGGTCATGCCGTTGATATGGACCAATTTATTGGTCCATATGTGATAATCCCTGATAGAATGCCTCATGTGCTAATGAGGTGTCATTTTTTCTTCTACATGGTTGTCCTGCCACTCTGCTAGCCCCACAGCCTCGCTATCACAGGCTCCTCCAAAATAGAACTGAGACTCGTTCCTCTGCCACTATGCACATTTCCTCCCTTTACATGGTCCCCCAGTCACTGTCACATCTTCCTACCATAGCTCGTACTCGTCATCCCTGCCAGCTCCAACGCAGCCCCCTGCCACCATGTTTCGCCTTCACCGGCCGCCCCACTGGTGGCTTCACCCCATCGGTTCTCCTTCCGCTAGGACCGGATCCCTATACCTGTGCCACCTCACCTAGACCAACCAGAGCTATCACCTATGGACTCTAACATGCACCACGATCCCATCCAAATTTCATTATTCTTGTCATTACACCTCCTTCATGCTGTCACAGGGTCAGATCTTTGATCCCTAATCGTTTTCCTAGGCGTTTCAAAGTGTGGGAGAGTATAAAGAAAAAACAAAGAATAAGAGATATTGAGGGTAGCGAAAGAATGAACTTTAATTCCCAAAGAAAGGATATCGGAATTTGTTTGTGTCACCATCAATTTTTTATTGTTAGAAGGAAGAATGTAGAAGGATAATCACTAAGGTATATCATCCAACAATCCTCAAAATTTAACTATCCCATAAGAATGATCAAACTATGGATCAACCATTGTATTGGTTAGTCATTGTTCATCATCAAATATAAGAAGGGAAAAATGAATCACAATGAGATAAAACACCCTGCCTAAATTTGGAACAATTGTTAACGAAGAGGGATTTTGAGTCGCCGTCATTCGATAATCCTTGATCCACCAAGTCCGTGGTTGTTGATTTTTCGCAGTTCACCAGCATTTTCTCCAAAGGCCCTTCACTCCATCTCTCAGGAATTCAATGAATATGGTGAAAATCATAAATTCCTAACAAGTAATTAATAAAAAAAATTCATCATTGTGTAATGTCAAAATATTTTGTTTATAAAAATATTTTTATTCCCATTATGCCCCAAATACTATTTTTCAAAACCGGCCTATGATGGCGGATGTTAGGCCCAACCTTAGGAAAAAACCACATTAAAAACACAATGGTGGTATTAGTTTTTTAATCTGAGTCACCATTCATATGTTATTAGAATTTGGAAAATAAAATAATTTTATTTAATTATTATATTTATGGTTATGCCCTTTTCAGGTTTTTGCATAGAAGTCCCACACAAAAATAATGTGGATTCGTGCCTAGGTTAAAGCCACTACTCTGAGATCAATGGTGCCCTCATATTTCTGATCTAAACAACCTTATAAGATTTATCTAACTTTTTTAGGAATGTCACATGAACATGTTATTAAAAACATAATATTTGACAATTAATTCTTCTGGGAACACCGGACCTCGAAATCGCACATCGTCTCAAAACATGGTCTCAAAATTTTCCCAATTAATTTCAAAAATAAATTCAGGAAAATCTGAGACAATATAGATGTTTTGGGTGTTATGTAATTAATATTGGGTATTGAAATCTCTGTGATTAATCATGTAAGATACTGTTATTTTTATTTTATCATATGTAATCATTAGTTGACTTGTTATCAAGTGAACTTTGACTGTTATCGCCTTTGTGCATCCTTTCTGTAAGTTGAGAGTGATCCTAATGACCATTCCAGAGAGTTGGTTTTTTAAAAAGGATTTCAAATAATAGAACATCAGTAGTTGGGAATTCTTATTGTGATGTTAGCCAGTGATGTTCTAGATGATGTGGTGATGTATCATAAAATTATTCATCTTCGTGTAAAATAGTATCTTGATGACATTACTATTAAATTATCAGGGTTCTCATATGAGTAACATGGTGATTTTATGATTGAGACTGTATTAATTTCATTATTGGGGTTTTATCGAACAAGAAAATTCAGAGAAAAATGATTAGTTAGAGTATTTAGAGGTAAAGGGACACATTCTCATGAGAAAATCCCCTTTGAGAACTGTAGTTTTCTTCACCATGAAGTTTGAGGGATCATTATAAATATATGTTGATTAACGGAGGTTGATCCATGGAATTGATAATAAATTTAATCATAATACCTATTTTTATTATCTGTTCTACATGTTTGGGTGATCTATGTGGTTCTATCAGATCAAATTGAGGTTTATTTATCTTTAACTATCAATGAGGCATCTAATGTGAAAAACATTATTTCAGAAAAAGGTATGTACTATAAGAGTATCTTATAATTCCAATATGTCTAATGATTGAACCAACCAATGATTATATTCTTAATAAATTATATCCTCTTTATTTTTCATGACTCGTTTATGGTTTTTTTTACCAGTGATATTTTGTTTTACATTCAATTAATATAGACTTATGTGTTGAATTTCATGTAAATTTTGCGTACACTAATGGGTAATATGATTTATAACATTCTTTAAAATATGAGGTTTTATATTTTAAGTACCAAATTATTTTTAATGTGATATTAAAATCAGTCAGATCAGCAAACACGAATATGGTTTACGTAGTGATTTCTTTTATGTAGACCATAAATTTTATTAGGGTTTTTAGAATCTAGGGATTGAAAGGGTATTATATATATTTTTTTCAAGATTTATGCTAACATATGTGACCATGATAACCCTAATGAAGAAGGTGGATACGTTTTTTATGTTTTATTTCTAATGATATATCATTAAAGGATATTATGTAGTGATTAAAATATTTAGTGAATTCAACCATACCTGAGTCATATTAAGATTACAAAAAATATTTTGATTCATCAGTTCTTTATCTAGTAGTTTTTGTCTTGAAATATAGATGTGTTAATTCCTATAGGTCCTGAATTTTGAGTAGATATGAGTGTAATTTTCTAACATAAGATTTTTTATTTATCAATTTTATGTTATATTGAATGATGTTAGAGTTACTATCATCGTGGAATGATTTTCATCATGTCTACAGCATGTGAAATCCTCAAGTATATATTTCTATATCATGATATTAATGATCAACATAGCATATTTGATTAATTTCTTATACAAATTGATTTTGATATGTAATATACCCCCAAAAGGGGGAAATTTTGATTGACTTAGTGATTAAGAATACAAACCTGTTAGTGGTATTAGTGGATAGAAAGTGGTATAATATAATGAGCATATCCACTGATATGTTTTATGATGAATATTTTTTTAGGGTAGGTCGTCCTTTGAATATATATGTATTGTATCCTCACACATTGAGAGAGTGACATAGAGTCAGTTATATGACTTAAATTTCATTATTATAAAGGATTTTATATATGGTATGGATCCACCACCCGAATGGACCCTTGATTCTAATTAGATACTTTACATATAATTTTAGGCTGGGTTCCATATGAGAATGTGTGACTAAGTAATGTGGGATTTACACAACTTGATATGGGTGGTTCACTTGAGGCTTAAAATAATATACTATTATATTCAATATAATAACTAGTGGACCAACATAAAAAGATACAATATGGGGAATGTTTCGGGATGATATACCCAACATCATGTAACGACTAGGCATCAATGACCTACTAGTCAACACTATTAACATCCAATTTTCAAATGTAATTGAGATCACATGAAAATGGATTTTGTAATGAGGTTTTCACACACACCATGATGTAGTGATAGAATATTGGCAATAATTAAATTTTTTTAATAAATGAAAACATTAGAAAACTACCCATGAGTATTTCTTTGATATTGAGTTCTTGTAGTAATATGTTGATGAGACTATGAATCTTCATGGTGTCCCAGAGTGTGTCATTTCATTCCATAGTTATCATTTTACATCTACGTACAGTTGTCCTATATTAGGATCTTCATACAAAAATTGTATTAATGACTACATATTGTCCTCATATCGATGGGTAGTTTGAGTGTACAATCATAATTATAGAGGAGATATAGAGATCATGTTTCCTTGATTTCGGTTGATCATGGGATATAAATATATTCTTATCTATATTTATATATAACAATAGTTATCAATCATATATATTGATAGTTCATTTCTTTGTATTTAGTTGTTGGTTTGAATGGATTAACTATATATAGTAATGTGTTTATAGATTTATTAATTGTTATAAAAAGTATCACTTAGGATATTTTTTAGAAGAAATTATTGATCCTCAAGAGATTATCTACTTTTTATTGTAGGAATAGATTGTATATTGACTACTGATTTTTTTCATATTTATTTATTGGAGATCCTAACGGTTTTCTTTCATGCATCACAATGTTTGGGAAACCATTATATTTATTGTTAGGGGAAGTTAACACCAAAGTGTGTGGATCTAGTTGAGGTTGTTGAGGGGATTGATACAATGTATTAATTATTATCAGTTCATAAGTATAACTATTATTTTCATGTAACATTCCATTTTTATGAGCATAAGATGTGATATCCCAAGCCTTGAAATGTGTTTGAAGTTGAAACTATATAATTATACATGGACATTTTATTCAATGAGAGACCAATTATTATAGTATATTTGAGTGATAGTAGTCTTCTTGGGAAGATATTTCATCTAGTCTAAGTGTAGTTGTAGCAAGAGCACATATCAAAGGATCAGTTGGAGTAAGATACTAATAAGGGGTAAAATGGATGATTTGGTTCACCTATGAGGAGAAAGGATTCATAGAAATGCACCTCATGTGTAAGATACCCCATGGTGAGGAGGATGTAAGATCTCAGATATTTAGAGGTATGAATTAAAAATATATTCTATTAAACCTCATGAATTCATTTCATTTTGAGGTTCTTAAGGGGTCGAATTTTTTCTTAGTATTTTATTTTAAAGATATAATCTATTGAAGGAGGACAACTATGTGATGAATGTTCTCCAAAAATATCAAACAAGAGAACGACATTTTTCTATTGGGAGACCACAAGATTTCTAGTGGGGGATCTAGTGGTTAATACCACTGCCAGAAAGAGTCCTATTAGTAGTTATGAGAACCTTTATGGGACCACTAGACTTCTAGTGGGTTCTTAGAGGAGATTGGGTAATCCTTGGAAAAATATTTTAATGTTAAATATAATAAATTAAAATTATTTAAAATTTTATTAATAGTTCTTTAATCTAATTTTCACATTAGTAATATCTCCCTTAATTTTATCATTTTCCATTTCCTTTAATTATCAAATCTCTCTTGTTCATCCTCTGATTTGAGTTTCAGTTGTCACAATAGAGTATTATAGTTTAGGGTAACACTCACATTTCTTATATTCCTTGTTTTAATAATTTTTTCACCATTTACTAGTTTATGAGACCAATGTTTTGTGGTTTTCAATGTTTTTTTATTTTTAATATTTAATGCCAAATCGCCTCGGGAACTTCGATGAGGACAATCCTATTTGTTCTAGGTAGGTTGTCCCAATAGACCGCATACATACTATATAAAGATGATATCTCTACTGATGATAATAATATTGATTTAATATTTGTTGAAATAAATTATTAGTATCCCAATTAGGAACAATTTAATCATTTAATGGTATAATAGACCCTAAATTGACCTAATTATCTGAATTTTATATAGGGTTTGTTTTATTGGTTGTGGTTGGATCAAGGCTCAACCCCTCTGGAAGTTTATAGCCATCCAATTGACTTTTTCTTGTTAAATATGAATTTGTTTAGTGTTATTCATGTTTTTTCCTAAGGAATTGGTAGGGTTATGGCTCATTGTTTCTTGTAGAATTTGGTTGAATTTCTAAATACAAATATAGATGTTATTTGAAGTGTTTTGGATGATATAATAAACAAAAATAGAAATATTTATATGATGATATTAAACTATTTATTTTAATTTATTGTGATATTTCCAATTTTGATGGGGAAATATGACCCAATTATTTTGGTAGATTAGTTGGGATAAAATTAACACATTTTCTAAGACACTATTAAAGAGGGTTGATTTTCAATTATACTATATGTTTATTATGAGGATGTTGTACTCATGGGGTTTGGAAGTAATTCCACTTATAGTGGATTTTCTATGTTGAGTAACACTTTAACCATTGTGATGTATGTTTATTTCTAGTATATTGTGCTAGTTTATTATGAAATAATATCTATCTAACACTGATGATGATAGTGATTGGATTCTGGTCCAATTACCTGATAAAACCCTTAAAATTGGGACATGCAATTTTTGTTGAGATGCTTCCAAGAAAGGGCCATTATTCCTAAATGAGAATATTAATGGTGGGATGTGGTTCCACCTCTATTGTGATGTGGCATGGTTGTATGGGTTCTCTTCTCTATTCATATTGGACCCATTGATTTTATGTTATTACCACTATACATGATGTGACCATGACATGATTTTAAATATTGTTGTTGAATTTGGGGTATTATTCCCATGGATATAGTTATGCTACTATGATATTTTTCCCACATATAAGTGATAATGAGGCCATAGGGATAATATTACATATACTATTTTTAGGTTATTGGGAATAATTTCCAAAGTATTTGGTTTTTACATTACGATGGGACATTAATCAGATTGACCATGACATGGTATGTGATTGTATGGTTCCTGGTGCTCTCGAAGTCAGTCAATCCCATGCCCAATGAAGGTTTTTCATTATATCAAATTTATAATCCATAGGAACATAATGAATAATCATCATGAATAGTTAATGTATCATATTAAACTATATTAAATGAAAATTGAAAAAATATACTAGGTCAATTTACATTAAATTTTAAATAAATTTAATAATAAGAATTACATCAGTCATTAGACTGTTTCTTAATTGAATATGTAGACCATGGAAACCAAATTATTGTTATAATATCATTTAGATAAAAGGAGAAATTGTAGAATACCACTAATAGTTCTCTATATGTTCTCCAAAATTAATGATCACCACTGATGGATCTTTAAGGGATAACATAGAGGTATTGATCATCTTCTGTTTCCCACTATTGACCACCAAACTATCATTTAAGTTGTATAATTATCTCTTTTTGTTATTGATCTTGGAAGGGATAAATGATGTGGGGAAATTTTATTGGAATTGACATGAAACAAGGATTTTTTCTTCATTTATAGAATTAACATGGGAGTGGATGAATTGTTTTTAACATGCATAATGAGACATAATAATTAAAAAAAATATTTCATAACTTTTGACCCAGTTTTAAAACATTTAAAATCCAAGGATCAAGTGGTCCAGTTTTTCTGGATGATTAGACACATAAATAAATAATCATAAATATAAAAACATAAAATTTATGATCACTACACATAGTGCTCGTAAATCTCATAGATCTTCTAAAACAATAGAGGATACATTAGGGAATATACATAAAGAAAAAATTGTGATAGAAAAACCTGTAATAGAATAAACGTTATTACAAATCATAAAATGGGAGTCAAGAGGCGTAACATGGGATTCACAAAGCATAACATGTTATAATAATGATTATAATCATAGTAATTTAAATTTTTTACAATGAAATGATATAATATGATATTAGAATCAAAATCAAATTCCATTAATATAAAATATGATATCGCAATCTTAAGTCAAGTTTCCCGAACAATACCATCATCTAAAAGTGGAAAATGATCAATAATAGGTTAGGTTCTCTCCCAATTCCCATACACAACATCTAATGAGCTATAAAACTTTACCTAATGCATTGTAGGGATATATAATCCCAAAAAAACCATTAAAATGATAATAATATATATATATATATATTCCACATGACAAAAGTAACTCATATATAAATTATTAACAAGATCAAACACATGATAAGGAATTGGATTTCATAATTATAATTCATGGAATAACTATAAGATAAATAGTAATTATTCCCAAGAGGAATGGGTATTAAATAATTCGGGATATTCATATTTTAAAATGAATCACAGGTCATAAAAATTGAGTTCCAATATATTTAATTCATGATAATGATCTCCGAGAAAAAAGAATAAAAACATACCACTTGGGTGAAGCTTTTTTAATAAAGTGAGTCTTAAAATAAGGAAATACCATATTGTTTTATATAAAACCATAATTGATCCATGTTATATATTCCTAAAATTAGTAGTGTTTTTATAATATATTCATAGTTTAAAAAAATTATGGGGGTGAATCATTACATGGGAAAAATACGATTGTTCCATTAAAATGGAATTACAGAAAAGTCAGAAATTATAAGGGATCTAAAAAATGAATTACTCTAGAAAATAAAATAATATTTAAAAGGATATATATATATATGTGACACATATTTCAATAAAATATAATAGAGAAGTTACAATAATATCCTATAAATGATATAAGATAAATAGAATGTAAAACCGAGAAGTGGTGAAGGAGGAATAGAAGATCCTTTACTATCATATATGAATTCTCTATTAAATTGTACTTAAATTTCAGAATAACAAATTGAGTTTATTAAATAACAAATTAATAATTTTACTCTCTTTTATTTCAAATTCCATGTTCCATTAAATATCATATATTATTTACTTATAATATAGTTTCATCACTATTTCGGTAACTTGAGTTTGTTCTGTAAATTTTTATACAACTCATTATATATGCTATACATGGTCCAAAGTGTTGTTGAATTCTTTCATAATATCAATAATATTATAATTTTATTTAAAATAAGTATTATGTATTGAATTAAATTTTAAATCCATTAATTCTTTGTGTTTATGATAAATTAAATTTATTTCTTGTGGAAGTGGTAGTCTGGACATATAAACAATTAATGCTTCAACTTCTCAAGGTATAAGAGGGAATGATGGTAATGGATATTTTTTAAATTTTATAATCATGGTTATATTAATTATATCATTTTTTTAATCCATTATATCCTTATATATATATACCTTAACAATGGTGATGAAAAATTAGAGACATCATTTTTTCGTCGTGGTAGTCCTCAAAATACAATAACAATGCTTTTGTTTGTCAGTGTGGATATGGAGGAATTATAAGAACGTAGTATTCAATCATATATGGATCCATTAAAATTTTCATATAAATAATTTCTTGGGACCTAATATGGATGCCTATGGGGTTAGAAAAGGACTCATTGGTGTCTTGGGAATGTTCAAAGCCTCGAACTATCTTTTTTGGAAAAAATAGGCTTGGCGCATGGTTTAGAGTAAACCATGTCGGAATTCCTCATAGTTTTGAAAACTGTGTGGATTTTGTGTTTTTGAACATGAAAACCTAGCTGGGTTGGTGCACAGTTGTGTGTCCTAACTGTTTGAGTGCCCCTTTTTCCAATGTACTCATGCATTGTTTGCGCGTGGTTTGTCAAATTTTGCAGAAAAACCATGCCCAAGATAATTGTTTGGTAAATATAATGTTATTCCCTCATGATCTAATTAGGTCACCTCTATCCTACGTAATCTGAGGATATGTGGAATCAACCTATTTCTCTCTTGATTTAGGGATTTTTAATATCTAACATTTGAATCAAGAGATCTCATTCATCCAGAAACCAATCAAGCTTATGTTTATCACATTAGATGTGCGATGGTAAGTAGTCGAGTCCTCTAGAGCCATTCTCCCTCTATTTTTAACTCAACTGAGATATCAGGTGATGGACATTTTTCTATTTTTTTTATATCAACTGAAATATGATCCCAATCACTGTCTAATACTGGAGACTAAGAATCATACAACCCTAAGGTGGGTTGTTTATAACTCATCCCTAATGTTCCTTGATTTTGGATTTGTCATGTGGCACCCATCGATTTCATCGGGTTCCATTTACTAATTTTATATGCCTTTCACATTATCATTAGAACTGTATGTATATTCTCTTTCCATATATGTGATTAATTGTTTGTGGTTATGAAAAAAACTCAATCCCTTCCATTCAATGGTTATGGCATAATTGGGGTTTTGTGTTTTGACATGTTTGAGTCACCGTTCATGTGTGCCATGGTGTGACCACTCTAAGGGTAATATTTTCTATAATAATTGGAATGTTTATATTGTGAATTGAATAATATAATGTACCATATATATCTAACACTTCACCCTCCTATGGTAAGTGATTCAATTGACAATTAAATGTTAAATGGAAATGGGAAAGTATATTGAGTATATGACTTGACCATATTGAATGTAAATGAATAGTAGGTTGCATATCTGTAGCACCCCTTAACATATTAATGGAAGTTATTTGAATAAATTTTGATTATGTGATATTCATTAAATGGATTAAATGGTTGCATGCTATTTGGCATTATCGCACTAATGAAAGGCAAGGATTTAACCAAATGACTTGATTAAAAGGTTGCATGATACATGAACTTATCACACTGATGGAAGGAAGGGCATAAACCAAATAAAATATCACATGACCTCATAATAAAAAAATGATATTCCTTGATCTCTCCATGGATTTAGAACATACAACTCCATGAGCACTTGGGAACCCCATTCTGATTCAAGGATACATCTTGCATAGGTTCATACCCACCTAGATGATGATCCATGTCTATTCATGGACGCTCGGTATGATATCACAAGATCCCTCATATAGTAATGTAGAATTCCATGGATATAGTCCATGGATCCTTTCAATATCATTATAGGATTCATTGGATACACTCCTTGGATCCATCATTGACATGTAAGTGCGGTTGTAATGGCCCATAGTTCCCTATCTTGGCTTAGCCCCATTTTTCCTTAGTCGATCACATTGGACTCGGTGGGTGCCTCATTGTGGAATTCCTTAGACTATGCTTCTTGGATTACACTCTTACCCCATTCCAAGTTATAGTTATTACTGATTTGGTGACCATTGAGGTCTACATAATCTTTTTTATTACCTTGGTACATCATTATTAAATATCATAAATCATTGTTACCATGTAACATCCTAGACCATTCACTATTTATACTATCAAAAGGTGAGATTAGTGTTGGCTATTCCTCATGAGAGATATCAATATAAAATTGGTAATTACTTAATTAAATGAACTGGTTACAAGTTTAGACACCAGTCGAGGGCTGAAATAGGTATATGGGTATTTAGTTACATTTTACTTTTTTTACTTTATATATGCATTCTTACACATAGTTAGATTTATGTTACATTGGTCAGATGTTATAGACACTGTTGGTAGTGGCCGACTGAGATTTTTCTCAGAGCCTCTACAGGCACTGTTTCGTACCCAGGGTAGATTAAATGGTTGCATGTGTTGATAAAGTGAAGCATATGGATTCAAACACTTGATTTCATTTTTTTGTATGGATATTGATATAATATGACTCATTCGAAGCTCAGGATTCTTGGGATAGACTTTTTATTCTTTTATGCTTTTGTGGAAAATTTTATTCTTTCTATTTCAAGTCCATGGTTTCTAATTTTTTAGTTACATTAAATACCCTCAGTTGTTGAATGTTATTCCATTTTTTTAGTTATTGTTAGTGTTGTGTCTATTTTCT
Source organism: Viscum album (assembly GCA_963277665.1). Taxonomy (NCBI): domain Eukaryota; kingdom Viridiplantae; phylum Streptophyta; class Magnoliopsida; order Santalales; family Viscaceae; genus Viscum; species Viscum album. The sequence continues at coordinate 72,491,694 of OY728134.1, read as the reverse complement.
ACCATATAGTATGTTTACATATATTTATTCCTCTATTTACTTATGTTTACTCACATAAAATATGCTACACTTTGGTAATAAGGGCATAGTCTCCCCATATACGGACCCTAATCCAACGCTACTAGTCAGAAGACTCTGGAATTTGGGGATATGGGCATGAGGACCTGTGGCCCATTGAGCTCAGGGCACCAGTTGAGTGGCACCCAGGTCCAGGACATTACAATGTGGTATCTGAGTTGGTTTATTTTCTTGCCTTACTATTTGGAGACAATATATTGTAGATTAATAATGCTTGGGACATGGTCATATTTTTCCCTTGGGCATCATGAACCCATGTTCATGGTAAAAAACAAGTTTCTTAAATTATAATTGTTCTTCTAATTTTTTCTATTACATTTGATATTATTTCACCATTGGGTGACGCATATGTTGTTTGGAATTTATGACTATTACTCTGATTTAGTATTTTATCTCATCCTTGGCTGATGATATTAGGGTAAGGATCATGGTTAAATTCATCATTATAGGGACCTAGAATTCACATGTCATAAATATTTCCATTTCATATAGGTGAATTTCAATACATTGTCTTGCTTGATGTGATTGTGATTTTCAATTGATGGTGTGATAGTTATCTTATGATTTTATTACACTTGAATAGGATTAACTAATTATTTGTATCAATTCATGAGGTGAATGACCTTAATGGATTTACCGAGTTGATCCATTATGTTATAAATTAATGGGAATCATTTGTATTGATAGGTGTATAGGAACTGATTCATCGGAAATGACTATCCATTATAAAGTGAATCATAAAATCTAAAATGAAATGTTTTCACATACATATCCCACCTTTTCATGTTTATGAAAGGTAAATAAGTGAATGATGAAATTAAATTTAAAACTAAATAAAACATATACTTGAGAACTTACTGATACCTATCCATATAAGAGGGTAGTTTTGTAAGTATACCTTGAGTAGTGAGTTTTATTATGTTCAGCTTCCGATAGTGATGATATCATTCTACTAAATCTTGTTTTCAGGTGTGTGGTTGTAATTTTTAGATCAATGCCGCCACGAAGTCCTTGCGTCGTACCCCAGGAAGGTAGTGATGAAAATGTTCTAGAAATGGTGTGCCATGAGATACTAGTCGTACCTCTAGGAGTTCCACTTGATGAACCACCTAATATACCAAATTTAGGAAACGATTCCCAAGATCCTCATAGTTTCTTACATCTGATGTAGTACATGCATGATTCTCTATGTCTTGCATCTACTATGGATGATCTGACCTGTGAGTTGTTGCAGCAACATCATCCTACTTTTTTAGTGGATGGAAGTCCTTAAGCTATTGAGTCTGGGATAGAAGACACTGTATCAATCAATGGGAATCTGAAGACACCTCTATAGTGGAGGGTCAATCTTGAACCACACATCCTTTCGTATTTAGCCAGGAATTGGTGGGATGTTGTTACCCAGGACGGTCGTCATCATGGAAATGTATGGGTTGATTTCCAGACTATATTCTATGTTTAGTTCCATCTTGAGATGCTAAGAACTAATAGAGACAGATATTTATTGCATCTAGGGTAGGGTTCTATGTCTGTTATGCAATATTCAACATGTTTCACAATGTTATACCACTTTTCACCACTTCTATCTAAGTATGAGTTTTCATTTGCTAAATTCTTTGAGGATGGGATCCAGTATGCTATCTGTACGCAGGTAAATGTATTAGGCCTACCTTACTTTTCTGCACTAGTTAATTTGGCTCTTATCACAAGGAGTAACCTAAGGGGCGACAATAGTACTGGACATAATGGACCAATGTTGTGTCAGGCCACTAACTATTCTGGTGGCAGAAATCATTCTCCCTTGGTTTCTCATCATAGTAGTGACAAATAGAGTATCTGTTTAGATAGATCTAAAGTGGGACATCAGTGTGGAAGATGGGGGAATTATAAGCCTCGGTGTGATAGAGATCCATTGGAGCACTGATATAACTACTGTATAGGGAATCTACAGTGTTTTTGTTGGACCATTCCACCATCTTCGAGTGTCAATGGATCTTCACCAACTCTACCTTCAGAACCACGTACTTTTACACCGCACCATGTGAGAGTTGGAATACTATGGTTAGGTCTGATCATGGAGGAGGTTGTGGTTGTTGTAGCCATACCCATGATCACACGAAGCAACAACATACGAGTCATTATCATGGTACTCCATCTCATGCACATGGCCATGGATCAGGTCAGTTTCATGCACTCTAGAAAATACCTGAGGATCCGACTGTGGGACCTTATTTAGTATAAGTTACTATTCTAGTATAATCTACTATAGTATCTACTTTATTCAATACAGGTGAGTCAAACTCATTTATCTCTATACCCATTTTGGAATGTCTTGGACTAGAGATACAATATCACAATAGTGTAATGAACCTAGATACGCTGTTTGGGGTACGAATAGAGGGAATATCCCAGTGTAGGGACTATCCCTATGAGGTAGGTAGTTACCCTTTTTTATGGAACCTCTTCATTCTCGATATGAGAGGCTTCGATGTCATTCTTGTAATGGACTTATTGGTTCACTATCATGCTTCTATATACTATTATAATCAAAAAGAATCTTTTACATCATCAGAAGGTATCTATTGTTTTCATAATGGTGAGTGGGATTTCAAGGATTGGAGAGATGGACTGAAGCATCATGGGCTATGTGGGATGACTGCCCAGATTACAAATCTCTTCATGAAGTATCAAGATTTTCCTTAAATTGATTTCCCTCCAATAGTGGATCATTTCATGGATATATTTCTTGATAATATTTCTGTATTACATCATGAGAGATAGGTAAATTTTACAATTGATCTTGTTCCAGGAGCAGCTCCAGTGTCCATTCTTCTTTACATGATGTCTCCTACAGAGCTTCAAGAGCTCAAGCGGTAGTTAGAGGACTTAGACATTTAAGTATTTATATGGCCCAATACATCCTCTTGGGGTACCCTTGTACTTTTATCCAAGAAATATGATGGATCCTTATTTCTAGGGATGGATTAGAGAAGGTTTAACCATCTTAAATTGAAGAAATTGTATCCCCTTCCCTGAATATATGATCTCTTCGACCTAAATTGAAGTGAAAATACCTTCTCCTTGATTGAAATAAGATCGGGTTGTCATCAGTTATGAGTCATACCATAAAAAATACATCGTAAAACATTCCGTAGAAGGTATTGTCTGTATGAGTACCATTTTATGCCATTCGGTCTTATGAAAATGCATGATGTTATCATGGACCTGACGAATAGAGTGTTACACCCCCTATTTGGATTCTTTTGTCATGGTCATTGTGGAAGACAACTTGGTGTATTCTCTAACTAGTAGAGACCATTCCAAACATCTTGATGTCATTTTGAGTACCATGAAAGAGCATAAGCATTCTAAGAATCTATCTAAATTACACATTTGGATCAACAAAGTCCAATTCTTGGGTAATATAATATCTTAATCAAGTGTATCTGTTGAACTAGAAACGTTAGTGTCGTAGTATCCTGGGAACATCCCAAGAACGTGTTTGAAATATAGAGTATCTTGGGGATGAATGGATATTACATGTGTTTCAAAAAGGCCTTATCATTCCTTGCTTCTCCCCTAATGGCCTATCAAAGAAGGTTTTCGAGTTAGTGTGGTTAGAAGCTTTCAGGAAATCCTTTCAATGACTAAAACAAAGGCATGACTGTACACCCATCGTGTTTCTTCCCAAGCCAAGTGTAGGTGATATAGTCTTATGTGATGCATCATGAATCAGACAAGGAGTAGTGTTTTTGTAGTATGATAATGTTTTTGCATATGGATCTAGACATTTGAGACCTCATGAGAGAAACTACCTTATGATTGACATTATGCTGGTAAGAGTCGTCCATTCCTTGCATTGCTGGAGTCATTACCATATGGGTGAGCGCTTGATGGTGTACACGACCCACAAGAGCCTCAAATATATCTTTTCACAGTGTGACATGAACATGAGACAAGGAATATGGGTCTAATATCTTTAGTACATTGATTTTCAGCTTTTCCATATGCCTGTAAAGGGCAACATAGTTGCTAATTCATTAATTTGGAAAACTCAAACACAAATTGTATGGGAATCCAGTGATGAAGGGTGCTTAATGGACCTATTTTTTGAGATTCACATTGAGTTTCATGATATTCATCCGCATTCTTACCTCTCATCCTTGACAGTGACCTCTTACCTCCTTAGGAAGGTGAATAGTAGGAAATTAACAGATTATGATAGCTTAGTTATCCATGAGAGTATATAAGAAGATAAGTCACCTACAGATTAGTATATGGATATAGATGATGTCCTACATCTACGTGGACGTATCTAGGTTCCTATCAATATCAAATGGGAGTTGATGAGAGAGTCCAATGCCTCTATTTGGGAAGTTCATAAAAGAATCTCTAAGATGTATCAAGACATGTAATCCCAGTAGTGGTTTCCAAGGATGAAATGTCAGATTGTAGGCTTTATCATAAGGTGATCCACCTATCCGCTGGTGAAGGCAGGTCACCAAAGACTTTCATTCTTTTTACAGTCAATTCTAGTCCTGTAATGGAAATATGAAGATGTTTCAATGTATTTTGGGGTTTACATACCTAGGTTACCGAGGGGTAGAGATTCTATCTGGTAATTCATTGACAGAATAACAAAATCATCCCAATTCATTCCTATTATAGAGACTTTCTGAGTAGATGAGTTGGGAAGATTGTATGTCTATGAGATCATACAACTACATGGTTTTCCATGTACTATCATTTTAGATAGGGATGTTCGTTTCACATTACGGTTCTAGTAGGGATTGAAGAAGTCTATGAGAACATAGATATTTCTAAGAATCGCTTTCCACCCTCACACTGATAGAAATTAGAATAGACAATATAGGTTCTAGAGGATATACTCTGAGAATGTGTTCATGATATCGACGGTTCTTGGGATAAGCATATCCTTGTCTTCAATTTTTCCTATAATAATAGATTTCATGCCACAATTATGATGGCCCCAATTGAGTCTTTTTATAGTAGGTCATGTCGTTCACCCCTATGCTAGATAGAGGAAGGGGATGCGGCCCTACTAGGTCCTCATTTTTTTTAGAAAACTTCAGAGTAGGTTTAGCTGATCAGAAAGCGTATGAATGTTTCTTGGTCCAGAATGAAATCTCATATAGATCACCATCAAAAACCTCTAGAGTTTAGGGATAGGGATCCTGATTTCCTTCATGTATCACCCAAACTAGGTAATAGATGGTAAAATGAGTGGGGAATGATTTTTCCTCGTTTTGTATGGCTGTTTTAAATTCTAGAGATAGTTGGGATGGTTGGATATCAGTTGTTACTACCTTGAAGGTATCATTCCATGCATTAATTCATTGATTTTTCAAATCATCACCAATATCATGCTGACCCATATCATACTTTTGATCCCAAAAAATATGAGTTAGATAGTACTGCTACCTTTGAGGAGTATTCTGTACACATCATTGAATAGAGAACTAAGGCTCTCCAAGGTCGTTATTTCCCTCAGGTACTGGTGTTATGGCAGCACTACTGAGTAGAGGTTGAGAAAATGTGGTGGGAAGCTGACGTACATGCCCAATGGCCATATTTTTTTTAGATAATGTTTCTCTAACATCGAAAGGAGAAATGAGTGACCGGTTATTTTAAGTGGGTAGATTTTAGGAACTTGGGTTTTCACTTAGATATGAATCCTTTAAAATTTTAGTCTAAATCACTTATTTGGATCTAATATTGATCCATATGGGCTATGTAATGTTATATGGGGTGTATGCGGAATGTCTGAAGCCCATTACCCATATTTTTAGGGAAAACAGGATTGGTGCATGGTTTCGATTAAACCATGTAGGAATTCTACTTGGTTTTGCTAACTGTTTGGATTGTGTTTTTCCAGATAGATCCAACTGGAAAAGTTGGTGCACAGTTCTATGGCCTAAACCTATGATTTCCCCTTTTACTAGGTACTAGTTTAGGGGTTGTTCATAGTTTTTCAAACCGTGAGGACAAACCGTACACATGCTAATTTTTGGGTAAATTTTCGGTTTTCAATTAATTATCTAATTAACCCACCTCCATCATCCCTAATCTATGATTATACAAGATTAACCTATTTCTCTTCTAATTTGGTGATTTTTGAAGATCTAAACATTGAATCAAGAGATCACTTTCATATGACAACCGATCGTGCTCCCATTCATCATGATGGATGCACAACATAAAGTACTCCAGTCCTCTTGATCCATTATCCTTCTCTTTTACTCTCGACCAAGATATTAGGGTAAGAGAATTTGTCTCTTTTACTTAGATCTACTCCAATATGAATCAAATCAAGGGGAAATATTAGAGGAGAAGGATCTTACAACCCTAAAGTGGGTGGTATATAACTCACCCCTAAGGTTCCTTGATTTTGGGAATTGTAGTGTGGGCCCCACTGATTTCATTAGGCTGTGGTTTACTGAATTTATATTCACTTATTATAATCATTAAAACTATATGGATACTATCTTTAAATATATGTGATTATTTGTTTTCATTTATGACCACAACTCCATCCCTTCCATTTTGATGGTTGTGCCATAATTGTGTTTTTATTTTTTTACATGTTCAAGCCACCATTAGCATGTGTCGTGGCATGACCACTCTAAAGGTATTATTTTCTATATTAATTGGCATGTTTATATTGTGAATTTCATAATGGAATGTACCATGTTTTCTTATCACTTTACCCTCCTAAGGTATGTGGTTCAATTTCTAACTAAGTGTGAAATGGATATTGGAAATTATATTGAGTATATGACTTGACCGTATTGAATGTGAATGAATAATAGGTTGCATATCCATAGCACCCCATACCACATTAAAGGAAGGTAGGGGAATGAACCTTGAATATTGAATATGCCTTAAATAGATTAAATGGTTTCATGCTATGTGGATTTGTCACAATAATGAATGGAAAGGCTTGAAACAAATTATATGATAAAAAAGGTTTCATGCTACATAACCTTATCACACTAATAAAAGTCATGGATTGAACTAAATGAAATATTAAATGACTTCATAATCAAATAGGAATGTCTTAACTTGAGCTCACCTTGGATTCTGAATAGAGAATTTCATGAGCACTCAGGAACCCCATTCTGATTCAAGGATACAACTTGCATATGGTGATACCCACAAAGATCGTGATCCTTGTTTGTTCTTTGATACCTTGTATGATACCGTAGGATCCATCATGTAATACAGCAGGATTCTATGGATACAATCCTTGTATCCCTTAAATATCATAAAAGTATGCCTTGGATACACTTCTTTGATCCAAAATTGACAAGTATGTGCCATGGTTAAAGCCCATTGGGCCCTATCTCTAATTCTCCATGTTTTAACTTTTTCGATCACCATGGACTCGGTAGGAACCTCATTGTGGGATTCATTTCACTATGATTCTTGGATTACACTCTTACCCCATAACAGGATTTAGTAATTACTAACATGGATACCCTTGAGGACTATGATTCCACGGGTATTACTATGGGACATCATTATTAAATATCATAAACCATGCTTTCCTTATTACATCTTGGAACCTTCACTATTTATAATATCACGAGGTGATGTCAGTTTTAGTTATTCCTCATGGGGACAATCAATATAAAATCAGTAATTACTTAATTAAATGAACTTGTTAAAATTTTAGACACCAGCCGATGGATGAAGTAGGTACTTGGGTATTTAGATACATTGTACTAATTTACATTATTTATGAATGCATGTACACTATAACATTTCTGTCACACGAGACACATGCTATAGACATCGTTAGTGGTGGCCTGATGAGAATTATCTCATGCCCTCTTTGGTATTTTGATGTACCCGATGCAGATTACATGGTTTCAGGTGTTGACAAATTGAAGAATACATCTTCATACACTTGATTGTTTGATGTTTAGAATGGAGATTTATAGCAGATGACCAAGATAGAGCTCAATATTCTTGGGATATTCATTGATTCCTTTAATCATTTTTGGAAGATGTTATACCTATAATTTTGTATCCACATATTCCATTTTTCTAGTGACATGACATACTATCAGTTTTTGAATGCTATTCTAGCTGTTTCAGTTATTGTTACTCTTCTCTCTATTTTTTGTTGTGCCTTCTGTTTAATTATATTTATTCTACTATTTACCTATGTTTACTCTCATCCATTGTGCCGAAATATGATAATGAGCGCATAGTATCACCACAAACACACCCTAGGATGTCACTGCTAGTCGACAACCTCTGACATTCGAGGATATGACCTTGTGGCCATGTGGCACACCTTGCGCAGGGCACCCGTTCAGTGGAACCCGGGTTAGGAACGTCATATAAATAAATAATAGTTATCCCATAAATATAATAAAATATTATTATTATTATATTTATTTCATTATATTGTTTGGATACATGTGATTTGAATTAATAATATTAAGGATAAAATATTACAAAGAAGGTAATACTCATGATGGAATCATAATATTCTCTTAGATATTTTCTATGATGTGATGGATTTAAACTATTTTATCTTTTCAATGGAATAATGTGTGATAAAATAAATTATAGTATAATAATTTTAATATGTTTTTAATGGAAAATCGAATGTGAAGTTTGACCACGTATGGGTAGAACTGAAACCCTTTTATATGTGAAGAAAGGGTCAGCTTTTGTGAATAAGATTTAATAATCCATAATATAATTAAATTATTCCTTGGTTAATGACTCCAAATTTATGTAATAATGGAGTGTGGGGTGAGAGTCTGTCAAGAAATCATCATCCAATACTTTACACACAAATCTAACACATCATTAATGTCGTATACCAAAGGTTTCTACATTTTATTTTCTTTCATTTTTTACAAAGGAAATTTTTTAACTAATTAATTTTTATTTAATATAAAAATACATGGTCGCCCCTATTACAAAATTATAATTATTCTATACAAAATTTAGCTTCCATTTATCCTAATATAGAATCTATATTTTAGATGAATAAAAATTTATATGAAAATATATAATATATGAAAACCAGTCATTGTTGGAAAATAGATTATCACCATTATGTGTTCATTAATAATAGTTTCAATTGATTTCCAATTGAATTACGGTTAATAAAACAATATATATGATTACTAATTATATTAAATATATAATTTAAATTAAATCACATAAATTTGATGGAAAAAATTATATGATATTAATAAAATAATTCAATTAAAAAACTTCGTTTACCATCATCATACTAATAATTTATAATCATAGTAATATTATCATTGTTACAAAAAATGAAAATGAAATTCATGAAAAATATTTACATGTTTAGATCATGTTAAAAAAAATTGCTTATATTTAATTTCAAAAATTTATAATGTCTAATTTTTTATTATAACCACATAAAAATAGTCTTTTAGTGATTAATATTACATGAATTCTAAAAATGTTAGAAATGTGTTTTACTAATTAATCCTACAATTTTAAAAATTATTTATATTAATTATTGAATTTTAATATTTTTATTTTAAAATTTGTTCTTAAAATTTTAATTCATTTTTTATTAAAAAAATGATAGATTTTAGAAAAATATTTATTTTTAATCTTCACCCAAAAATTTTTATTTAAAAAAATTACAAAAATTTCATAATAATAAAATTTTTATATAATTAACTAAAAAATGTGTTTTATTTATACTATAAAAAATCTACTAATTTTTTATTTAGTTTTTTAATGATACATAAAAATTATAAATAAAACATATTTTATTGAAATTTATGTTTTTTAATCATTATATGAACATATTATTAATTTATATCGAGTTATAATTTACATTATGATAATATACTAATTTATATATTACAATAGTTTAAAATTTAAAATTTAATTTATTGGAAAAAAATATAATAGTAAAAATACAGTTTGTTAAAAATAAATATAACTTTCATTCTAAATATGTTTTAGAAAATGAAAAAAATTATTATATTTATTCTAAACATAATTTTACTAATCCATTAATATTAAAATATTTATTTTAATTTTATATATACAACATGTCATATTATAAATATAATACAATTATTATATTTACGCAACTCATAAATATAAATATATATATATATATATATTCAATTTTATAATATTTTAGTATCAAATATTTATTTTATTGTGGGTGAAATTTGTTAACAATACACATATTTTGTACAAATGTTGGATGTATATCCAATGACCATATCTACAATGAACAAATTTTTGATGGCCAAATTCATAATGACCCTAATCGAATTGAATGTATTTGCAATGACTATATTTGAAATTGCCATATTTCATTCATATATATGGTTTCAATAAAAATATTACATTAAAACATCTCATTTAAATATATGCCATGGTATATCTAAGATTTTTTGTTCTATATTTATGATTTTCTTACTTATTGTATTTTTTGCTTTCGGTGAGCCTCAATGATAATGAAAATCCAAGAGGTAGCCTATTTTTGAAGGTTTTATTCTTTTCTTCTTATTTCCCCTTTTGATTTATGAATGTTAACTGATGTACTAGTTCATGGTGATTAATCATCCACTGTGTACTATACTTTGATTCATGTTTTATTATTTTAATTTCAAATTATGAATTAGTAAAAAATATTAGGGATAATTTGTATATTGTATGATGCCACGACCCGTCCCAATGCGGCCCTTTCCGCAACTACCTAAAGACCCACTATAACAGGCCATGGGTTTGGGAATAGCACTGAGTATGAATATAACTAACCAGAGAGGGCATATCATATAGTACATATACACACACATATATCTCCATTCCAATAGAACACTGAAATGTAAAACAATCCACAAACCATGCATTCTTATATCTAAAAACTATAATGAGAGTAAAACGTTAAGCATTGGAAGGAAAAATGACTAAATAAATACTAACAAAAAATAATATGAAAACAAGTCCAACATGAAATTATATAAAGGGACTATTGACAGGGTAATCTCTATAACATGCCTTGTTCAGTCAGGATCACTAAGCTCTGCGAGGCCCTGATCTATCTGGGATTAAATTAGAAGGTTTATCACCATCATAAGACATGACACGTGCGAGAAAGGCCCATTTAGGGATTAGTATAATAACACACAGTTGGAGAAACCAAAATCACAATGCCTATTACAACAGAAATAACAGTCTCCTCAAAACTAGAATACGTCTACATCACATATGATTGGAATATCCCGATATACTCAACCAGGACATAATATCTATATTTAATGTCACAACCATAATTCCAATCTAGGAATCATGATTGAAGGATCAACATAGGACTGTTCTAGGATAACTTACCCACATATCACATATCACTAATGGCACCCATATGCGGTTTCATTCTAGTTAGATCTCTCCAAAATAATTATGGTTTGGAGGTTTGAAGAGAATGATACACTAATGTGGGTTACACCCAATGCCATAGGGTATAATAACAACTCAATTAGGAGTAACATGTTATGTAGTGGATCAATTCATGTGTATTGTTGGTCAAGATGATACCATGAACTCCTCCCAGGGAAAGACTATTATAGAGGATATCACTTATAGCCTCATCAAAGGATTCCAATGACACTATTTAAGAATTCCCACTGAAGGGATCACTATCACATGTGTAGGATGTGATTCAATACTTTCCCCCGGGGAGTGGATCCAGGGAACTCTCTCTAATGAAACATGTCTAAGATTAAGGGGAAAATGGATACAAGGAATATTTGAGGGAGTACACAATGTGAAATGTTATTGCACGACATGCCCTTTCATCACCGGGTCATGCCCGTGTATCACAACCCATTCCCTTGCCCATGTGAGAGAACCTAGTCTGTCCGACCTTGTGTACTCCTAACATTGTTTGAGTCTAGAAGGCCATTTCCTTGTAAATATATTCATTCATATTACCATTCCTAGTCACCATTTGGGGTTTATGTTGTGGCATTTGTGAAGTGTTAGATTCCATGTGATACTTAACTTATCTAAGGAAATCCGAGCACCACACTAGGGGTCCCACAGTATGCATAATCCCATATTACACACTGTGTGTTATGGGATTATCAACAAATAAAAATTATTTTTTCATGTACTCTACCACTCCTACAGTCTCTAGTACAACCATGACTCATAAATGGTAATGTATAACCACTCTGTCTATGCCTCACATTCTCCATTCTCCAGAATTAGTTCATCTGATTCTCTTGGAAATCAGTTATCATTCTTCCTCATCACCATCACATGAAACTTTTGAAATGAAGATCTCTAATCACGCATGATTCATTCATTTTTACCAATCTACCATGATCCCCACATCATAATGATCCCAACTCAATGATAAAAATCCATTACGTTATGAAATGGGTCTGAAATTATTCTTTATCTTGTATTTTTTGAGATGTATGCCACGTAATTTTACCAACATGAATGAAGAAGTGCAGGAAGAAATTCTCCACCATAAACATAAGGAAAAAACCTTGTCTAATGTTCATTTTGGACTTAATTTGTTGTTTTTATAAAGATGATTGAAGAGATACAAAATAATAACAAAAATCCCTTATTCCATTATAAATATTACCCTTACCCGTAATACAACCGATATATGAATGAATTCATTTTTAATTGATTCATTTTTTCAGGTGAGTAATAAAATGGGGATAAATATAAAAATATACAAAACCTACCTCAAATTGGATCGATCTTTATAAAATATCAATTTTTTCCATTTTTATTGGCTACATCCTCGAATTCCATTACACACTGGTTTTCTAATAACCAAGTATTTATTGAAATAAAATAGGTAACTACACACTGGTTTTCTAATAACCAAGCATGTCTAGTAGATATTTGAATATGTTGGTTATCATAGTCAGTACCATTATGTTGTTCCTCCCTAACTCACTACAAATGAATAGTGGTAAAAATAATTAAATATAGGTATGACTCTACATCCACATCCATAATGGATAACATTTCAGCGTCCAAGTACTCTGATGCCTTACTTAGTAACTACAATCAATAGTTCTTACTGAGATCATCTATTACCATATTCCCATTCTTAGTACTATAAAACAAATTTAGGTAAAAATATTGGATGAAATATTACCAAAGTCCATGTATCATGTTAGGATCCTTCTAAGATAATATATAGTTGAGGCTCTTGTGTTCAGAATAGATGAAATGCTACTCCAAAATCAGGTACATTCATACATCTTCAGTATGATGATGACCTCTCTGAACTCAAGATCATGGGTCATGTATTTCTGATCATGTGGTCTCAACTGACATAAACCATAGGAAATCACTTGCAACCACTGTATTAGAAAAAAATTCCATTCTTGGTACTATATAAATCATATAAATCTATATACGTGGCACCCTCCTCTAGAAATATAAAGTTGGGAGAACTCATTGATCTCTATCTCAACTCCTAGAACTCCTTCTATAACCTGTATTTCAACACAAAATAATTCTCATTTCAGGTCAAAGCTATCAATGTACATGATATCATTAATAAGTTAGGTATGAATATCTGATAGTAGACTACCATCCCAAGGAATCTTCTCACCTCCACCACCCTCATGAGATGCTATTAAGCTAACACTGCCAATACATTCAACAAGTCCACCTTCATCACATATAATGAGATGAGATATCATATACAGTCCACCTATTGACTCCAAAACTAGAACATTTAGAGATTACCATAAATCTAGTTCTCTAAAAGGGTGTCGAGAACCACCCCCATGTGTCTCACATGCTCCTCCTAGGATGATGAGATGATGTGTATATCATCGATTAAAACTAAAATAATGCAGACATAAGAAGGAATAAATATCCATTTTATGAGTTCCATGTACCCAACATGGTGTTCTTCATGCAAAAAAGGAATCTAAATGTTATTATAGTGACCATAGTAACACTTGATTGATTTGTTTGGTATATTCTCATCCCATACTCACAACTGGTCATATCTTAATCAAAGGTCAACATTAAAGAACCATAGTGCACCTCTATACTGGTAAATGATGTCATCAAACTTTTGTAGTGGATAATTTTTCATTATGATCACTTTGTTTAGAGTATGTTAATCCACAAACAAACTCAATCTCATATCCTCCTTCCTGGCAAACAGAAGTGGTGTTTCTTAGGGAGTTAAAATAGATCTGAAAAATCCATTCGTCAACAAGGCCTTTAAAGGTACCCTCATCCCAAAAAGTTCAAAAACAGCCATAAAATGTGATGTTTTTCTATATCTATGTCTTCTCATGGTTTAGTTAAATTCATAAGTATATATCCTTATGGGGATAAACACCTAGAACAAGAACAAGAATGATTCCATCACACTCTGATACCACTACAAGTAACTGAAAACACATTGCATCCATAACACCATGGGTCATGCTAGTGAACTGATGAGTAATTAGGTTTACCCTCATATACATGAATCCATACTATCTTGCCTGGGTTTCTAGTTATCCAAAAAAGGAAAACTCTATCATGTTACTATGGATACATAGCATCCTCGTCCTAAAATAGAAAATATATGCATGAAATGTAGATAACCTATCAATATATAAGACAATGTCATAAGGAATCATCGCTTATAAGAATAGATCCTAAAAAAAATCTCCCACCACTAATATTTGGGTCACACTACCCGCAAAAGTGTGGGATAGGGAAGTCATCTCTTGTAAGAGTCTCCAAGAGTGATGGTCGAGCCAAAAGCTCAACAATAATCTCTATGTATCAAACTAGCTATATGGTAGGAATGAACGAATATTTCATGTGGGTAATAGTAAAAATGATATTGTCGAAAAGGAAAATATCATACAATGTATCATCCATGGTGCCTCTTGGTCATAAGCATCAACCATCTATAGGTGCCCAGGACATTGATCTCTACCTACCTAAGCCTAGCGTGGACCACATGTACTATTGTTGGTAACAATTAAAAGCATATATCACCTCTATAAACTCTCCCATATCCTCTTCTTCATCGTACACCATATATAACTATCTTTTAATTTCACTTAATTTACCAAGGAGGAAAATACACTATCTGTCTATCATCAATTTGACATGTCGGACAATATCTCACAAGATTTACCATGTTGTCACAAGAGTGGTAACACTTATATCGAGGATAAATAGAAACATCATGTGAAACCTGAACCTAAGACCATCCATCCAGGGATTGAATTAGAAAATAAATCTCACATCTGGACACTTTACAGTGATTTCATCTCCTTACTAATGAAGACTGAGATAATAATATCACACTACCGGCAATAACATTATGCATCTACTCATATTTTAATATCTCGACCACCAAAGCAGGGTTTATAACCCTAGAATACATAAGAATGCATATATGTACAATGATCGCTTGGCTCATTATACATAGACCCCACTCAAAGGTCTGATCCTAATGGCTCTGATCCTGAACCATATCAATTGAGTACCTAGAGAGTTTGGTGAACCTTGATGAATATTAAGAAACTGTTGTACTAACCCACTGATTTTGTAGAAGATCTTGGATGTGAACATCCCCCAACATATATAGTATGAACTTCTATAAGAAATGGAACCTAAACACTATCCATGATAATTTCATCCCATCATATGACTGGGTCAGTAAACCCCACTATCACCCAACAGATCCTTAGAGGATTCTGACTTCTAGAACAACCATCTAATCAACTGGTGTCCTGATGAGACATAAAAGTCAAGTCACTACATCAATCTAATCCTCATAAACAAATGGTTCTGGATCACCTGGGAGCATGAGGGGGTTATTTCATTGAAACTCTTGAAGTGTGATCATCCTACGCACCACATAATATGGTATCACAAGTACCATATGATGCTCGATAAGTGGTTGTATAACTGGTCCATGAATTGCTGATAAAAAACAATGAATTAGAGAATTTATCAATTCCTCATCACTAATGAGATCATCCTTGTGATCCTGAGGCTATATACTAGCTGAAACACATTGTAAAGGCGTCTTGAAATAGACATGATGTAACATGATCAATATGGATATCAAGAAAGATGGCGCAAGAAGGTCCTAAAAACCACAACAGATTCTTAAATGAGTCATGTTATAATGTTTTCCTGACAACCAGTGTCTAAATTTACTGATTGGAAAGGATGATTATCAGAGTGTGGCGTATCGATACACTATCTGAAATACCAACACTAGAGTCCAAGCCTGAAAGATGGTCTCAAAACACATTAAGCTATTTCTCCAAAACAATTTCATTGACTTTGGTCTTATGGTATAACAAACTACATTGATACCTCTCATCCATGACATGTATCAATGGGTCCAAATCCTTAACAACACCAAACCCATATACAATTTTCTAGTGGATAGACACTAGTGAAAGGCTTAAAAATTACTCAAATAGTAGGCCTTCGCGTAATGTACTCGTACACTGACACACATCACTATGACTATACAATTTTAAAAGATAAAAAATTATAAACTATGAATGCATACATCTAAATCCAACAACATTTTTATGAAAACAAGTAAATTGAAGAAAAAAAGGTCCAAATAAAATCCCACCACATAGAGTTCGAAAATAACTCCAACCTGAAAAAATTGATGGGGGTAAAGACAATGTAACTGTTGAAATCACCTTAACTAGTCCGGATAACTAAAATTCACATAGTTCGATTCCCTATAATACTCCATCGATTGGTAGATCTCCTAGATATGATAAGACACATATGGGAAAAGACAATGTAGGGGTTATTACAACAACACACAGTTGGACACCCTGAAATTACATTGCATATAACAATATAAATAACAGTCATATATATATATAGGTATATTTCTATAGCACATGTACAACAAATATCCAACTAAACTGAACTGTTAAATTCCATCTCATTGTAAAGTAAAAACTCTAATTCTAGTTTAGAAATCATGATTGAGGGTTGCACATAGAACTCTTCTAGAAAAACCCACTCCAGAAGTCACATGTCACAGATGTCACCCCTCCTAGGTGTCATTCTCATTGGATCCCATCATAATAAGTACACAAGAAATGTCTGAAGAGAATTATAGAAATATGTAGATTAAACCCAAGGACATGGGGTATAGAAATTCAATCTGTATTAACCCACTATGTAGTTGATCGGTTCAGAAGATATGTTTGTGAAGACAATACTATGAACTCCATCTTGAAATATATGATGATGAAGAATCTCACTCCATGCATCATAGAGGGATTCCAGCAACTCTATTCAAATTTCCCACTAATGGGATAATTATCCTATATGTAGGATGATATTCCTTACAAACCCCTCGGGAATAGATATAGGGATTGAATATTAATGAAACATGTAAATGATGAATATGAAATGGGATATATGCATTTTTTAAGGATTAAATGGAATTTAATAGTAGTAAACAATGTTTCCCTTCACCACCAGGTCCTTCACATGTATCACAGACCATTCCCAAGTATGTGTTAGTGTACCTGGTGTGTTTGATCCCACTGTACTCTTGATGATGTCTTTTTTTAGGTTTTTCGTCATTTTGTATGGATATTAGTTCCTATACACATGCCTATGTACCATACCATGAATATTACCAGATATCATGGATGGTTCACACACAGAGTGATAGGGTTCACACACTATGTGAAACATAAATTCTCCCCCAAAACTCTACCTCCCAACCAGGGGTCCCACACAACATTCAATCCTAGATCACACACAATGTGTTACCAGATTTTTTGAGAATTCAAAAATATTCATCCATATCATATACCACTCCACTAGCCTCCAATCTGGTCATTAATGACACTGGTGGAATGTTTAAATACTCCACTGTATCATCATTATCACCATTATCCAGAATATAGTCCTCTAATTTTCATGAGATTTAGTTATCATTCATTCTCTTCATCATGGTATCCACCACTTTAAATATAGTTCAGCAATAAAATTTGTCCCACCTATCTATTCAATCATTGCTTGATCAATAAATCAAACTGATCATGAATCATTGATAACAATACATTGTTCCGGTAAATGGGTGTGCATTGATTCCATATCTAGTATTTATTATACTCTGGGCGAAGGGATTTTCCTGTGATGAATGAGGAAAAAAAAGAATAAATACACAAACCTAAAAATAATGAATAAAACTGAAACAATTCCAATGTTGGATTGATTTGTTTCTGTTAGAAATTTTAATGAAGACATATAAAATAATCACAATAATATCGACAATTCATAGATAAATCTATCTCATCCCATTAATACACACAATTCATGAATCAATTCATTAGTTGATTGATTCAAATTTACTGTGGGAATAATAAAATGTGGGTAAATAAAAAAATAAACATTGTAACTTTATATGGATTGATCAATAATAGTGAAAGAACTTGCATCGTTGTCATAGGCAAGATCATCTAATTCAATACTTTATTTAGATGTTATTTCACTTTTTATGGAAAATTATATGCATGTACATTTAATAAATTAAATATATTCCAGAAAATAATTTTGGGCACACCAGGCCTTGAAATCATGCATCATATTAGCACCATGTTTCTAAAATATTTCAAGATATTTTCCATCACCATTCATGGAAAAATAGATACACTGATTAAGAATTATTTCTTAATCTATTACAATTCCATGGACATATATTAAAAAAGTTTAGAATTAGAAACATATAGATTATGTAATGAATATTCATTCTAAAAACCTAGGGGGTTACATTCTCACACCTTAAATAAATTGAATCGTAGTAATTTTAATTATTACACACTAATGAAATTATATGTAGGTGTTTTTTATATATAAAAAAATTTAAATATAATTTCAATAGTGACACCAACCATATAATATTAGTAAATATATGTTTTTTTCCTAGTATAAAATTATCCCTATTATTGAGTATTTGTTCAACTGTTTGAGCCATGAGTTTATCACTATTCTTTTTAGAGACTCAAATTGATTAATTTCTTAATATCGTTTGTTTATATAAATCATTTCTTATAATATGATAGTTTGGTATAAAATGTGATCTCCTTATTATAAATAATTTTTCTTCTTAGTGGAGATAACTAATTCATTCCCATAATCACATTAAATTTATCAGGGAAAGATAGTAATACATTGATAATACGCACTCCTATAATCTTATACTTATAATATAATAATTGTAAAACTACATTATTTTAATTAAAAATATATCAACTACACATTGAGTTACTAATTTTTTGTTCTTGAAAAATTATCAGAATAAATTAGTTGGTTAATAAAAATTGAAATATAATACTCACAGTTCTTAAGTGGTTTATTGGTGGTCCTCCCTCCAAATAATTTTCAGATCTCACTTCTAATTTTTAGATTTTATATAATTTCTCTTATTCCATTGGTCATATATGATTTCAATCCCTATCATTATTTTTAGTACTTATATTTTGGAAATGACTCAGATAATTCCCCTTCATTCCACCCTTATGGAGTAAAAACATTAAGTGGTCCTTTTTTATTCACTTTAGTATTTCCATAATGCTAAAAAACCTGTTAATTCTACTATAATAATTTAATGGTTCATGGTCATCTCTCCCATAAATAAAAAACCATCCATCTCCCTTGATGAAATTCCAATGGATTTTTTTCGTAAAATTTTCTAATGATGTAAATGGAGTTTTTTCCTTCGTTATCATCATAATATAAACATTCATGAGACTCTATATTTCACTTTTACGGTGTAAAAATAATTTTAACAATTGTTAAATTGTTAATCATGTTGATCCATGGTTTTTTGTGAATAATCACCATATTTATCAACCAATACCTCATTCTAATGTGTTGATAATTAAGGTAATTATCACATTTCCCATCACACATAGGGTTAACTCGGTTCCTTTTAGTTCCATCCATTATTTCAACTGAAAGGGATAACATGATTGATAAAAATTTCTCACCATTACGATATTATCAAAATAAATTACCAAAAAGGGATTCAATCTTAAGGCCTTTTAGAATATTACATCATCAGGATAGCCCATAATTCTTTTCTTTCATCAAGATCAATCATAAATTATCCTAGGATACTTTATATTGGATTATATATAACTTCTCAACCTAGTAGATCAATTTAGTTAGAAAATAAATCATTCATAAGAGTTCAAAAACATTATATGATTAAGGAAATCATACCCCATAGAGTGTCGATCCAAATTTTTAGTATAAAGACTAATCCCCTAAAATTATATTTTTGATAATTATCAACCAAAAATTTGTGGATTTATTACCCCTAGGTGCAATTCTAACACAACTGAATCCATATTCTAGTATCCTCATAGTTATGTATCATCCATTAAAACAAAATAATATATACATTACAAAATATAATTAATGATATTATATACTTCAAATTATCCATATTTTTTTCACTAATGTTCTCTTCTCATATCCAAAAAAATTTAGATCAGTATTTGATACCAACAATAGAAACACAAGACATACACACACTTAATTTCATAATTTTTCACATAGTTTTCAAATTATTACAATCCTAGGTTAAGGAGTTACAGTGTATATGGATTATTTTATCCTTAAAAACCTTATCATAAACATAAGAATTCAATAATTATTATAAAATTTCATTTGTTCTCCTAAATACCATATGTATTCTGAAAAATATTTGGAACCACCTGGGAAAATTATTAATGAAAATGGTGATATAGAAAGCCTATTAATGGAATAAAAATAGGTATAAAGAATATCTTCAGTTTCCAGATGCATAACATGATATAATAATAAAGATGATCATAAAATATAAACCTGGAATATAAAATTCATATTATATGTTCATGGAGTAATTTACAAGTGCACACATTATTAAACATGACATCATACAAATAAGTAATGGTTAAATCCCAATATCATCATTATAAATTGGACAAAAGTCCAATGGGAGATCAGGTCTACCCATTAATACATTATATAAAATATCATGACATAAATAGAACTACCCAATGAATTTAAGGGATATAAAATTCTATTACCACTCATCACATTAATAAAATTCATACAAATTATTGAAACATGATTAAAATAACCCATATATAAATCATAATACTATTCAAACCTAGGGTAATGATATCAATTTCATAAATCAGATTCAAGGAATAAATGAATGTTGAATCATAAGGATTCCCATGAGAATTAGGAATTAAATCATACAGGAGGTTAATATTTTTTAATGAAACATAGTCCATAAACATTGACTTCTAATATAGATAATTCATGATAATGATCTTGAACAAGAATGAAAAATTGTGTACCACTCAGACGAACCTTTATAAGTAAATGATCTCTTAAATGAAATTCCATACTATTTCCATAAAACCAGAAGTAAATAAATAGGTGTATTTATAAAATAATTATTTTTAGAATATATTCATGGTTTAAAAATATTTTATGGGGGATATTATAGATATTGGATAGGGAATAGAATAGTTACCCAGAATCGGGTTCACTTAAAAGTGGGATTTCCCAAAAGAACTAAAATATTTATTGTCTGAAAAATGAAAAGTATATTTAAGATAGTATAAATTTATGAGGTTTATATAATAAAATATAATATGTACAAGAGAAGAATATTACCTAAAATAGATAAAAATAAAAATGATGTTTAACAAAAAATCACGATGGTTGTATGAAAGACCCCTTACTTTGGTGTACGAATTGTCTATGAAATTTATATTAATATCTATTATTAACAAATTATTTTCCTTAAATACATAATTAATAAAAATTTAAAATAATATGTACCAAGGACCATAATTTATGATGTTTTATTTATATATAATATAGTTCTCTTGCCTATGTCCATTACCTGAGGTTGTCCAATTAATTTTTTTAAATAGTTATTTATGTTAATCCTAGTTGAAATCATTTTAAAATATTTTTATAATATTAAAATTATTAATAGTTCTATGGAACTGATTTTTCTATACTAAATATTTTTTTAATCAATACATGATGGGTGGTGATGATAATTTAAAGTCATTTCACCTAGAAGTAGTGGTCTGTACATAAGACCAATTAATGATTCAATTTTCCCAAAAATAAGTGGGCGTAAAGTAAAATGATAATTTGGAAATTTTAGAATCGTATTAATATTATAAATATCATATTTATTTATCAATTACATCCTTTTTTACCATCCATTAGTAGTTGTGATGAATGAAATATGATGTCACTTAGTGGTGGTTGTTGTCTACACAACGCAACAACGACTCATCTCTTTTTCATTGAGGATAGATAGATATAAATAATAGTTATTGAATCAATAAAATATAATTATAATGATTATACTGATATAATTATATTTTTAAACATAAAATAGATATGGAAGAATATGATTAATTATAGTAGACTATGAATAAGATAATACTAATTCTAGATTCTTGAACTTCTCTTAAGTATATCTCTAGAAATGAAGGCCTTAAAGTAAATTCCATAGAACAAGGGTTTATAAAAAAAATAGGTATTCTAGGAGAGGTAATTTGGGTATGGGGTAATGGTAAAATATAATGGTATATCGAACTATGGATGGCGGTAAGTGATCAACTTTTATATGTGATGAAAATAGAACTTTTTGGGAATATAAATTACACTTCCATGATATCATTACACTATTCCATATTCAATGAAATCAAAATTTTATAATAATAGATTTTATAGTGTCATTTGGTTGATAAAACATCATCCATGTATTTCTATATATTTTTTGAACATATTTCAATGCATTAAAAATAGGTTTTTATATGTTCGCAATTTTATTTTTACCTTGGTAACTAGTATTTAACTACATAATTTATATATTATTTAAAATTTTAAGGTATCTTTAGTTGCTACTTTTTTATTTTATCCCAAAATTAAGCTACATTTTTTTCTAATTCAACTTATAAATATTCTAATTTCATTATTTAAATCTATATTGATGACATATACAAAATTGATTTCATAGAAAAATTTCCTTTAACCTTTTTGTGTTATTTATTATTATTTAGAATTTTTAATAAGTTCAATGAGTGTTAATATAATTATATATATGTATAAACATAATAATATATTAAAATTTTAATTTATATCGATTCAATTTATTATATAATGGTTACATGATATTTAAAAAAGAAGTTTTAAAAAAAGAAATTGCTTCCTAATTACTATGATAATTAACATTTATATTTGTAATATAATATTGATGAAAAAAAATAAGAATCAACTAGTAAGATAATAATAAAATTTTGATATTAAAAAGGAAATATAATTGGTTCTATTTAATTTAAAAAATTTCAATTCAAATTTTTTAAAATAACCGTGTAAAAATAATTGTTATTATGAAATATTAGATGAGTTTATAAATGTAAAATATGTGTTTTGAAAATTTATCACAGTGTCATTAAATAAGGTAAATTAATTTATATATAAATATAATTTTAATATAATTTTTTTCATTAAATTTTAATTCATTCTTGTGTTATAAAGGTCACTTTTTTTGAGAAAAAACATTTATTTCACTATTCACCTTAAAATAAAAAATTTCCAAAATATTTAAGAAAACTAATACTAAAAAATTAAATTATATTATAAAAAATAATATCAATTTATAAAATTCAATTTCTAAATTTTAAATATATATTTTAAATGGGAAATATAAATTATAAATAAAATTTTTTTATTGAAAAAAATCAATTTCTGACTTTATGTGTTTCAAATTTTATTTCAAATCGATTTATTATGTAATTGATATTAACATATTATCAAGTATATATATATATATATATTAGAAGTGTCAAATTATTTAATTTGTAAAAATGTTATTTATAATACAATTCCTTTAAAATTAATATTATTTTAATAATAAATATGTTTAATAAATACCACTTAATAATTATTAATATACTAGAATTTAATTTTTCTACACCGTTTTTATTGAAATGTTTATTTTAATTTTTTATATACATCGAATTATAAATTAATAACTCTAATATTATTTTTTATACATAATATATATATATATATATAATTTTAAAATAAAATATTTTTATTTCATTGTGAGTTAATTTTTTTAATAATTCATGAATTTAGTATACCTATTAGAGGTATATTCAATGAATACATTCAAAAAAACAATATATTCAAGGACTGCATTTTTATAACTATATTTTCAATGGACAAAATTGCAATGACTATATTTTAAATTAAAATATTTTGTTCCTATATATATTATTACTTAAATTGATACATTCACACTTCTCAATTTCATAGTTTTCAATTTAAATCATACAATATGACATCTCCATTTGAGAAATTATACTTGACTGAAATTAACATTTTAATAAGCAAATAAAATAAATTGAAAATGGGGAAACTGAATGTGTTCAAGATTGAAAATCAACCGACACCAAAAAAATTATTGAATTATTAAAATCATGTTTTATTATATTATAAATCTTAACTCTATATAGAATTAATTATATTGTAGTGGTCTCTATATCTATGCCATCCATGATGAGGTCTTTAAAACTATTGGTCATATTGTCCCACATTTAAATAAATTCTTCCACACCAATATTCAATTTATTGGATCCACATGTCTAATTCAATTTTTCTGATTGTTACATATATATTTTTACAAATTGGTGTTCACTCGAAGAATACTCTCAACCATCCTTTCAAACTTATCCAACGTATCATTGATATAAAATTCCTCCTCTAACATTTCTTTATTGGAATTCATGATAATCTCCCATGCTTCTTTTTCCCTTGACATCAATATCCATTTCTTGGATCATAGAATTAGATCTTGTATAATTTTAAAGGAGATATTACATTTTACCAAAACATTTTTTTTATTTTTGACATCACCACTCTCCATCATCTAATTTTACTTTTATGTTATTGAACTATCTTTTCTGTATTGGTCTTAAAACATGAAATCAAAATTCATTTATTTATTCTTTTTAGAAGATATATTTTCCATCGGGTTAGGTATGTTAGAGTAGTCTTTATACCCATTATTCTTGTTTTTTAACACAATACAGCTCCCTGAGTCTCTTTTCCATTTCCTCCCTTTTTCCATCTATATTGGGAAGACCACATGCATCAACAAAATTAAAAATATATCTTGAATCTTTTCTAGATATTTCATCCTTCAAATATGATCTATAATCTATTTGGAAAGCTGAAAGACTATTCAATGAAATTGTGGTTTAGATTCTAAATTTTATAGTCTCCCTTTATTCATTAACCGATCGACCAACCTCAAGAATTATAAAATGATTACAAACCCTAATATTGAGACTAGTCCTTTATGACCTCACCATGCATGTTGCATTCACCAACTCCTCACTACCTCCTATAGTTACCCTAACCAATACCTTATCCTCACCTTTTTCTTGAAGCACATTCTTTTATTTAGCACCATCATTAGTTTATAAAATCAAATTATTAAGATATGTTTGGGATTTATTAATTTCATAATACAAAAGACCTATTTCCCAAATCCCCTACAAGTATGATTAAATCTACAAAAAATGTCGATATCATTCATATCTGGTGGTAACTATCATGCGTCATTATGAATGGTGAAATACTATGAAACTCTATTTGAATCCAAATATTTAGTTATAATCCCCATATGAAAATATTTCCATGTAAATTAGCCTTTCTCATGTTTTACAACATGCAAAACCCCCTAATTTATGATTCAATCAAATGTGTCACCAATATGAACAAGATACTTTAAACCTACACCATAAACATGAACTAGACTTCATGATCCCATATTCGGCTTCTGGAAGACAATAATACTCCCAATACTAACCATCTTCATTGAATTACCCATTTTTGTACATAATGAACAAAATTCCACCCCTGATAGAAAGGCATTGTCATTGAGGCATTCAAATGATATGAAATTCTTTACTTCTTAGGTGCATCAGAGTGGCTAACCAAGGTCGTCTCTCAAAAGGGGAAGTAAATTTAACAACATATTTAAGGTATCTTTGAAATTAAATAAAATAAAATAAAAAAACTACTTAAAAGAATTTTGGTTTTTTATCATTTATAATAATATAAGATTTATGTTGGAAGATGTGTTTTTTTGTTCATTTTCTTTTGAAATTAGATAATGAAAACGATACAATAAAATTTTTTTAGAAAATATTTTTAGAGAGAGTAATTGATCTAAATATACCTATTAACTGAATTATTTGTCATTATTATTTAAATTAACCTCCACATAATGATGATCTCTAACATGTTATCACATAAACCCTATAGTAATTAACTAAATCACAAAGATGAATTGAATTAAACATTTGGCCAACTTTATTACATGCAATTGTATAAGCAAAATTTGATTGATGTTATAAGGATAACTTATGGATAGTGGTTAGTTAGGTCATATAACCACTATGAAAATGAAGATGTATTTATATTAGGGATTTTATTTTATCTCTACACAATGATCCCATGTTGTTTTGTTTTACTGATTATGTTTGTGCTCTCGCAATTTGCTCAAATATTGAACTATTGTGTTATTGTAACAATTGTTCAATTGATTTCATAGATTCCTATTATTTTTAAACATAATTCATGGATATTTTTTTTTTTAAATTATAAAAGAATAATGATTCAAAATAAATAAATGTATATGGTAAGAGGTATACCGATTACAAGAAAGAACTACTCTTCCATGGATGATGTATCCATCATAGATATGATTTTCATTCACAATGGTTTTGAGCAGGTATAACCCAATACAGATTCTATTATTGAATTCCACCCTAAATAAGAATATTAATAAGGAAGATAAGTGAACAAAACAGTGGAAAATAGGTGAAATAATTGAGTAACTAAGATTTTAATTACACAAAGTGAAATATTACAACATGAGAAGGAGAGGAAAGCTTTGATGAGGGATAGTTGTTTTAAGAGCCCCCCCTATGAGTATAGGAATTTTCAGAACTCCCAAGATGATGATATTATTTCTTTGGAACCCAAAATGGAAGAACATCACTCATTGGTGGAACTAGAAAATGGGGTGCCCATGGTGCCAATTTATAGCCAAAATGGGAATTGGTTTTGGGAACCCTGATTTCGGGATTCCAATTATGTCAAGATTTCGTGTTGGTAAATAGCCTTATCTTGACTTTGAAAAAAGAAAAAAGTGATAGTCCTATATATTGGATGTCTCCATTTTATATTTTTAGGATAATGGAGGATTATAGTGCGATATATGGGTGTCATACAAAACCAAATGATTGACATCATACAAATTCTGTCCCCTAGACATATTGGTTAGGATGTCCCCCTTAATTGATGAATTGGGATTCTGTATCATGAGACGAGTTGTAGAACATTAATTTATGGAGTATCCAAAAAAATTTCTTCCCATTTAGAGTAAAAAATATCGCTAAATGGGAAAAAAGAGCACATATGTCCTCGGGAGTCCATACAGTTTGGTCCATTTTCATTCTGGATCATCCCCGACACTCCAAATCACCTCTTCCTATAACAAATTCACCAAAACAAGAATAATTTTACTTTGTAACAGTGAAACAAATTTAATCATTTAATTAAATGGGATGTTCCATTTTGTATAATATTTGTAATTTTAAATTAAAAAAAAGTATAAAATAGTGATGTAAGGGTAAAATAAAGCAGTGAATCATGAGTCGATCACACCCCCACACTTACCCTTTTGCACTCCCTAGAAACCCTCATATCATGTATTAAAAAAAATTGTGACAAGTAGACAAAAATATCAAACCAAGTCAAATATAAAACACATCCCAATGAGATATACCAATTTGACAATAAGAAACGAAAGATAGAAAAACTTCTAAAAAAACCATTTTTTCATGTTCTTAATTCATATCATTCAATATATATCCACATCATTTATACTCCCATACACACAAAACAATTACCTAAATTTCATTTTCTCTTATCACACAAATGTCAATTTTTCAGCAATGTCTTTCTCATTAAAACTCATTCAAAGGTCACCATTGGCCTGAATAATTCCTACATTTATACCCAATGTTAGTTAAGGACATTTTTTTATCATGATGACTTTTCATGGTTGTTCTGTGGATTTCAGATGGTAGAATTTAGATGTTAACAATTCTAGGGATGAATAAGGAGGGCATGACTCTTTTTGAAGAAAAATCATATTATTATAATTTTCGCTCAAGTATGGTCTCCTCCAAACTACCCTAAGTATCCATTCAACTACACCATCATGAAAACTCATGGAATGTTTACACCATTCATCATTTAAGAAAAATAATTCAATCTTCTCAAACATAATTTTTCATGAAAAATCTAGATAGACACAACTTCTATTCTTCAATGGAAACTCAGAAAAAAGGCACTACTTCTTTTATCATGAATGGTCCATGAAGGAACATATTTCAACACAATGATTTATTAGTTGCAAACACACCTCATTCAATCAAATCCTCAAAAATTATGACCAAATGAGGCAGCACAATACAATATAGCTTCCCCAAAAATTTAGTTCTACTGGATCATGAAATTTCACTTTAATTGGATCTTAATGTGGCTAACCTAACAAGATGTTCATATATTCCTAGGTCTACAAGGATTAAATGTTAAAGGAAGGCCATTATAAAAAGTATTATTAGAAAATGTGGATTTAAACCCCAAGAAACGCCTCAAGTATCTAAAACACAATTACCTC
Organism: Viscum album; assembly: GCA_963277665.1. Lineage (NCBI taxonomy): Eukaryota > Viridiplantae > Streptophyta > Magnoliopsida > Santalales > Viscaceae > Viscum > Viscum album. The sequence continues at coordinate 72,462,776 of OY728134.1, read as the reverse complement.
AAACCCTAATGTTTTGATAGGAATAAATCAAAACTTCGTTAAATCATGATTGGTTTGGTTATCTAAATAAGTGAGGTGAATATAAAGAGAATGAAAAACAAGGTTCATAAGCCTCATATAAATGTGATTTCAAATATAAGGACAATGAGATATGGAATTGGATTCAAAATTCAATGTAATTTTCATGAAATTCACAAATGCTTGAACATGAAAAAATAATTTTCATCAGTCATTTAAGATCAGTTTCATAAGATAAATTTTTTCACCCATTGATATTGATTTCATAATAATTATTATAATAATTTCATCTGAAAAGGTTCAGAAACATACAAATATTTTAAAAACATACAATTTTTTGAACAACTAAAATAACAATAAAAATAAATAAACTAAAATGTTTCCCTTCCCCACACTAAAAATATTTCATTGTCCTAAATTTTAACTCATTAAATGGAATGTGAAAATGAAAGTCATAATTTTAAATAGGAATGCTCATATAGAAATGAAAGGGTTAGGAACATCCTGGTATTGTCTGGTGATAATTGGGTTATGAATTGTGATGAAATCCACTACATTAGTAGAAATTCATTCAATGAATTTTTTTAAACTTTTCATATTGATAGTAAATATTTTTATAGTTTCCTCTTGTGTGATCTCCACTACACCGTGAGGAAAAAATTAGATACAATATAAGGACCTAACCATCTAGAACAAAAAAAACTGGGAATCAGCTTTAGTCATGAGCTGTAGAGTAGGACATTCTATCCAACATGAAACTCCGTTTGTTGGACCATTTTGTCATGAACCATTTTTTATTTTCCATTGTGTATCCTTGAGTACTCATATAATGAAAATCAAATTTCCTCAAGATATTGAATTTGTAGCTTCCTTTTAATACCATTTCAGGAAAAATCCATGTTGCATTTATTTATAGCCCAATATTGATGATTCTCAACTTACATGGGGAGACGATAGGATTCCCAAAAAAATAGAAATGGGGATATAACCATGGGTTTCTTGAATGTTTTCCTATAATCTTATAGCGTATCATCTATGAGCTTTCACCAATCCTGTATATTTAGATGCACCATATTTTCCAAAATATATTTCAACTCCCGATTTGAAACCTCAACCTGAACATTTGTTTGGGGGTGGTATGTTGTTGATGTTTTTTGTGTCACCACATAATTTCAAAGGAGGGATGCTAAATTCCGATTGTAGAAATGCGTCCCTTTGTCACTAATGATGAACATTGGTATTTTAAACCAGAAAAAAATTTATGTATTGAAAAATTCCACTATAGCATGAGAATAATTAGTCTCGGTGACCTTAGCTTGATAACATTTACTCACATAATTATTATCAACCCAAATATAAAAAACATGAATTATGGAATGAAACCATGAAATTGATTCCCAAAACATAATAAAAATATTTTTTTTGGGTCAACTCGTGTGTCCTAGAAATGTTCACAGTGTGTAGGAAACGTGAGTATGACTTATAAAACACATGAGCATCATGGAATAATCAATCCCAATATAATCCAAAGTCTAAGACATTTTTGGATGATAATTGGGGTACAAAGTGTCTTCCACAAGAATTTTTATGGTATAAATTCTATATAGACTCAAACTCAGGATCATAAACCCACATCCTAAAAACATGATCACTACACATGCACCGTATATATGGATCATGCCAAACATAAAATCTTGACTAACTCTTTAACTTTTGGACTTTATTTTTATTTAAATTTGAAGTAATTTCAGAGGAAACTAGGTAGTTAAATAAATGAACATACTAAGGAAGTGCTACTAAGATGAAATAAAGTTTCTCAATGAGGAATGTGTCCTAAAGTTGTACATGTTCCAATGCGTCAGCCTCTAATATGCGATTAAGCCTACTCATGTGGTCCACCACCAAGTTCTTTGAACCCTTATTGTCTTTTATCTAAATATAAAATTCTTGAAGAAGGAGAATCCATCATATAATTCTTGGAATTGTATTTATATTCTTTAATAGGTACCTCAGAGCTACATGGTTATAAAAGACACCTACTTTAGATCCCAATAAATATTAATGGAATCTATCTAAATAAAATATGACAGCATGAAACACATTTTCTATGGTTGTATAGTTTTGTTAAGATGAAACCATTGTCCTCAATGCATAGTCTATAACTTGTGAATGGCCCACCACCCTCTATTGTAAGACTTCTCTAACTATGATGTTTGAAGCATCACACATCATATAGAATGGATTGTACCACTATGGGAGTAGTATGATAGATGGAGTGGTCAGACACTATTTTATCTCATCAATGTTTTACCATAAAGAATCATCTAATAGAAAATCAGAATCTTTTTGAAGTAATCGTGAAATAGGAAGTGCAATACTACTAAAAGCATTGATGAAACACCGATCAAATCCTGCATGCCCTAGGAAAGATCTAACATCATGCACACATGAATGATAGGGTAAGTAGGAAATAATATGTACCTTAGATCTATCATCATGTATACCATGTTTTGACACTACATTCCCTAAGAAAATTCAATGCACTACCATGAAAGGAAACTATTCAAAGTCCAAGACCATATTCTTCACAATAAAGTGATCGAATATATTTACTAAACTACATATGAAATCATCAAATGAAGAACTATAAACTATAAAATCATTCATCAATACAGCCATAATGGTCTCATGAAAATCAGAACAAATATGCACCATGCATCTCTAGTGGGTACTTGGTTCGTCTCAAATTCCAAATGGATACCTCTGGTAGGAAAATGTACTAAATTGAAAAGTTAATGTTGTCTTCTCTTTATCCTAAAGATCTATAGGAACCTGAAAATTTCTAGAAACTCCATAAAATAGAAAATAATGTGTTTTACCAGCTAGTCTCTATAGCAATTGATCAATAAATTGGAGGGGGAAATGGTCCTTGAGAGTATATTGATTTGGTTTCCAATAATAAAAACACACATGCCTAATACATTTCACCCTCCTTGGAACTAACTCCTCTTTATCATTTTTAACATCATTTATTCCACATTTCATTGGCACAACCTGAATAGGACTCTCCCACAGAGAATTTGAAATGGTATAAATCATATATTCCTCAAAGAATGTTGCAACTTATTTTTTTACATTTTCTAGAGGAGTTGAATTTAGTATCCTTTGTGTATACCTCACTAGTTTATCCAAATCCTCCAAAATAATCTTATGCATGAAAATGGAGGGGATAATACCTATTATATCATCCAAGGTCCACCCAATTTCCATAATTTTCTCCCTAAAAATATTGAAATGTTTTTCTTGAAGTTCAAAAGATATATTTTTAGAAATTATAATAGGTAATACCTCATCGCTCAAAAAGTATGAGTATTATAGATTCTGTGGCGATGTCTTCTGTTTCATTGTAGGGGGAGTGATGTCTTGATGGAAAAATTGAAGGAACATAAAAATTTTCACAATGAACATGAGTATAAGAATATACATCATTAAAATCGGATAATAAATCATCAAACCCATCAGCACAAACAATAGTAATATCATAATTAGAGTTCACGTGATCAAAATCAAAATAAGATTCCATTTCAAAATAAAATCTAAGAGAGGGTGGTGTATTAAGAACAGTTTTGTATGTGCTCTTTGACATCAAACTAGAAAAGTCACATATAATCTCCTAAAGCATAGAATAATCAAATAACATGTGGTTTTTAATGGTTCAAAATGTGAACTAAAAAAAGATGAATGGTCCTTTGAGATTTACATCATGGAGTCCATGACATTAAATATCACAACTTCATCTTCAATATTTATATAAATTGTACCGTCCTATAAATTTGTGATTTTTTTTAGTTATGAGGAAGGGCCTACCTAAGATAATGGGAGCATGAGAATTTACCGGACCAACCACCACGTTAATCATATAGAAATATGATGGAATGATCATGTCTCTTACCTGAACAAGTACATCATCAAGGACTCCTACATGATATGTTGTATCTCTGTATTCTAACAGCACCACTACATTCATCAATTTCAACTCAAAACCCATAAATAAAATAATATATAGTGAGGAATGATATTTATGGATGAACCTAAATCACAAAAAGCATCATAAATGTGTAACTCTCTTATGGTACATAGTATATTTAATGTTCCCAGATCTCTGCAATGTATTGGAATTTCTAGAGTTGGTGTAATGAGTGATGAAACATTCCTTCCAAGATTGATCCTTTCATTTCCCTTAATCCCTCTTTAACTGGTATAATTCTCTTTTATGAATATTTCATACACTGAGACTTGATTAATGGCTTCAATAAGGGGTATATTTATCTCCACATTCACGAATGATTCCAAAACCTCATTTTTCATCACCTCCTCTTCCATATTTTGATTTTTACAACTCAATTTAGAAATAGAAGGGGTTTATGAGGAACATTATTAATAATTTTAAAACAACTGTCTTTCTCCTTGGGTTTCTCAACAGCGTTTCCTGAATTGGGTTCTCCAGAGTTGAGGTGAATCTCGGTGCAATGACAAGTGTAAATATATCATTTTCTTGCTTCCCACTTCTCAATGTCATGGCACTATCATTCCCATTGGGATTTTGAGTAGGCTAGGAAGGTAGATTTCATGAAATCTTACTTACCAGTTCATCGAGGGTAGTGTCCATCTTGTTCATTTGAATCTTAAACTCCCTCAACTATAAACCTTGAATCTCTATCTCATTATGTTGATTAAGGAAAATTTGATATAAAAGTTAACCAAAGATAGAATATACCTTGGGTAGGGGATTCCCTTGTTTTTGTCTTTTGGATGCTTGGTCATCAAATCTCTTTTGGGACTGTTGGAAACCCTCCTAGTAAGGAGGAGTCTGATTGATGGTTTGTTGAAAGGCAGACATTTGTTGTTGTGCAGAGGAATACCTCATGTACAATTGATCCATCCACCCTTGGTTGTATGTTAGAGAAAATGAATCATAATTATTCAGGGTATTTGGTTTTTGTTTCTACTGATATGGTCTCCTAGGGAATATGTTTGTGCAATCCTATGCCTCTTGTAATTGGGAAAAACAATCAGGTGGGGAGTCTATTTCTATAAAAATTTTACAACTCCTTATTGGAGAGGGTTGGGATGTACTTTATTCCAAAGAAATATATCCCACCACAATGGTTAATTTATCAAACATAGTATCCAAAAAATTATTTTTAATAAAATAAGAACTTACATGATGTACTCCTCTAACATGTGGTGTACCTCAATCACCAGATTTTTGGGTGTTTTGTGCCAACTCGTCAATTAATGCACATTCAGCTACTGAGGTTATTTCCACCAATGCTCATCCAGCTGTAGAATCCATTATTTCTCTATCTGTGGTGTGAGTCCTCAAAAGATGTATTGGATGTGGAGTTTCTCATTGATTTGGTGATGCCGCCATCTTGCGCCAAACTTCTTGAATCTCTCGCAGTACTCATATAATGACTGCCTTTGTGCTTTCTTGATCCTCAAGATCTCCTTATGAATGGAAGTGGAACCTCATACTGTACAAAATATTTGTAAGAAAGTACATTTTAAATCCTTCAAACTTGTTAAATCTTCTGTTTTTAAGTAAATAATTTGATCCTTTGCAGTTCCATCATGGGAGAATGGTATTGCTCTTTGTTGTATTTGATCATCAGATACATTTCATGGGGTTAAGGATTAGAAAAACAAGTTAAATTCTATTAAATGATAGTTTGGATCGCTAGAATATAACCATTGAAATTTTTGATATAGGTGAATTAACATATATTTTAGATCAATGTCCAATTCATGATTTGGGTATGTAATACAATTTGGATAATAGTTAATATCTGGTGTAGACAATTCTTGAATGGTTCTATTATGTTCATTATTATTATTTTCATCATTTGGTTCTTGTTTTATGTTTTAATAATAAGTGTTTCTAGTTATAATGTTATCATAATTTATTAATTAAATAGTTGGATAAATGTATACACTTCCCATATACAGAGCTTGTCTAATTCGGGCACTAAATTTGTGTTCCATCTCAGGGTCTAGATTGAAGAGATCCTCAGGATGAGATTATGTCCTGAATAAATGAAATTGAGGAAACTATACCATAATATCATGAGAATAAGTATCAATTTATTGTCTAATACAGAATAAATGAGAGAGGAATAAGAAAGGGGGTGTAAAAAACAAATAAGAACTGAGAAAGGGGAAATAAGAAAGAATAATGATGATAAAAAATAGGATAAAATTAAATTAAACAAATACCTCTAATTTGTTGAATAAAATAATTTTCTCAATGACAATAGTGCCAATTTGAATGGTTATGTCTAGGGTGATTTCAAATGATATGTAATTTTTTACTACTTAAGTGAAACAAAGTGGCTAACCAAGGCCGTCTCTCAAAGGAGGAACTAAATTAAAAAACCTATTTATTGTATTTTGAAAATGAAATAAAATAACATAAAAAACTACTTTAAATTATGGGGTTTGTTATAATTTATAATTCAATAATAATTATTATTGAACATTATTTTATATTTTATTGATCTTTTTTGTTTCTGATATGAAATTAAGAAAACACAATTAGAACATGTTTTTTAGAAAATATTTTCACAAAGAATAATCATTCTAACTCTATGTATTCCATCACTTATATAACATTATAATTTAAATTAATAGCCACTTAATTATGATCTATTATCTTTTTATACCCCAAACCCTATGAGAATTAACGAAACCACAATGATGAAATAAATCAAACATTAGGCTTGGTTTGGTGAGTTAGGGAATATAACCACTTTGTATATTAGGATTAATTGATTTTAGTGATTTTATTTTAACACTAAAACTTTTATCGGTGTGGTTTTGTTTTACCGATTATGTTTTTGTTCTCACATTTTACACAAATCTCGACCTCGGATATTTTTGTGTCAATTGTTCAATTTATTGATTTGTTTATTCTCATTTAAAATCAATTCATGGATCATATTATCTGAATTTTATTTTCTTAATGATTCAAAATAAATAAATGAAAAATAAAGAGTTGGACCAATTTTTATAAATAACTACTCTTCAATGGGAGGTGTAGTCAACGTAGAAATGTTTTCCATTATAAATGGTTTATAAAGGGTATAAACCAATACTATTTATACAATTGAATTCCAAAATAAATTGCAATATCGGTGACATGGAAAAGTGAGAAATTTTTTGTAAAATAGGATAAATAAAATAGGAACTAATATGTTTATTACACAATATAATTATTACAGCATGGTAAGTGGAGGAAGGCGTCGATGAAGGGTTTCATTCTTCAAGAGATCCCTAAATGAGTATAGGAAGTTCTATAACATCCCTGGTTCTGAGAAGACTCGTATAGAACTCCAAAATTTCATCACTTCTCTTATCGGTCTAACGTGAAAATGGGGTTCCCATGGTGCCAATTTATTTCCAAAATGGGAAGTGGTTTGGGAAACCATGATTTCAAGATACCAAATCTTCGTCGGTTTTGGCTTGTTAAAAATCTCTATATTGACTTGGAAAAAAGATAAAAGTTGTATTCTATAATATTTAATATCTCTATGTCAAATTAGGTGGCTAATTGAGGATTACATCATTGGATATTTCAAAAATAAAAAACCAAATATTTGACATCGAAGAGATTTTTTCCCCTAGGTTGATTGGTTTTGATAGCCCCATTAATTGTTGAATTGGGATTCAGTATCATGAGATGATTTGTATCCCATGAATTTATGGAGCATCCCACAAATTTTATTCCCCATTTGAAGACAAATATTTTGCAAAATGTTCAAAACAATGGACAAATGTCTTTGGGTTTCCATGTAGTTTGGCCCATTTTCCTTCTAGATCATCTCCGACCATCCAAATCACCTCCTTTTACAACAAAATCCCAAAAAAAAATTAATTTTAAAAATTTATAAGCATTTAATAATTTAATCAAATGGGATTTTCAATTTTATATAATATTTGTAATTTTAATTTCAAAAAATTTAAAATAGTGATGTATGGGTGAAATAAATCAGTGAATCGTGATGCGGTCAACGATTCAAAAACAATCGGCGACTTATATCAAAACTCCTCTCCAACTGAAATCCATAACAATTATACTGACACTATTGACACATCTATTTATATACAAGTTCATATAGAAAAAGTGGAAAATAGATCAATTTATACTATCATAAAAAAGATATATTTCAATGAGATTCCCTAGCATTCGAATAATCAAAGGGTCCTGAAAAGGGATTGGTAGTTCAGTAAATCTATCAAAAAAGCTTAGGGTTTATGTAACATTTTAAATATGAAAATCATAATTCCACCAAAAAAGAAAAAAATGGGATCTATTTTAGATGTGAGGGGAACATAACCATGCCTTAACTTGGTCTTTCTTTGATGAAAATAGGATGATGATATTAATGTTGTTCAGAAGACCCATCATTGATCGATCATATAATCCCTACGATCTTAAAGTAAACACGTATAATGAATCACCGAAAGATTATTATGTTTGAATTTTTCTAACTATGTTAGGGTTATAAGAGATAAAGAACCATAGAACTCTGAGGATGTGATAGAAAGATGTAGGAAGCCAATATAAGGTTGTTTAACTTTAGTGCTAAGGGAAATACAAGGAATGAATGAAATTGGATATTGATTAGATAAATAGGAGAAGGGACATGTCTATCCTACCTCTATGGATGGCATAGGGCCCTCCCATAACATCCTACAACCCACTCTCAGATCCAATGATATAATATATAACATTAAATTTATGTCATTTCTTATGATAACTGTGATCGAATTTTCAATACAGTCAATAAAACATCTAAATGAAGAAATGGATCTTATAAAACCTCATTCCCCTTTAAAGATTATAGTATTATAGAATTAAAACAAACTCTTACAAAAAATATCTTAAAAACTTGGACTCAGAAATCATGAAAAGTCAATTTCTCTCATTTAACATATCTTTTCTTATTTCATAACTGGTCATTAGAATCATCTATGTGAAGTAATTTTTAGACCTAACTTATTCAACATAATTCTTTAAAATATGTGGAAATGGACACATAAGAAGGCAGAGCTCACATGCTAACTAAGGGTAGATATAATCATTAAGAATTAAATGTCATCATAGAGAATAAGAGTTCATAGGGTATGATGACATAATCAAACTGAATGATCGAATCATAAAATAACTCATACCCATAAATACTTGGACCATCAAATATGAAAACTTGGAAATGGAAAGTGTCATCAGAATCAATATTCACGAGCCATGTGATATCATTGTCGATCATTAAGAGAATTTTAAACCCATAGAATGTAATGTAAAAAGATATTGGTACCTTAGAACATCATATCATTGAACTGGTAGAGAAACCATATAGAATCCTTAAAAATTTAATAACAAATATGGATGGCTTTCATCTCTAGAGTACCCAAAGAATTAATATACTCTCTGGGCACACCCATCAAATCAGCTATAACAGGATCACCTGGTGCTATCCAGGAAGAACAGTCATTTATAATGTGAAAGAAAAATATACCTATATGATTCATCAAAACACATTGAAACAATATTTATTCTTTTCATACCATTTTTAACCCATGGAATGGATACAGGTTTCCCTATAGTCCTTTGGAATCATGATTAACCCACAAACGAAAAATGGGTTTCATAACAATCTCTTTTGGGAATAATAAACCCATGTAAAGGAAATGGTTTTCACAATAATCTCTTTAGGACATAATCAACCAATTGAAAAGAAAAATGTTTCACAATAATCTCTTTAGGAAACAATCATCAAGTGGAAAATAATTGGGTTTTACAACAATATCTTTAGGATATAATCATCCAAAGGAAAATAAAAGAGTTTCCTAACTATATCTATGAAAGATGCATAATCAATCCAAATAATTAATTAGGATGTTATCAATACAAAATATCTATATTGGGGGTTATCTAAAAGTATGGTTTTTTATTTTTGAAGAATATAAATAACTTTAAAATATCATTTAAACCATTCATGATGAAAATAATCATTAAACATTCCAAAGATTCCCATACCACATAGACACATTTGAATCATAAGCCCCATGAAAGAATAACATTAATTAAACTTATAATATCATAATAATAATTATATTAATGATATATGGTTTCAGGGAATAAGTATATAAACATTTTACAATAAAATAGGTGTATAACATAACAAATGTCTCAAAGAAAGGAAATTATGGCAGATGTTTGTTATAGCTTTGGTAATTTTGAAACCATTAACCCTATGAAATTGAGGTACATAAATGGATATGTAAATGCCCATAAAATGAAGGGTGAGAATCCTAAAATACATTCATGTGTAGTAGATACACCACATAATAAAAATAATTGATCAATATTGAATATGTCTCATAGAAATTAATGTTAGATGAGAAATTCCCATAAAATTGTAGTAATATTTGAATCAGAAACCGAAAATAATAATAATTAAATGAAAAATTTAGATACCATGAAGAAAAAAAAATTAGTTATATAAAAAATCAAATTGTTCATTAGATACAACGCATAAAATAAATAATTTTTTATTATGCTGTATGCTTCATGGAGGTTTGACTGAGAGAAAAATCTCTTACCTTTTGTTTGACTTGTCACGTGTGTATTTATCTTCCTAAATAAGAAACTTTTGTCAAATATGTTCTTTCTTTAAAAGAAATTTAAAATAATTATTAATTCTATTTCACCAATTAAAATGTTTTATACAACTTCTTTAACACTTATGTTTATGCTGAATGTTTTAACCCTACTCGGTTTATGTTTCAAAAAGGGATTTAGTTGGTTGACTATGATCAAAGATGTCGTAATATAAAAATATATAGAATAATAATCATGGAATAATAATCATATTTATACAGAAATTATAATTGTTTTAAAAAATCATGAAATATGTTTATGAAAATGACCCAATGTTACAATCATGTAGATAGTAGGTTATACGTACACATGATTAGTCTTTTCATTTTTCAAGGATCCTTTTGGAAAGAATGTACATCATTTATTTTTATATAATGATAATTAAATAATATATGAAATATTTTTTAATTATATATAATTTTTTATAGAATTATTGTGATGTAAAAGGAATCACATCACATAGAGGAGGTCATAGTCCACACGTCTTCGAATGATGTTATCACTTTTTCTGTGTGTGAATGGGTAATACAGAAAATGGTATATTATATTATTTAAACATAATTATGTAATGTATATTATATATATGTTCTTTATGTAACATATTTTTTATTAAACCGATCAATAATAAATTTTGTGTAACGTGTGAACACATCACATCGGTTCGAGGAAGCGGTAGTCCACACGTCGTCAAACGATGTTATCATTTTCACACAAAATGAAATGAATAATGGTATGTGTTATGTAAAACTTAATGAATTATGAAGATAAAATAATCATTATATTTATTTTTAAAAATAGGGTTTCTATCAAAACTCCCAACCATTAGAGGTGGTAATGGAAAAATGAACCACATATTTTCAAAAAACAGTAGTTAACCAACCATGAATAGTAATTTTGTTACCAATTTGATGTAAGTGTGTGCATGTGCAGTTAGAAAATTTAATATAACAACATATAATTATTTTTTGTATAATTATTTTTTTTATAAGAATACAATAATAATAATTATAGTGTTTTTAGAAATATACCAAACAAAACTGACCATTGAAGAATGTTACCTCTTTTCAGGTAACTCCTTTTGGTTAATACCAAACAACATCCTAGGATTCTTTTATTACAAAAGGGGACTTCTTGGATGAGGTGATATAAGTTGGTAGATTATTTGGAAATGCTTTTTATGAGACAATAGTACATTATTGGTGATAAGTGGGATGGGGAAGGTGAGTGTCTTATTTTAGGGGAGAGGGAGTGGAATTCATGTAAGTACCATGTGGTAAAATCTATTGGGAGGTCTATATGATATCAAGGAACTAAAAAATGGAAAAATAATGTATAAAATGGAAATTAGGGACTAAAAACAATCACACTACCCAAAAATAAATGCATCGTTATGATTTTGTTCCTTAGACATTGAGTTTCCAAATTTTTCAGTGTTTTCCATTTAGGTAACTAGTTTTCAAAGAAATATAATTCAACTATTAAGACTAAATTAATATGAGACATATTATAAAATTTATAATCAATAATTATAAAATATGACATTAAATTTATAAAATAAAATCTATATGTGTTGGATATTAATTTTAATTGAAACACATAAAACATGCAAAAACACTACTTTAACCATAAATGTTATACCAATGTTTTTACTATTTATTGGTAAATATTTTCATTATAAATGATTTATTTTCCTATAAATGGACCATATTTTATATTTATTGAAAAATAAATATCACATGGATAAATATTATATATTTTTTAATTATAAATAATTTAATAAAATATCATTATTTTAATTATTAACGAAATAATCCATGATTTTTCATTTCTTATGAAGTTAATATAACTAAATGAGTTATTGTTATTATAATAACTTATATTATATAAAATATAATTTTTTAATTAATAACTAAATATTCCATGTGTTTGCATTTCTTAAGAAGTTAATATAATTATATCTCCTCTAAAAATTAAATATAAGTTATTATGAAAAATATTACCAGTTTATATTCTAAAATAGTATTTATAACGAAACCTATGTATCCTCTTACATACTTAAAGCCCTTATAAGATAGAAATGAAGGTTCCTTTTTTGTTTTGATTCCTTACATAACATATTATATAAGTCACTTTCATGGAATTATATCCAAATGATTAATAAAAATATATTCTAAGGTAGAGAGGATTGAAATATTTACATATAATTGGCATTGTACATGTTTTCGGTCATTTATACACATTATATTCTATGTTTAATCATTAGGTAATGTTGTTTTTACCATATTCACTCTAATGAATTTAAATTAAATTAAATATTATATATGGTAAAAAAGTTTATATAATTATAAAAATAATAATACAAATTCTAAAAAATTATTTGAATTTTTTATATTTCAATTAATATAAGTGACTGAAATTAATTTATAATTAATTCTATAGATACAGCGAGACAATGTGTTTTTATTAATAAAATTACAAATGCTTGAAAAATATATAAATTCAAATAAAAGGTGAAATTGAATCTATTGAACAAAATTGTATTTATTAATTAAAAATTTAACTAATTATACTTTGAAACCAATTTTAAATATAATTTAACAATACAAATAAATGAGATGAAAAATTAGTTTTTAATTAAAATGAACTAAATTCACTATTCATCAAAAATGAATCTTATCATAAAAATATAAAAAATTAATCCAAATTAAATTTTTATATTACTATTTGGAAAAATAAGCATATTTTTTCAAATAAAAATTATAATAGATCCCAAAAATTGAGTTAGAATTGGACCGCTATTAAAAGGAGGTAAAAATACCCTTTATGAATATATAGCTGCTTATGATTTAAATTGTATTTATTCTTACCTTAACATTAAAAATAGAATGGAAGAATCTAAAATGGTTTGATAAAATATATTACATATTAATTTTATTAATACATTTTAATAATAGTGATTAATTGAACTTATCATGGTAAAACACAATTCTGGTCCTAAAAATGGTTTCCATAAAAACACATCCATTATATTCAATTTGAAATTATATTAATTTATAAATAATCGATAAAAATGGTTTTATTTTATAAGGATTTATAAAATGAATTCTCATAATTTAGATAATCTCATTCATTCCAACTATTCATACGGCTTTGTGATAACAATTGTAATCATTTTAATGATATATTATTGTCTGATAATACTCGGGCTTGTGTGTAACACAATTCATTAATTTAAATTGATGTTGCATGAAACAGAAGTTAAATATGTTATTTCATGTGACAAAATATTAAATATTTATTCAATATATCAAAATATATCAAAAAATTTAAATTAATTTTAAAATTTATAATTCTTAAAATCTCATGATGTTAAATCCTACCCAAATTAAAATTAATTTCTCTCTTGAAATTTGTCTCTCTTATCAAGTGACTAATGATTCTAGTATTTACTTTTTGAAACCCACATTGTACAACGGTTTAACAAAAGAACCTCTTAAAAGGGAATGTTTGAAACCTAATGGTCACCTAAAGTTGTACAAAACTATGATTCCATAAAGGAACATAATTTTTGGGATATTAAAAATATTGACTTGGAATCAAAAAAATTTCCCATGGACTAATAGAGAGTGATATAGGACATGGTCAAGAGGATGTTAATGAGGAAAAAGTAATAAGCCAAAAAGGTTTAGAAAATGACATTGATGTCATAAGAAAAATGGTAATATAGTAACATTTTATTCCAGACCAATTTACTAAAAATTAATTATTATCATACCATTTAGTATAAGAGGAAATATACTTACATGATGAGTGGAATTCCATACTTCAATAAATTTCCACTAAAATCACATCTTTTAATCCAATGATTATTATTCAAGAATAATTTTTATTTCCTAATGCCATAAAATCATCTTTTAAATACCTCATAAACACAAAAAGGAATAGTCAAGAAAGTCTACCCATCCTAGACATTAACCAAAACCAAAAATTTTATCAAATTGTAAGATAATTCCTAAAATGTGTAAACCATAAAATTATGTGCTAATATTGAAAATTCAATCGTGATACCCAATATTGAAACTAAATTCTTTTATAAATAAATATCCTTTAAATTCATTAAACATTTCTCAAATATGATTGAAACCACAAGATTGGAATAATTTGATCACATATTATACCAAGATAAATCAACCATTCTTCCTCCAATGTAATTAAATGTTTTTATAACAGAAACTGTAACTGTAAATAAATCATGCTAACTATGATATCATGTAGGCCATTGTCGGTGCGTAAAACCCTTACCATCATTCAGTTATGGGTTGAGGCTCCACCACCTAGTTCAATGTAAGAGGTTTTAACTGAGCATATGGGTTAAAATTATTTATTTAATGATGAAAATTAATTAATCCATAAAAAATTTATTATGATAATAGGGTTTAGAAATACATCATCCTAGAAAACTTCTCTAAAGAACATTACAATCTCATCGATTTTAACCTTAATGTAATGTCTACAATTTTGAATTTATGATCATCCTTAAGTTTATAAAACTATATTCGCAGCCATAACTCAAAATATATATTCAAATGAAACCATATTAATCACTAAATTTACATAAATTAACCATTTATTCCAACTATAATATCCCAAACTCACACACCCAGATCTTTTTCTCAAATCCATAAATTTAAATTTTCAACATTGATGCGACAATTGTGACCCAATGTTTTCCTAAAATACTTAAAACATAAAAATGAATACATGTATCATATAAAACCTCGATTACAATTTATGATTAGAGTATTAAAGAATTAGTAAAACATCATACATAAGTAAATAATATCAATTATCACTCATAAGTCATTAAAATTAAATTTATCCCATTTAAAAAATATTATCTTATTTCAAAATAGGTCATAAACACCATCATTCTAAAATCCATTATATACAAAAATCATTCAATACCATTCTTAAAAAATATTGGAAAAGGAAACATAATAAGGGTGAGGTAAAATGATAAGTAAGCCTAAACATAATCCTTAAGAACTAAATTCCATCAAGGAAAATAATAGTTCATAATGATATAATTTCATAATCAAAGATAAGGAGTGAATCAGAATAGAACTCATAGCCATCAATACATATACCCTCAAATATTAAAAGCTGTAAAAGGAAAGATTCATCATAATCAATAATCACGTGCAATGTGATATAATTCTCAATCATTAGAAACATTATAAACCCAAATAAAGTAAATATAAAACATATTGGAATCGTGGAACATAATCTCAGTGAAACCATATATAACCCTCATAGAAACCATAAAAATGGAATGACCAATATTTCCAACTTCCATTTGTAGATTACCCCATGCATCAGAGTGCTATTTGGGAGAAACAATTATATAATCTATATTGGGATCAGTTGATGCTTTCAAGGCACAAAAATCACTTATAATTTTCCAGAACTGATTATATAGAGAATTTGTAAAAATCATTGAAATGGAATTTATAATTTTCCAAACATTATTAACCACGTAAAAATAAATAGGTACCAATATAATCTCCATGAAACATGATTAACACAGAGAAATGAAATGTGTTTCACAACAATCTCTTTAGAAAATAATTATCCCATGTAAATGAAACGATATTCACAACAACATCTTTTTGAGAAATATCAACCCATGGAGAATACTAGCTTCAAAAAAATCTCTTTAGTACATTATCAACCCATTGAAAATAAATAGGTTTCCTAACAACCTCTTTAGGATATAATCAACCTGTGGAAAAGAAAATGGTTTCCTAACAATATCTTTGAATCAAAAATAATGCATCCAATCAAAGATGGTCTATGTTATCAATAAAAATAACCCTATTATATGATATGTACAAATATGGGGTTTTTGATATTTATGAATGGAAATAGCCTTAAAAAATTATTAAAAACATTCATGGTGAAAATTAATTTTAAAGAATCCAAAGCATCGTAGACCACAATGAAACATTTTATTCATAAGCCCCATGAAGGAATAACATGAAATAAAACATATAATATCATGAAAATAATAAGATTCATATTAAATTATGTAAAATGAGAATTATATACACCTCAAAAATTAATATTTAATTATAACAGAAGAAATGTCTCAAAGAAGGATAATCGTGACAAAAGTCCATTACCAATTTGGTAACATCAAAATTAAAAGCCCCATAAAATAGAGATACTTAAATAGATATTTAAATCCAAATATATATAAGGATAATAAAAACAAAAAACAATAATGGGTATTAGAAACACCACATAATAAAAATAACTGGTGAATATCGAACAAGTCTTGTGGAAATAAATTTGAGACTAGAAATCCACAAACAACTATAGTAACATCTTAATTGAAAACCAAAAAATTAATAATAATAAAATTAAAAATTTAGATAAAATTAATATAAAATAATTTGTGACATAATTTAATCAAATATGAATTATATACACCGTATAAAATAAATAAGTGTGGATTATAACGTATATCACATGAAAGTTATAGTGAGACAAGAATCCATTACATTGAGTCCAACTTTTCACACATATATCTACCGTAGTGAATAAAAAATTATTTTAATTTTATAAATTATTGAGAACATTTTCAATTTTATTGTTTAACTTTATTTCACATGTTAATTTTTTGTATACAACCACATAAATTATTATGTTTATGTATGTTGTTTTGACCTATTAGATTTACTTGTCAAAAAATGACTTTGGTTGGTCGACTATGATAAATGATGAAAATATATAAATGTATACTAAATAATAATCATGACATAATTATCATATATATAAATAAATAATAAATTTAAAGAAAAATCATGAAATATTGATATGGAAAATGAAACAATATTACAATCATAAAAAATTTTAGGTCATATGTACGAATGAGTAACATTATCATTTTATAACGATCCTTATGGAAAGAAGGAAAGTCAGAATTATATTTCTAGAAAGATAATACGAAAATATATAACATATTATTTAATCATATATAATAATTTATAGAATTCTTGTGATGTAAAAATAATCACATCACATTGATGGGGAGATAGTCCACACATTAATAAATGACTTTATCACTTTTTGTTGTGTGTGAAAGGGTAATAAAAAAATGATATATAATATTTCTAGAAAAGTAATTATGTAATTAATATCATATTGGTGTTATGTCTGTCACATAGAAAAGTACCTAAAAACCCACCCATAATACATAACATATAATGTAATTAAACCCACCCATAATACATTAAATATAATATAATATCATATAGGTGTTATGTAATTAAACCTTCCCATAATACAATACATTTAATGTGTGAACATATCACATAATTTTGATGAGATGGTAGACCATATGTCCAAAAATGAAGTTATCATAGTTACAAAAAATAAAAATAATAAAGGTATGTATTTGATAAAAATTTCATAAGTATGAGGAAAACATTGAAATAATATTTATTATAAAAAAATGAGGTGTCACCGACAATTACAAACCATGAGAGGTGGTAATGAAAAAAACGACATTGTTTACCTAGACCATTGCTCATTGTACATGAATTATAATTTCATTACACATTTTATGGAAGCTTGTGAATTTATTGGTTAAACAATAGCATAAAAAAACATAGTTCATTTATTAAATTTTTATTACTATATAGTAGTGGAATAAGAATAATTTATTTTTTTAGAAATAAATAAAACCAAAGTGATCGTTGAAGAATTTTTTCTTTTTTCCAGGTAATTCCTTTTCGTTTAGACCAATTAAAATAAATGGATTGATTTATGCCAAATGTGAGGATTTTAGGATGAGAAATTTTAATTTTAACTCTTATTTGGGATGTTTTTGGATGAGACAAAATGTCACGAGAGGTATGAAGAGAGGGGGTGGGAGAGTGTCTTTTATAGTGTAAAGGGTGTGACGTTGTTGTAAATACTAAAAGGTAAATATTATTTAGAGGTATATCTTACCTCATGTGCTTCCAAAATGGAAAAAATAACATATTGAAGTAGAATTATGTTCTTTAAACATTCAGACAACAACACTTAATATCATTTTGTCATTTTGTTCCTTAGTCATTATGTTTCGTTATTTTTTTTCATTTAGGTAACTAGTCTTCTATCCTACGTAATTCATCCATTCCAGATAAATTAATTTTTTATTTATTATAAAATTTATACCAAAAAATTGTAATATATTAAATTAAAATTTTACTTTGAATTACCGTATGAGTAATATATTAATGTTAAAAAAACACAAGAAATGATCAAAAACAATACTTTAACCCCAACTACATAAACAATGTTTTCACTATTTTTGGGAAAATATGTTCATTATAAATGTAAAATTGAAACATAAGTAGACAATTTTTTATTTATTTACACAAAAAAGTCACTTGGCAGAAGATAGTTTTTTATCAATTTTCAACCATTTAATGTAATATCATTTGTTTTTTAATGATTAACTAAATAGTCCATTTGTTGGTGTTTCATAAGATTTAAATAAAATTATGTCATCTATAAAAAATTAATAAAAATTATTAAGATAAAAATAAATCATTTATAATCAAAAATAATATTTATAACCCTATATATGTATCCTCTTCCCTGCTCCAAATCATTATATGTTTTAAATGTAAGGAAGGTTTCTTTTTTGTATTTTCCAAACTAAAGATTTCATATAGATCACAGTCAAGGAATATAATTCCAATAACTCATAAATATGGATACTATGGTTTTTATATGGGAAATATGTCCATAAAATGGGTTTTTACAAGTGTGGGATCATTTATATACCTTCTATTCTATGTTTAATCATTATGTAACTTTTTTACCTTACTCGATGTAATTAAATTTAATTAAATTCACAATTATTTTTGGTCATAGAAAATATTTTTTATTTATTAGAACAAAAAATCCATACTGATTCTCAATATTTATATTTGATTTTCAAAATTCAATCAAAAGGTGTGCTTGAATTTATTTTGAAATTAATCCCAGAGACTCTGTAAGATAACATGTTTTTGAAGAGAAGAGTTGAAAAGGATGGATTACTTTTATATAAAATTTATAGTTCAAATTGAATCTATTTACATATAGTGTATTCATTTAATCAGAATAAAATATTTATACTTTAAAAATATTTCATATATATTTTATCTATATAAATTAACTAGACAAAAAAATTAGCATTCAATTAAAATGCCTTGTTTTTCATTATTAATCATAAAATGAAATTTCTCAAAAAATATATCAAAAATACTCGCAATTTAAATTTTTACATTCCACATTAAAAAAGATGTATATATTTTTTTTAAATATAAATCCTAAATTTTACACAAAATATATTTAAAATAGGTGTCCCTTTAAGTGTTAGTAAAACTATACTTAAAAAATATACATATTTTTAATTTTTCAATTTGGATTTAGTCTTATCATAAAAGTATAAAAATTATTAGATAAATTTCCAAAAACATTATAAACTATATAAAATATAACATTAATTAAAATATTTTACTAATATTGATTAATAGAATTTACTATGGTAAAACATCATTCTTTTCATAAAAAAAATTACATAAAAAACATCTTTTATATTAAATTAGAAATTACTTTCATTTATAACTAATCATTAACAAATTTATTTATTTTAGAAAAAGTATAGGGAATACTTTTATAATTTAGTTAATCTCATAAATTTCCTCCACTCAAATTGATATGTTATAAATATAATAATAGTATTAATAGTATATTGTGTTATGGTAAGACACACACTTCAAAATAAAGAGATGGATGATTCAACACCACATGACTACCCCCATTCATGAAAATCTATGTTATTGTAGGTTGTCATTATCAATTTGTTATCATTAATGGTTAAGTTGATCAAATATATATCATAGTTTTTAATGTTTTCTTATTTTCTATTTATTTTTCTCTATTAATATAAGCACTTTTAATAGATATACAATTCTGTAGTGCGTAATAATATGTGGTTTTCAATACATAGATTCAGGAATTGTTTTATTTATTATTATGAATGATTAAGTTTTCTTTGTCTATTTCTAACATTTTATGAATTATTTCCTAATATATTTAAATTAATTGTACAAATACAGAAAAATTATAAAAAATATCTTATAGAATTAATATGATTTCTAAAAACCTGAGGTGTTACAACAAATGATTTTACAATTTTTCTAAGATGATATAACTGGGAATATATAAAGTTAGAGTTTAATTTTTATAATTTCACAATGTCCCTTAATCAGAAAATACTCCTAATAAATTCATCAATAAAATAATAATAATTATATATTATTTTATTTTTAAAATATCATTGAATTCACCAACATGAGAAGTTTTAATTTCATTTTAATTTATTCAATAATCTCTTATTTATTAGGAATATGTTTAATATTAGATTATATTTATTTCCATGTATGTAACTATGTCCATGCACCTTCGTTAATATTTATTAAGCCTCAGATGATAAATTTTATCCATTCAATAAACAATTAAAGATTAAATATGTGGTCTTATGAATAAATGTTTATTTAGAATTCAACACAAATAAATATGGTGACTAAATTCCATTAAATAAATTCTAAATAAATATTATTCCTAGGACTTGATGATAGATATTATTCCAAATAGGAAAATCAAATATAATTAAACTGAGATCAATAGAGACACTGAGTTAATAACCATTTAGACCTCTTTTTAAGTGGTTTCGGGAACTCTTGCTAAAAATAAAAAATTAGTGTCTAGAAACATATAATGTAAAATAGAGTGGATGATTTTGATGACATAATTAAAATAATGATTAACCAAACCTCACAATTTAATCTAACCTTTTCCCCTCATTATCCTAAGTCAATAGGGTTGAATTCTCAAAAAAATAACATATGGTCTTAATATATCATTATTTAACATCTAAAAATTAACCAGTCATTCACCATGTACAAGGAATTTCAGTTTTATATTTCAATTCTAATCAAATGTCTTCAGATATCAACATTCATTAACCATAAGATACAAATCATATATCAACTAATTCATTTGTGTTATATTACTCATCACACACACAATATATCCCACATCTACAATAATATAAATCTTTTAAATTCTAGTATATACATAAAATCACATCACTCATGTTATTTATTGATAAAAATATAAAGTATAATGATTATAACGACCCATACTTTACATACATTATTATTACTTCAAAATTGAAGCACACTTATTACAACATATAACAAAACCAGGAAAGGACCGTATAGGTATAGTGTATTTAGAAACTAGGAAACATAAACAACTGGTTCATAAATCATCTACACTGTCTCCCATTTATTTCATCATATCTATAGTCCCTTTTGGAATAGCTTACTTAATAATCTTCTTCCTGACCTGGGGAAATAAAACATACAAAAGGGTGAGCTCAAATGCTCAGTAAGGGTAAACAAAAGAAATATCAATCACATCATATTCATAAGAACATAACTTTTAGAAATATTAACCAGCAAAGGAGATCATAATTTCATAACATAGGATAAATCATAGTAGTGAAATGTAATCCCAATAATCATAATTTAAAACATGAAACTTTGTGGCATACACACATAATCATAGAGAATCATTTCTTATTAGTCAAGACTCATTTCCAAGACTATCTTAGTGGACAAAGTCAATTTCTGAACCGAGTTCACTCCTCGTTTCAATATTGTTTCACTGAACCGGTTTAACCTGCCGTTCCAGAAATTTCTATCTCATGAGATATAAAATCATTACCCAATTCATTATAGGGAGATATAGGTCCCACCCATCTCATAAAGATACCATTCTTATGTGTGCCACAAAATCATAAACCATACATCATAGCATAACCCATGTAATAAAAAATGGGATTCTTAAACATCATGAAATAATAATAAAATTAATATAAGATAAAGGAATTCATAAAAATAATTCTATCACAACATAATCAAATCAATGTAACAATAGGGATAGAAACATAACCCTTTATTATCTTATATGGAAAAGAATTTTGATAAAACACTTGAACTCTATTCTTGAGGAAAATATCCTTTCTACTTCAAAAACATTTTCCTTTCTTAACATGTCATACAATTTTAAACTAAAAGAATTTTATTAAAAAATAAACTTTAAAACTTGTAATGAAAGCCTCTTGGAAATAATGTTTTAAAGATCCATTCATGCCTTATAAGTTAAAAAAACATTCTTTTCGTAAATTTGTCGGAAAAGTCAAAAAGTACCTCGTACGAAAAACGAAAAAAGATTCCTTTCATATCTTTTACTAAAAACTCACCGAAGGGTAAAATTGGATATAAAATATTGTGGAAGGATATTAATATTACATATTGAGGAAACATGGATGTGGATGATAAATATTCCCCAGTAAATTCTGAAGTATAAACAATCTCGGATAAAAATTGAGATTGTGAGATTTTCCATTACCTTGGGTCCGATTTGTTTCGTAAGTGTCTGAACCTCCTGTATAATGATTTAAATAATGTTATTGACTTATTCCAGAATCATAATTATTGTTATGATATCATATATGGTCATATTCTTAGCTTGTTATTAGTAATATTTCATTACTACTTGTTAT
The DNA here is from genome assembly GCA_963277665.1 of Viscum album. Taxonomy (NCBI): domain Eukaryota; kingdom Viridiplantae; phylum Streptophyta; class Magnoliopsida; order Santalales; family Viscaceae; genus Viscum; species Viscum album. Next base: position 72,439,356 of record OY728134.1, on the reverse strand, counting down.
TCGGGTGTTTATTACTTTTTGTTCTTATGCGTGTTTTGTCGAATAAATTCTTATTCTTCTCTTTAGGTTATAGATACCTCATTTACAGAATGGTATTAGTGTAATATATATCATATTCATTAATTCTATTCATTTATATAATCATTATGCAATGAAGATCATGTAGAACGAGTCGCATCACATCGTGGAGACGGTATTTCGTACGTACGCACGAGCGAAGATATCGTTCCCATGATCGTGGAATTGTATTGGAGAGTATGTATACTATTTTAGAATCAATATCACTTTAAAATAATCATATATAGTTATTATTTACACCATTATACCCATCCAAGTATGGTGGTGGGGGAAAATAGATTACACGACGGCGTGGAGACGGTATTCCGTACGTACGCACGCGCGATGATTTCATTTTCCGTAGGATGGACAAATGGTGAAATAGGGTTGTTTCATGCTTATAATAACATATCAGTATATGAGTGATACTGATTTTATTACTTCATAATGAAACAACTAAAGAATAATAAGTGGAAGAATAAATAAAGATGAAAGAATCGGTAACGAACATTGCCTCTTCTTTGAAGTGATTCTTTAAGACTTCCTTTTAGGGCACTAAAATTGGTCCTTGAAGAGGACCAGGACCTCTAGGATGTTTCTAGGGAAGTGGAGAAGATATATTGGCAGTGTTTGGCCGATATTGAAGGCTCAAAGTGGTGTGAGGAAGAGAGGGATGAGGTGCCCTTTTATAAGGGAGGCGAGGGGCACCTTTCGAATATCTAAAAATATTATTTTATTATAAAGCAAAATTCGGTTTTAAATAGCTCCAAATTGATTTATTTTGAAGATAAGGTGGGAATGGGTATAAAGCCTCTCATCCAATAGAATTTAGACAAGTTTAGGTCATTATAATAACCTTATCTTTTAGTTTTAACTCTTAGTTAATTAGATTGACATTTATCATGTCACTTTGTATTTTTATATTATATAGTTAATAAACATACCATATATATCAAAGCGACCCCAAGTGGTCCATTAATGATACACCTATATTTATATAAGTATCTTGGAAGAACCTTATATTTTTATTAATAAAATAACAATCAATAATATAATATTGGTTTTAAAATCTATTTTATATTAATTTTGACACTATTCAATAGTTGATTTTTGTGAAACTCATAACAGAATGATTATTTCGACCAAAGTTAATTGAATAAATCCTAACATGTCATATTATCCTCTAAAATTAGTTTAATTCATAAAAAGTTTCAAATTATATTCATTTGGGTATTTATAATATCAATAATTCTAATTTTTCACTATAATGGTAATTACTGCATCATCATTGTGTCATAAATAAATTAAATTATTTAATGTCTAAAAATTATAAATAAAATATAATTATGTAGGAAATATTATTAGATTTCTAATGAATATTTACAATCGAATTTATCTTATGTATAACCCTATATTAAAAATGATTTACTTATTAAACATTGATTTTAACTATTTTAACCCTTCTTTAAATAAATTAATAATAAATGTCCTAATCTAATCCAAGTGGGCCTAAATGGTCATATATTATTCCTAAGGTTGATTTTGGTCGAATTACACTTATAAAATAGAATTAGGACATGTGTTAGGGTAATAATAATATCATTTTTACCCTTAACTACCCTATTTACTTTTAACCGTGGTAAAAAAACTAAAAAGTTACTATTCACAAAAAATTATTATCATCTCATTGAACCACATTCTAGTCCTTGATATTAACCTTGTCTCTCGGATTTTCAAAATTCCACTCACAGAAGCGGTAAAATTATGTTTTATGAAAAATTCTGTTTTATTACTACCACTTAGTGGTTTCACTATTCATCAAAAATTGAAAGTTTTCAGAAAAATAACAAAATTTCACCCTAGGCTAATTTCGATATTCCGAATCCAAAAATGAAGTACATTTTGAAAAATAAAATTTACAAAATTTCAAAAAAGTGGTTATTACTATTCATAACGGCTAGTTTTAATAATATTTTAATAACATATCGTTGTTTAGTGAATCTCGGTATTGCGTACGATGCAAGCTATCGAGGAAGGCCGCGGTTGCGTGTAATGAAATCAAATCTAGTATTGTGTGTAGTGAGAGATTCCTTTGATGATTTAAAAACAAAATATATCTCATACAAGTCTCGGGTGTTACATTCTACCCCCCTTAAAATGAATTTCGCCCTCGAAACTCGTCACGTTGTAACAAACAGATGAGGATACCTCTCCCTCATTATATCCTCAAGCTCCCATGTAGATTCTTCTAATTGGTGGTTCCTCCATAATAGTTTCACCAAGCGAGTGTTCTTGTTTCGTAGGACTTTTTCGCGACGATCCAGAATCTCTATCGTCTGTTCTTCATAAGAAAGATCTTGATCCAGCGGTACAACTTCTGAGCTGAGTACATGTGAAGGATCAGGTATGTACTTTCTCAGGAGAGATACATGGAACACATCGTGAACTTGGGAGATATTCGGTGGAAGCGTCAATCGGTAAGCTACCTTCCCAACACGATCCAGTATTTCTAAAGGACCGATATATCTAAGGCTCAACTTCCCCTTCTTTCCAAATCTCATGACCCTCTTCCAGGGAGATATTCGTAAGAACACCTAATCACCCACTTCAAACTCTAGGTCTTTTCTTCAGTTGTCGGCATAACTTTTCTGTCGACTCTGAGTTGTTCTTATGTGTTGTTGAATAGATCGGACCTTTTCTGCCATCTCATCAACAAGATTAGGTCCTAATAGCTTTCATTCCTCAACTTCATCCCAGCAAGTTGGAGTCCTGCATTTCTTTCCATAGAGAGCTTCATAAGGATCCATATGAATACTAGAGTGAAATCTATTATTATAAGAAAATTCCAGAAAAGGTAGGTGTTGATCCTAACCACCTTTGAAATCCATAGAGGAAGATCTCAACATATCTTCTAGAGTTTGAATTGTTCTCTCAGACTGACCGTCTGTTTGAGGATGATAAGCAGTGCTGAAACTCAACTCTGTATCCAGAGTATGCTAAAGACCTCGCCAGAACATCGAGGTAAATCTAGGATCCCGATCAGATATAATAGAAAGTGGTACTCCATGCAATCTTACCACTTCCTTTACATATATCCTGTCAAGATGATCCAGAGAGAAATCCTCTCTAATAACAATGAAGTGTGTAGACATTGTAAGACGATCAACTATGACCCAGATAGCATTATTGCCTTTGGATGTTTTAGTAAGTCCTTGACAAAGTCCATAGTGATGTTTTTCCATTTCCATTCGGGTATGGGTAATGGTTGTAACATCCCCTTAGACTTCTGTCTCTCAGCTTTAACTTGCTGAAAAACCATGCATCGAGAGACATATTCAGCAACATCTCTTTTCATGGCATCCCACCCGAAGTACTCTTTCAGGTCCCTATACATCTTCGTGTTTCCAGGATGAATAGAGAATGAAGAACTATGAGCCTCATCCAATAGCTCCTTCTTTAATTCTGGTATGGGAGGAACACAAACCCGATTCCTGAATTTTATTATCCCATCACAATCAAGGTTGAATTCAGGAACATTTCTCACCTTCTTTTGTAACTCTACATCTTTTTTCTGTGCCTCTTTAATCATCACATGTATAGATGGTTTAACATTCATTTGAGAAAGATACAATTTTCCCCCTTCCATTATAATTCCAAGATCCATCCTTTGTAAATCCATAAGTATTGGATCTCTTGTGATCCTCATCATGGATAAACTGGCATGGTCTTGTCGACTTAATGCATCTGCCACCTTGTTTTCTTTCCCAGGGTGGTAATGAATTGAGAAGTCTTAATCCTTAATCATATCCAACCATATTCTTTGGCGCATATTCATCTCCTTTTGTGTGAAAATATACTTCAAAATTTTATGATCAGTATAAATATCACACCTTTCACCATAAAGATAATGTCTCCAAATCTTTAATGCAAAGATTACCGCAGCTAACTCCAAATCATGTGTTGGGCAATTTTTCTCATTGATTTTCATCTGTCGTGAGGCATAAGCTATCACCATATCATTTTTAACAAGAACACACCCCAATCCCTTCTTGGATGCATCACTGTAGATCACAAACCTTTCTCCACTACAAGGCAGTGTGAGCACATGTGCACTGGATAACCTTCTTTTCAACTCCTTGAAATTCTCTTCATATTCCTCCGTCTAAACAAACATAACTCCTTTCCGAGTCAACCTGGTGATTGGATTAGATAATCGTGAAAAATATTTCACAAAACCTCGATAATATCCATACAAACCAAGAAAAATTCAGATCTCAGTTACTATTGTTGGTCTCGACCGTCTTTAGAAAACCTGTGATTTTTGGTGGATCCACAGATATCCCCTCTTTTGAGATTATGTGACCCAAAAATAAAACTTTTTGAAGCCAAAATTCACACTTGGTAAATTTGGCATAAAGCTTCTCCTTTCATAGGGTCTTCAATATAATTCTCAAGTGATCTTCATGTTATTCCTTGCTCTTTGAATAGACAAGAATATCGTCTATAAAGACTACCACAAACTGATCAATGTATTATCTAAAGACTCTATTCATTAGATCCATGAAGATAGCAGGGGCATTAGTAAGACCAAATGACATCACTATAAATTCATAGTGTCCACACCTTGTACGGAAAGCCGTCTTTGGTATATCCTCCCTTTTGACCCTTAATTGATGATACCCTGAACGAAGATCAATCTTGGAAAAGTATTGTGCTCCGCGTAGTTGGTCAAATAAGTCATCAATGCATGGGAGAGGATATTTGTTCTTGATAGTGATCTTGTTATGTTCTCGATAATCAATGCAGAGTCTCATTGATCCATCTTTCTTCTTAACAAACAGAAGAGGTGCTCCCCAAGGTGATGCACTAGGGCGTATGAATCCCTTATCAAGATTTTATTGGAGTTTCTTCTTCAATTCCTACAACTCAATTGGGGCCATTCTATAAGGTGTCTTTGAAATTGGTAATGTTCCTTGTACGAGTTCTATTGAAAACTCAACTTCACGATTTGGTGGAAGACTCGGCAATTTCTCCTGAAAGACATCATCAAACTCCCGTCTAATGGGAATATTCTTAATTGTGTGTTTCTCACCAACCATTCGAGATAAATAACCATCATTCAGTGGAATCAAGACCCATAATATGGATGAAATTTCCACTGGAAGGTTATGTTCATCCTTGCATTGATATAAGATCATAGATTGATCTGGAATATGAAATGTTACTTCCCTTATTTGGCAATTGATAAGAGCTCCATATAAAGAACGCCAATCCATGCCAAGAATCACATAAAATTCCACTATAGGAAGGATCACAAGATTTGGATGAAGCATTTTTCCACAAACATCAATCGGGGAAGAATTATAAACTTTTGATGCGACAGTTGTGTCATTAGGGGTTGTCACAGCTAACTCAACATCTAATTTTTGAGGTAATACGGTGATATACTTAGAAAATTTTTCAGAAATAAAAGAGTGGGTGGATGAAGAATCAAATAAAACATTTTCTACTTTAGAGTGGATGGTAAGTGTACCTTTCACCACATCGTTATCGTAATCCACATCGCTGATAGAAATTTCAGGTGACACTCATTTGTCTTTAGCCTTAAGAGTTTGTTGACGTCGACCATCATCATCAACCCTTGGATTTGGGCATTGATTAGCATAATGCCCCATCTCCTTGCACTTGAAACATTGAAGTGTAGTAGGTTCATTCTGTGTATCCCTTCCTTTTTTTCATCATTAGACATCTTTTTCCCATCATTGCGGAATTCAAATGCCCGATGACCTTCCTTTCCACATTTGAAACATTTACTTGTCCCTTTAGGACAACTCCCTCCACGTTTCTTTCCACACTTTGAGCATAAGGGAAAAATCATCTTCTTTTCAGTGTGCTCTTTTGATTTTCCTTTGAATTCCATTTTCCTCTTCTTATCAAACCCATATGACTGATGGGTTACTCCAATCTCCATTTCAACTTTGATAGCACATCGAACGATTTACTAGTAGCTATTGAAGTCCCTTATGGTTAAGTCCCTTCGGAGACTTGGTTTTAAGCCACTAAATAATCGATCGATCTTACTCTAAGGTTGGATAATAATACCAGAAGCGTACCTTTCAAGTTTTGTAAAATTTGCTTCATAGGTACCAACAGATTCATCATCCTTTTTCTTTAGTTCAAGAAAATCCTTCTCCATCTTTGTTCGGAGAATACGAGGGAAGTACGTGTTGAAAAATAATTTCTTGAACTGGACCCATTCCAAGGACTCAATTTCATCTCTTTGCCTCGTATTCTTGATAAGATTCCACCATTGATCAGCATCACCTTCCAAATGATACACTGATAAGATTACTTTATCATGTTCAGAACATTAAAGAACTGAAAATACCTTTTCATTAGTACTAATGCATTGTTCAGCAATTAATGGATTAGTAGACCCGCTGAATGAAGTTGGACGCTGCCTCATGAAGGATTCAACAGAATGTTTCTCTTTCCTTTGCTCGTTTAGAAGTCCTGCATGATTCATAGCTTGAGAAAGTTGTGTGAGCATAGCTACACGATTTTTCATTCCATCTCCCATAACGTTTGGTTGTTCAGGGGGACAATCATTGCATTGCCCATCGCATTCCGCATTAACACGATTCCTTTGGGTTCCAGCCATTGACTAAAACCAAGAGGAATAGTGTGAGAAACACTAATTATAATAGGAAAACCACATTATCAAGAATTAAATTTCACACTTAAGGTCTTATCCTAGGTTATTCATGGCCATTTCTAAAACACTAAGATTGTGTTCTATGCTTAGACTTATCCTTAGGGTTCTTACTATGGCTTTCACATCCTAGTTTCCAAAGGTTGACTATACCTTTCCTCTGATACCAACTATAACGACCCATACTTTACATAAATTGTTATTACTTAAAAATTGAAGCACACTTATTATTACATATAACAAAACCAGTAAAGGAACGTATAGGTATAGTGTCTTTAGAGACTGGGAATCATAAACAACTGGTTCATAAATCATCTACATTGTCTCCCATTTATTTCATCATATCTATAGTCCATTTTGGCATATCGTACTTAATAACCGTATTCCTGACCTGGGGAAAGAAAACATACAAAAGGGTGAGCTCAAATGCTCAGTAAGGGTAATCAAAATAAATATAAATCACATCATATTCATAAGAACATAACTTTTAGAAATCTTAACCTGCAAAGGATATCATAATTTCATAACATGGGATAAATCATAGTAGTGAAATGTAATCCCAATAATCATAATTTAAAACATGAAATTTGTGGCATACACACATAATCATAGAGAATCATTTCTTATTAGTCAAGACTCATTTCCAAGACTATCTTAGTGGGAAAAGTCCATTTCTGAACCGAGTTCACTCCACGTTTCAGTCCTGTTTCACTGAACCGGTTTAACCTGCCATTCCAGCCATGTCTATGTCATGAGATATAAAATCATTACCCAATGCATTGGAGGGAGATATAGGTACCACCCATCTCATAATGATACCATTCTTATGTGTGCCACAAAATCATAAACCATACATCATAGCATAACCCAAGTAATAAAAATGGGATTCTTAAACATCATGAAATAATAAAACAATTCATATAAGATAAAGGAATTCATAAAAATAATTCCATCACAACATAATCAAATAAATTTAATAATAGGGATAGAAACAGAACCCTTTATTATCTTAGATGGAAAATTATTTTGATAAAACACTTGAACTCCATTCTTGAGGAAAATATCCTTTCTACTTCAAAAACATTTTCCTTTCTTAACATGTCATTCAATTTTAAACTAAAAGAAGTTGATTAAAAAATAATCTTGAAAACTTGTAAAGGAAACTTCTTGTAAATAATGTTTTAAAAATCCATTCATGCCGTATAAGTTAAAAAAACAGTCTTCTCGTACTTTTGTCGGAAAAGTCAAAAAGTACCTCGTACGAAAAACGACAAAAGATTCAGTTCATATCTTTTACTAAAAAATCACATAAGGGTAAAATTGGATATAAAATATTTTGGAAGGATATAAATATTACATATTGAGGAAACATGGATTTGGATGATAAATATTCCCCAGTAAATTCTAATGTATAAACAATCTCGGATAAAAATTGAGATTGCGAGATTTTCCCTTACCTTAGGTCCGATTTGCTTCGTAAGTGTCCGAACCTCCTGTATAATGATTTCAATAATGTTATTGACTTATTCCAGAATCATACTTATTGTTATGATATCATATATGGTCATATTCTTAGCTTCTTATTAGTAATATTTCATTACTACTTGTTATTCGGGTGTTTATTACTTTTTGTTCTTATGTGTGTTTTGTCGAATAAATTCTTATTCTTCTCTTTAGGTTATAGATACGTCATTTCCAGAATTGTATTAGTGTAATATATATCATATTCATTCATTAAATTCATTTATATAATCATTATCCAATTAAGATCATGTAGAACGAGTCGCATCACATCGTGGAGACGGTATTCCGTACGTACGGACGAGCGAAGATATCGTTCCCATGATCGTGGAATTTTATTGGAGTGTATGTATACTATTTCAGAATAAATATAACTTTACAATAATCATATATAGTTATTATTTACACCATTATACCCATCCAATTATGGTGGTGGGGGAAAATAGATTACACCCCATCGTGGAGACGGTATTCCGTACGTACGCACGCGCGGTGATTTCTTTTGTTCTGTAGGATGGATATATGGTGAAATAGGGTTGTTTCATGATTATAATAACATATCAGAATATGAGTGATACTGATGTTATAACTTCATAATGAAACAACTAAGGAAGAAGAAGTGGAAGAAGAAATAAAGATGAAAGAATCGGTAACGAGCATTACCTCTTCTTTGAAGTGATTCTTTGAGACTTCCTTTTATGGAACTAAAATTGGTCCTTAAAGAGGACCAGGACCTCTAGGATGTTTCTATGGAAGTTGAGAGGATATATAGTCAGGGGTTGGCCGAGATTGATGGCTCAAAGTGATGTGAGGAAGAGAGGGAGGAGGTTCCATTTTATAAGGGAGGAGAGGGGAACCTTTGAAATAACTAAAAAAATTATTTAATTATAAAGACAAATTCGGTTTTAAATAGCTCCAAATTGATTTATTTTGAATCTAAGGTGGTAATGGGTCGAAATACTATCATCCAATAGAATTTATACAAGTTTAGGTCATTATACTAACCTTATCTTTTAGTTTTAACTCTTAGTTAATTAGATTGACATTTACCATGTCACTTTGTATTTTTATATTTTATAGTTAATAAACTTACCATATACATCCAAGAGACCCCCCAAGTGGTCCATTAATGATACAAATATCTTGATATAAGTATCTTGTCCGAACCGTAGATTTTTATGAATAAAACAAAAATCAATAATATAATATTTGTTTTAAAATCTATTTTACGTCAATTTCGACACTATTCAATAGTTGATTTTTGTGAGACTCATAACAGAACGATTACTTTTCCCAAAGATAATTAAATCAATACTAACATGTCATATTAAACTAGAAAATTAGTTTAATTCATAAAAAGTCTCAAATTATATTTATTTGGGTATTTATAATATCAATAATTCTAATTTTTCACTATTATGGTAATTACTGCATCATCATTGTGTGATAAATAAATTAAATTATATAATGTCTAAAAATTCTAAATAAAATATCATTATTTAGGAAATATTATTATATTTCTAATGAATATTTACAATGGAATTTATCTTATGTATAACCCTATATTAAAAATTATTTACTTATTAAACTTTGATTTTAACTATTGTATCCCTTCTTTAAATAAATTAATAATAAATGTCCTAATCTAATCCAAGTGGGCCTAAATGGTCATATTTTATTCCTAAGGTTGTTTTTGGTCGAAATACACTTATCCAATAGAATTATGACATGTGTTAGGGTAATAATAATATCATTTTTACCCTTAACTACCCTATTTACTTTTAACCGTGGTAAGAAAAAGTAAAAAGTTATTATTCACCAAAAATTATTTTCATCTCATTGAACCACATTTTAGTACTTGATATTAACTGTGTCTCTCGGATTTTCGAAATTCCACTCACAAAAGCGTTAAAATTATGTTTTATGAAAAATTCAGTTTTTTTAACTACCACTTAGTGGTTTCACTATTCATCAAAAATTGAATGTTTTCAGAAAAAATACCAAAATTTCACCCTAGGATAATTTCGATATTACGAATCCAAAAATGAAGTCCATTTTGAAAAATAAAATTTACAAAATTTCAAAAAGTGGTTATTACTATTCATAATAGCTAGTTTTAATAATATTTTAATAGCATATCGTTGTTTAGTGAAACTCGGTATTGCGTACGACGCAAGCTATTGAGGAAGGCCGAGGTTGCGTGTAAATCAAGATAATATAGTGTTGTGTGTAGTGAGAGATTATTTTGATGATTTAAAAACAATATATTTCTCATAAAAGTCTCGGGTGTTACAATGATCATTACACATGTTATTATAAAAGAATTCAAATGACAAATAAACACATGGAATTTCTATTGGCAGGTCTATTATCATAATCTAATGTCTTGGAAATCCCCATTTGAAAAATTTTGTTCATGAAGTCACATATTCTTACAGGTATTTGGAAATTAATTTACAAACATAGTTTGGATTACATCATTGAATTTTTTCCAGACTATAGCATATAATCATAGAATTATCATTATAGAATATCTTTTTTTTCATCATAGCAAGGATCTTCTACAAGTGTTCAATGCATTAGAGACTCTAAGAAATTATGACATTATATTAATGAAGATGAAAACATATAATGATGAGTGATAATTTTAAATATTTAAAACCATTAATTGACTATTAATCAAATTTTTAATTAAGTTATTACTAATAACCAACTCTGATAGACTCCCACATGCACTAGTGACAAATTCTAATTAATTAGATTGTTATCACAAGTTGATAATTATTTTTTTTGTGAATCCATATACTTGTTAGGCCTTAAATGTTCTTATCAGGATAAGGATAGTATTTACACACATCTTGCTTTCAAATATTCTTATTGGATCTTCAATTCCTTTAGGAAATCTCCCATGTTGTGATATCCTAAAATATTAAACCCATTTTCCTTATTGTAAACCTAAAATATCAAATACTAACACTATCAAATATTTTCCTGACAATGTTAACTATCATAAAAATATAGTGTATCCAAAAATTGAATAATACATTTCAAAAATACTTCTTATGATTCATTATAATCAACAAAATATTCAAATATTGTATATATATAATCCATTAAATAAAATATGTTTTTCTTTCATATTACATTTTTAACATTATGATACTAGATCAAATTGATTAAAAGTAAGACTAGTGTTGAATCATATGATCCCTAATATCTCCATTTCACCTATTTTACAAGTACCCAGATAGTTCTACTTTCTCAGGCACTGTTATATTTTTTAACTACAAGTCTATGTTGTTCTCCTCATTCAATTGCATATTTACCTACCATGAACACTAAAAAAGTAACATCATACATCAATTGATATCATGGTATATGAGGTATATTACCAGTATATATTCCTATCTAATACTATTATTAATCAAATTTTCATTATTTTCTCATGAATGTGATACTATATATATATTAGACCATGCCACAAAGGAATAAATTCATTCTTGGATTTTTATATTTTTTATTTACAATACATGTTCAACATATATATATTGAATTAATTTAACAACCCAAAGATCTAAGTATATTGATCTGGTTCTCCAAAACTTTATTTGATATTTTAATTTCATTATTATAGAAATTCATTATATATTTTTATCTAACTAGTAAGACTAAATTTATATATTCCATTTGTTATCGATGTCATTATCTTAAAAAAACATTGTCATTTACCTAATCTAGGAACATGGATCTTCTTTATTCTAAATGAGAATTCCATGACCACTAATATTTATTCTATATATAATTTAATATTTTAAATTTTCATCCATTAATTGTATTTATTAGTGTCACCTACCCTTCTAGTTTTATAATATCTTTATGTTCATTAGGCCTATATTAAGAAAATTGTCCTTAACATCCACCAGCCCAACAGAATAATCATATATAGTTCTTATGATATATATAATTCCTATGGATTTTGTAATGTGATTTATTATGGTTGTTACATAGTAAACTATGACTACACCTTGATTTGAAATTTAAATGATCGATTTTTATCTATTAGAATAATATTGTTTTATCTATTAAATTTTCCTCTTGAATACTCACCAATAATATTAAGTTTAGAATCAACCAAAATAGAGTGAACCTTGATTTTAGAACATAGATACCAATACTAAATTCAGTCTTACTTATAAAACAATACATGAATCCAAATAATATATAAGGGTAAGAATCATCACACTTAATTAATAATATATATATGGTCATGGTTAACATAAATTTGCATATTTGGTTTTAACATACTACACAATATCTTATTTTGGAAGAAAACTACCCACTAAACATAGTGGGTTGCTGTGTTTTATTCAGATTCATATAAATTCATATCATTGTACTCATTAGAGTATAGCCTTATCACACAATCCAAAAAGGATATTTTCTTCCCAATTATAAATTATCGCGACTCTTGATTAAAAATGGATTCTATTATCCTTTATAGTTATAAACTATTTAATAAGTATCATGTTTTTCATTGATGTTTATCAATTAATAAATACGGATGTTAAAAAATAGTATATATTGAACACTATAAGTTGTGTCTAATTTATTCCTTACCATATTTTAAATAATATGATATCCATTATTTAATCTAATTTAGAGAAGGATAGTTATTTTTTTCTATTTGTAAAACATATCATGGAATAAATTTTGTAATATATTAAAAACAAATTGTTGGTACCATTTTACTACCATCGGAACATTAGTGTATAAGGTAATGTGAGTGTTGTATTAACTTTATCCCACATATTCATGACCATTAAATAGTTTCATGTGATATACATTGAAAATATCACATGAAAGAGAATGTATCCTTTACCTAAAATAATCATTTCATCACTGAGTATTCCTATATCACATTATTCAATCACATGAACTATATAAACCTTACTATTTTCTTCCCATTTTTAAATATTCATCTTGTATTTTTGAATTACCTCAAGTAATATCATTTTTAATTGAGAAAAAAACATCATACCATTATGAGGCATTCGGAGTTGTATATTTATATATATTATTAATTTTTTAATTTATATATCAAATATTTAGTATTTACATAATTATAAATTGATTATGAAATACAATACGAAATTCATTAAAATATTAAATAATTTATCATTTTTTAGAATTAGTAATTTAAAAAATAGTTTTGATTTTATTCAATAAAATATTAGGCCTGAATCAATTATGAAATTCAGATGTCATGGACTTCTCAATACTAATCTATGAATTAATCTTAATCAGATCCTTGTACATTAAATATTACTTATTAGGATTATTCAATACTTTTCTACTCCTAGTATTAAAATATGTATTTTAGAATCTTATTTTACTTTAATACCCATGATTTAAAATAAAATAATTACTTATGATGTTAAATATAATTATTGTAGATGTAACCATTTTTATATTCTCTAGTTCATTAGAGTTCATCTTGTAGTACCCTTTCTTTAAACATAAGAATGAAATAGATTCATATTCATTACTCCCCCATTAAATAACATTCATCTTTGAATGATATTTAAAAAGAACCAGTGTTTCTGAACTATTCATGGTTTTTACAACAGAGTCATTTACATCATTTAATATAAGTAAAGTGAAACCATATTTTAAAAAAGCATTATCCCCATGATGAATCAAATTGAAAGGATTTTTGAGTATCACCTTTGATATATTTAGCCTACAATTATTGATGAAAATGGATAAACTAGAAGGTAAATTTGATAATATTATATTATTTGATAATTTTGTATCCATATAAAATAAAATTTTACTAACTAATTAATATACCATATCATTGTCATCAAAATTCACTCTATAAGTAACAATATTTTCATTTATACTTTCATAGTGAATTGAAAATATAAATTATCATATGCATCTCTTTAAAAATTTTATGCATAAAGAGATACATTTTCATGTTGTAATAATCGATATAATTATGTTTCGTCATTTACTCTCTGGTCACAGAAGACAGTATGATGTAAAAAACATAATAAGCATAATTCATGAATCATTGGTTGGATTAAATTTCAATATCTCATTTGGGGGAGAAGATGGTTTGGTATAGGGGATTCCAAGACATATAATTTTTTTCCCTATAGTACTAATGTATTTAAAAACATTAATAGTAAATGAAATTTGTGTCGGTTAGGAAATAAATTGAGTATTTAAATTATTAAATGTTTTTCATTGGTTTTCATTACATTTTTACAAAATAGTAAAAAAAATTATCAGTACATTATAATTATTACTAAAGATATTCGAGATGAAAATATTTTAATTATAATATTAATCTTTGATTATTGTTTCATATCTCAATTGACATCATTGTTGAACTCTAAATGTACATTTCTCATAATTATTTAAGTGAAAAGGATCTAGTGTAATGAAATTGAATCTAGTAACATAGAGTTGATTTATTACTATAATCTCTAGGATTTTTTTATAATTTGTTTTAATTATATGGAATTATTTTAGGATCGTTAAATTTGACATTGCAAGATTTTGAGTCTCGAAGTGCCCAGAATGATCCATCGATGTTTTTTGAGCTTTAATTAGCACGTGTAAGTAATTTTCCAGAAATACATGAATAACTCTTAAATGTTTTCACAAATCAAAACTTTTAGGGAATCATTGCGTTCAGGATAACAGGTTTACCCGAGGCGTTACTTATGTTTAGTCGGTGCAGGCCTCCGGTGAGAAAACCCGAAAAGGTATAACCATAAATAAAATAATAAAATAATTTTATTTTATTTTTCAAATTATTATAACTCATGAATGGTGGATCTGATTAAAAATATGTGACCACCGGTGAACTAGTGAGGGCATGATTTATTTAGGCTGATACTAACATTGGCCGGTTCATGCCACCAGTGAATGTCACATTTTGGTCGTAAATAAAATAATTTACTGACAATTATATTATTGTAAAGTCCATAACATCTAAACAGAAACTAGGATTGGAAATCCGAGAATAATGTTGAGTTCATTGAAGTGTTTTCTTCATATGCGGAGCCTAAACTCAATTGGCATGAGTCGAGGGTGAGTGTTAATAATTTACTGATTTTTTATCAGGTACGTTCAGTAAACGTGTCAGCGGCATTTTATAACTTTTGAACAGATGCTTTGATTTAAAATCTGAGGCACCATTGAATCTACAGTGTCGTGATTCGCTTAAGGGAGAAATTACATCGATAGTAGTAGGTCTGGGGAAAAAGTTATGTTTTGGGAATTTTTCAAAAGAAATGAAATAAAATAATAATATTATTTTAATTTTCTTTCATATCCTCCAATGGACAAATGGGGTGTGGGGCCAGTGATGTGTCAATCAAATAAATGTCTTGACCCTCCAATCCTAAGAAATGAAGTCTATTGTGAAATTAGGAGGTTTCCTAATTAATGATCTCTCATTCAATACCCACGTCGTTACTTACCCTCCCCCTTTCCTATATACATGGAGCATGGAGATGTATATCAGTACAGATTTTCCTAGCAATGTAGTGATAAAGGAGTGTTGTGATGCCAAACCCTTAGAAGATGGAGTCAATCCTAGTGGGAGGTGATGGGTGACACCGAACCATGAACATGGGGATGACATACTAGTGGCGTCGTTGGAAGTCTGTTGAAGGAATGAAGAATACAAACCCACCTTCAAGCACGAGAAATTATCTATTGATTTGATCTTGGGGTTTCTAAATTCATGTTTATTTCAAATGATCTCTTGAACCCATTTATCATCCCTTGTGATTACAAGCTAACGCGGGGGGAGCAGGCTTAACGAACATGGGCCAGACCATCCGCTATCTTGCTATCATTATGCCTCTATAGAAGACTATCAGCATGGTGACACTGACCTACTATGAGGAAGGCATGCGTCGATGCATGACGCAAGAGGAGGTTGTGGAAAAAAGCCGAAGCGGTCATCGGAACGGCCGACACCAGTCGGCTATGAAGGAAGTGTGGCACCGTCGAACGTTACCGGTGAGCAGAGGGCCACAACTCATCAGCTTCGGTGAACAGCGGACGTGGTAGACACATCTGTCGCTAGTGGAAGGAGAGGTAGAGCGACCAATGCACCACTATAGAGTGGGAGGTGGCATGAACAGAGCACCACCGGCAGACAATATGCAGCGGCTGAATCCGCGGAGAAGGCAGAACCCACGCCTCCGGTGGGTTCCGCGGTGACCAACCAATTCCCACACGGCGCCGCCACTTTGCAAAACGAACAGCCTATAAGCCATTCAGGAGTTTTCAATACTGAGGGGTCACAGTTCTCATATTTGATAGGGTGGACCCCATAGTAGGCCACTATCCAAGGGGACCCCCGCCTTACCGGGTCGTCCTCTCACGGGCCGTGCTATATTGGGGTCGGGCCGCCACTTGTGGGCCGCACTTTGCGGGCCGCCCCATATGGGCCAGGCATCCACTTTGTGGGTCAGGACACCATTTCAGACTTCCTCTGCAGACTAACCACTTGTGGGCTGGGGAAGACTATAGCCTAGCGGGCTGAGCCCGCCGCGACACAGTCCAGACTAGTTCGGACCAGACCCGGGATGAGAAACACTGAAAGAGCCATATCTTGATAACCAGATGTTTGTTTAACGAAACGTCTTTTGTGTTGGGATCCTTTGCAAAATTAATTCCTTTTAAGATACTCCACATGAGTTTTGTATAATGTTGGGGTATGTTCAGGTTGGATAGAACACGAATCCAACCAGGCCCTCGGCATTAAAACGCTCATATCTTGCAAATCGTGCATCCAATTGATGATCCGTTTGCGGATTTGGGACTCTCATGGGGAGATGATTCTTTTTTAACACTTTGTGGTGACTTCCATGGATATAAATATGTATAGAGTGGCTTGAGGAGTGGTTATCCCATACAGACCTCGTATGTCACCCTACGGCAGACTGAGTCCTGATGAATATTGACTTTGGACACCTTATGACTCGATGACTGGCCTAGTGGGAAGCAGCTCTATGTGACCCGGCATGCCCACTATGGGAAGCAGATCGGTGTGACCCATAATGTCTATAGTAACCATCATGGATGGATACCTTAGTCTAGACATGGTGGGAAACAGATCTGTCTGACCCTGCAAGCCCTTGGTGGGAAAGAACTCTTTGTGGCCCAATATGCCCATGTTACCCATCAGGGATGAGTAAAACAACAGTCTAAGGTTAGTGGGAAGTGGCTCTATGTGACACAATACTCCCACGGTTGGAAGAAGCACTGTGTGACCCAGCATGCCCATAGTACCCATCAGGGATGAGTACCACAATAATCCAAGGTTAGTGGGAAGTAGCTTAATATGACCCGAAAGGCCAAAAATGCTCATCAGAGGAGGAGTTCTCTAGTAGCCAAGGATTTCGACAATATTATTGATGATCCTTCTATCCTTGACCTAATGTGAAAACCAAGTTGGGCTTAAATTTTGTTTGAACTGAGTCTTTTACGTATGTGGTACTTCCATCTTCATAGTGTTACCTGTGTGGTACTTCTAACTTCATGGTGTACTTATTACATGTATGATGTGATTATATCTTGATAACTTTTGTATATGTATGGTAATATACCAAAGTAGAGATGATTTATTTCTTTGTGGTTTTTTCATTGTGCGACTTTAGGATACCAACTGGGTCTCGGGGTCCCTACTAATTGCTGTTATACTCACCCAAGCACGGGCTTCACCAACACCTTGTTGGGTCTTGTGCATATGACATACAAAATTGATCGAGGCTGAGGGAGCAAGGACAAGACGGTGCTAAAAGGTGGACCATTTGGCATGATGTGACTCAGTGGCTAATGATCGTGAGCTGTAACTACCCTCATGTAGGATCTTTTGTGGATGATATATGAGCTTCTTTTCATCTTTCAGTTGTTTTGTACTTTTAAATTGTATTTTACTTTTCCATTTTTCTTTGTATTCTGACCCTTCACATTTAGCACTCATTTTACTAAATTATTTTATGTAATGATTACTTCTTGTCATGTTCTTGTATTGTGTGTCTGTACAGGTTAGAAAAGGCAATGCCTTCACGTTTTAGGGATACAACATTCCAGTGCTAGTCACCAGCCCCTAGCCTATGGATGGAGGGCTTGGGGTATTCATATAATGGGCCCCAAGGGACGGGTTGTGACAAGTGGTATCAGACGTATCAGTTTTACTAAAGAAATATGACTCCGATCATTTCTCTGTGGAAATTGTGTTATGTGTTATGATTGTCGTTTTCAGTTTGGGGAATCCAATGGTGGTGTGGAGACCGAAATATCCACACAACAGGCCCCTGAATTCTGATTTCCAGCTCAGTATAGTGATGCACTAATTGGGTGTGTTTTCGAAGAGTTTTTCATTTGATTTCATTAGAGTCATCTCACCAGGTATAACTTAATAACCATAGAACACATGTTCTTTATCAGGATGTTGCCGCGTAGACAACCATCTAGGATTTCGGAGAGAGTATGTGATGAAGGCCCACCAAGCGATGAGGCCTCGGTATAGGGACCTCTTACGATGATAGCACCTTCCGGTGGTGCACCAGTGGTGTCACCAATCATTGGGAAACAGATTCTACCAGCCTCTTTAGTAAAGGGTGCATGATGAATGAGCACATTTCATGAGTTTCAGTGGCATAGAGCTCTGGGGTTCCGAGGCAAGACAGATCCCCAGGAAGCTGAGGACTGGTTGGAGGCTTTGGCAAGAGATTTCCACTTAGTTGTTAAACTGGAAGATTTTAAGGTAATCATACCTGCTATTATTTATCAGTGTGTGACCTTGAGGATGGTCCACATGGTAATGAGGCTTGGGTACATGGATCGTTTCCAGAGATGGTACCTTTGGGTACTGTGCCAGCTATAACACTTCATGTTGTCTAGCAGTTACAAAAAGTTTTACCGGTAGAGGAAACATATAGGCTTAGTTCCTTACAGATATTTTAGTATCAGATACCCCTCAAGTTCTGAGGTGATCCAGAAAAATAGTTGGCAAAGGACTGGCTTGAGGATGTGGTAGAGATTCCATCTAGCCAGGGAACCATTCGATTAGATAATGGTCCTAGTAGAGATCCTTCTACGGTCTCAGCAGGATGATGACAATGTTTAGATTACCCAGATCATCCGAAGAGGTGACTTTTCCATGGACAAGCTTGAGAACCTTCCTCAGAGTAGGGGGTCTCTATCCATAAAAAGATAATGGGTGATTGTTCCTTAGAGCTTCTATGACATCGACATTATGACATGTCGGTAGATAAATATTAGTCGAGACATACCAACCCTTCCAAGTACTCGATAAATATAGTATGGTCAGTGGTTCAGGGCTCAGACCTCCGATACAGGTGTGTTTAGGGACATCCAAGACAACAATTTTCCTCTATGTATTCCTACATATGATAGGGATCTAGATAGAACCTTTTTGGTTGAGTGTTATTTGGTTGAGAAGATAAATCCAATGAATGTTAGTAGTGGGAAAGCAGGAAAATGATGCCAATCTTAGAGACATGGGCGTGCAAAATGTTTCGGGAAGAGGAAGTTATAGGGACATATGAATCTAGAGAGTAACAAATATGGAAGTGGATCTAGGAGAGCAGCATGATGGGGTTTACATTTTTCCATGTAACAACCACCACCTCAATGTGGTCCCCACCAGACTTAGGGAGTTGGTGGATAGGGAAAGGGAGTAGCTTCATGCTGTCAAGGAGTGTGACCCCAGGGATCCAGGAATGATTAAAGTTATGGTCAGTGTCAAATACTAGTTGTCGTATTAATAGACATAAGGACTAATCATTACTTATTTCCATAAAACTTGTTCAAGACCTAGAGTTTCTAGTTAAACCATTGACTTGACCCTTAAATATGGAGATACCATTAGGAGGAGACTCTAAAATTACACTTATACAGAAGGTGTGATCCGACCCTTGAGGTGAGAGTTTCAGTTGGAACCTCTTGGTGGAAACGTTGAGGCCTTAAAACATTAGTTTGGGTATGGACTGGACATCCACAGTTCGTACTCAGATTGACTGTATTTGGAAACAAGGTTGTGGTTTATCTACACTGTTGGAATGGGTTTTTTCTGTGGTCAGTGAAAAAGGAAAATCAGGCAACATAGGATAAGTGCATGCATAGGAGGGTGTAGCCAATCACTCTTGAGTTGGCCAGACTTACCCTCATGGGAGCCGGAGTTTTGAGTTTCCAGTTCCTAACAAGACTGGAAGAGTGTGGGGATATCTCTTCATAATATGTTTCTAGGATTACCACCCAGACGAGAGAGGGGATTCTGATTTGACTAGGTACTACCAGATATTTATACCAGACTTCTCTAGGTTAGAGGCACCCTTGATAGATTAGATGAAGAAGGGGGATCCTTTCCCATTGATGGAGAAGTGTTATCAGAACTTTCCGGAGTTGAAATAGTGATGATGGCTAGAGTTCATCCAAAACTATGACAATGAGATAGTATATACTCTTGGGAAGGGGAACGTGGTAGCAGACCCACTCAGTAAGAGGTCTGGTCTATAGGTGCTGAGTAAGGCGTCCGAGCAGATTGTCACATTGGAGATATCATTCATGGATAAAGATTGAGTACCTTACCTCTAGTCTATGATTGTCACTCCCCCAATTCTTCAGCGAATTTAGGAGGAACAACTTGGGATGACGACTCTGAATCCCAACGTTCTCAGATATCCTTAGGACAGTCTCCTGAAGGATTTTCTGAAAGTGGAGAGCAAGTCATTCTCTTCCTAGGATGCACCATGGTGCTAGTGACTCTTTGGGAGGAGGTGTGGAGGTAGAAACATACATCACCTTTAACGGTTCTTCCTAGAGTGGAGAAGATGTACCATGACCTCATTCATAACTACTGGTGGTCAGGGATTAAGTAAGCA
The DNA here is from genome assembly GCA_963277665.1 of Viscum album. Taxonomy (NCBI): domain Eukaryota; kingdom Viridiplantae; phylum Streptophyta; class Magnoliopsida; order Santalales; family Viscaceae; genus Viscum; species Viscum album. Next base: position 72,418,125 of record OY728134.1, on the reverse strand, counting down.
GTGGAAGAGTTTGTATCACGATGCCTCACTTATCAGTATGTGAAGAATGCACAGAGCCAGAAAAATTCTTTCGCCAACTGGAGGAGGGATACCATGTCTTCATATGGGTCTCATCTGGACGAGGTTTGTAGAGATTTTCCAGGGGCGGAAAGTTATCTATGAGGTTCATCGGACCTTTCTAGATTCTTATTTTAGTGGGTGAATTGGTGTACCATCTATCCCTTTATCCATATATGCACTGAGTGCATAATGTTTTCCTTGTGTCCTAGCTGAGGGGATGCGTGCTTGATCCATCACATGTTTTCGACTAGGGAGAGTTGAACATTATAGATGTGGAAAAGTTTATGGAGTTCTCAATGGAGATTTAGGATCGACAGGAGTGAGTCCTTCATCGGCAGTCGATACCTCAGGTGCGCGTTTCCTTGTTGCACAAAAACCTTCTAGAAAGCACATGGTAGTAGGAGGCTCAGATTCATGCTCATTACCCCCTTTTGTTTCCTTTGTATATGTTGTGGATTTTGGGGATGTTAGGCCCTAAGGTGGGAAGAATTTATTTTCTTGGAATTTCCATATAATTTTTTTAATTATATAGATTTATTTCGAGACCACAAAATCTAATGACACATGATTCTGTGGCCCGGAGTGCACAGAATGATCCGTCGAAATTTTTTTGAGCTCTAATTATAATGCATAAGATGTTTTTATGAAAAAGTGGAATAAATATTAAACGGTTTCTCAGATTAAAAGTCTGAGGGCACGGTTGCATTCAGGATGGCAGTTTTACCCTAGGAACGACTTAAGATTAGTCCGCGCAGGCCTTCGGGGAGAAAACCCGAAATTGGCATAACCGTAAATAAAATAATTAAACAAATTTATTTTATTATTCAAATTCTTATAACTCACGAATGGTTTCTCGGATAAAAAATTTGAGACCACCCCTGACCTCAGGAGCGTATGATTTCTTTAGGAAGATACTAACATTGGTCGGTGCGGGCAACCAGTGAAAGTTAGTTTTTGGCCTTAAATAAAATAATTAAGTGACAATTATTTTATTGTAAAATTCATAACTACTTAACAGAAACTCAGATTGAAAATCCAAGAGTACTGTTTTGTTCGTTGGGGTGTCTTCTCCCTAGGCAGAGCCAAACCTCAATCGGCGGGGGTCGATGGTGAGCATTAATAATTTATTGAACTTTTTTTAATGTACGTAGAGTAAACGTGCGATCAGCGTTTTATAACTTTTTAACCGGTGATCGGATTAAAAATATACGGGTACCATTGAATCAAAAGTTTTGGGATTTGATTAAGGGGGAATTTACTTCAACCATAGTAGGTTGGGTGAAAAATTTATGTTTTGTGACCTTTATTAAATGAAATGAAGTGAAATAATTTTATTTTTTACCATTCATATCCTCCAACGGACAAGATCAGTGTGTAGGAAGCTATGTGTCAATCCGATAAATGGCTTGACCTGCCAATCCTAAGTAACGATGCCGTTGGGGAATTAGGAAGGTTCTTATATTATAAGCCCCCATTAATTCCTCATGTTGTTACTTACTCTCCCCCTCTCTTATATATATGGAGTTAGGGGAGGGGTATCAGCACAGCTTCTCCTAAAAACAAAGTTCTTAAAGAGTTCTGTGATACTGAACTCTTAAGGGATGGAACCGATCCCAGTGGGAGGTGATAGATGAAAAAAAATCATGAACCAGAGGATGACATACAAGAAAAGTCATTTGAAGCCTGTTGTGGGATCGAAGAACACTGACCCACCTTCATGCGCGGGCATTTTTCTGACTATTTGAGGTAGGGGTTTTAATTTCATATTTATTTCAAATGAATTATTGAACCCATTTATCCTCCCCAGTTATTACAAGATAACACAGAGGGTGCATTCTTAACTAACACAACCCAGAACCTCCGCTATCTTTCTATCCTTGCACCTCCATGGAAGATCGTCGGCACAACAACACCAACCAAATATGAGGAAGGCGTGTGTTGATGCACTCCACAAGAAGAGGCTACTACACAAAGACACAGTAGTGATTAGAACGGCCGACACTGGCTGACCATGAAGGAAGTGTAGTGTTCCATCTCGCGTAGATAGTGACAAGAGTGTTGTGTCTCATTAACCACAGTGGACGGAGGAGGCGGCCAACACATTAGCCGACCGCGGAAGGAGAGGCGACGCGACCAATGCACCATCAGAGAGTGGGAGGCGGCGCGACCAGCGCACCACTGGTGGACAAGAATCCATGAACGATGCTACGATGGAGGTAGAACCCACACCTCATGTGGGTTCTGAATTGACAGGGCGGCTCTCACGCATCGCCGCCACTTCGAAAACCAAACGGCCTCCAGGCCATTCAGGAGTATGAGAAACCAGGTTGTCACACCCCACGTTCCAGCTAGGGTGAAACCCTTTTCAGGCAAGAAACCTAGCGGAAAGCCGCCCTACCAAGCCGCCCCCCACGGGCCGCACCCTATATTGACCGGGCCACCCTTTGCGAGCCACCCCATATGGGTCTGGCCCCACCTTTGCAGGTTGGGACATCCATGCAGTCCACCTTTGTAGGAAACCCCCTTGCGGGCCAGGCTGGACCTCGGCCCTACAGGATGAGCTTACTATGTCCTAGCCCAGACCTGGTCAGGCCAAGTCTGTCTGACCAGGTCGTATCGGTATTCCTAGAAACACTTAAAGGGTGATATCATGAGAACCAGACATCTGTTTGATGAATCGTCTACGGCGTTGGGATCCGTAAGACATGTTTTTCCTATTGAGATACTCCACATGAGTTTTATAGAATGTTGGGGTATGGATGGGTTGGATCAAACATGAATCCAATTGAGCCCTCAGTATTAAAACTCTGATATCGTGAAAACTATGCATCTGATTGATGAGCCGTTTGCAGATTTGAGACACTCTTGGGGAGACAGATCTTTTGGAACACTTTGTGGTGACTTACATGGATATCATGATGTGGTTAGTGGCTTGTGGAGTAGTTCTCCCAAGAAAACCTTGTACAAAACCCTATGGAAGACTGAAACCTAAAGACTGTTGACTTTGGACACCTTACGGCTCGACAACTGGCTTAGTGGGAAGCGGATCTGTGTGACCCAGTAGGCCCATAGTGGGAAGCAGCTCTGGGTAACCCAGAATTCCCACTATACCCATCAGGTATGCATAAATCAGTTCTTCTAGGGTTGGAAAAAACTCTGTGTGACCCAACAGAACCACCGTGGGAAGTAACTCTATGTGACCCTGCATGCCCACGGTACCCATCAGGGATGAGTACCACCACAGTTCAAGGTTTTTGGGAAGAGGCTCTATGTTACCCAGTACACCCATAATGGGAAGAAAATCTGTGTGATTGGTCATGCCCATGGTACCCATCAGGGATGTGTACCACAATAGTCCAAGGTTAGTGGGAAGAGGCTCTATGTGACCCAAAAGTCCCACAATGCTTGTTAGAGGAGGTGTTCTCTTATAGATGAGGATTTTGATGATATTATTGATTATCCTTCTATCCTTGATATATAGTGAAAATATGGTTTGATTTGAGACTCTATTTGTTCTAAGTCTTTTATCTGTGTGGTACTTCAATCTTCATGGTGTTACCTATTTGGTCCTTCTAGCTTCATGGTGTAACCTTTGTGATATAGTTATCACATGTATGAGGTGAGTATATCTTGATAAATTAGATATATTTATGGGAATATAGCAAAGTAGAGTTGATGTATTGCTTTGTGGTTTTTCCGTTTTGGGACTTTAGGAGACCTACGGGGTCTCGAGGTCCCTACTGAGTATCGTAATACTCACACATGCATAGGCTTCACCCACACCATGTTGTGTCTTATGTAGATGACATAAATTACTGCTCGAGTCTAAGGGATCCAGGAATAAATGGTGTTCAGAGGTGGACCATTTGGAATGACATAATGTAGGGAAAACTGATGGGGAGTTGTACCTACCCTTCAGGAAGGATCTGTGGTGGACGATCCATGAGATGCTTTCTTGATTTCAGTTGTTTTGTACTTTTCAGTTGTAAATTTACATTTCCAGTTGGGCTTGTATTCCGGACCCTTAAATTTAGTACACTTTTTACTACAGCAGTTGACATAGTGGTTTCTTCTTGTCGTGTTCTTGGACTGTGTGTCTGTACAGGTTAAAAAGGCAATGCCTTCCTATTTTAGGGATACACCTTTCTGGTGCTACTCGCCAGCCCCTGGTCTATAGATGGTGCACTTGGGGGTAGTCATAGCATGAGCCCCGAGGGACAGGTTGTGATAATTACTTTATTACATTATAATAAGGTATACAAAATCACATCTCAAATGACTGATTAGATTAGTAGTATTTCTAGACTATATACAATGATAATTCACATATTACATTTGAAAAAAATAAAAAACAACTAGGATATCATTATTCCCCCTAAAATATACTTTAATATATTATATTTTTGTTTCTTGGATTCCATAGAAGTCCAAAAAACAAGGCTGATCTCAAATTATTTGTAAGGGTTATGTACAATATAAGAAATCATGAATCAATAAGTAGAATCATTGAAATTTAAATACCTCATGAGACATTTCATTTAAAAAATGTGATTAAAATAATCAATATGGAATGGAAATTATTTAAAAATAACTAAATTTAATAAATAACATAATTATGATAGTCATATAAGTCATAGTCAATATGGAATGTTAAATAACCCAAAACACATGCCATACAATCAACAATCAGATAATAAAATTCATCCTTGGATAATATCATTTTCAAAATATCATGGATAATAATAACTGAATTATCAATGATGGAATTTTTTAATTATTTTAAATCATTATATAAGACATCATGATACCACTACTGTTAAGACCTCTCCCAATACAGTGTAAAAATAACTAGTTGATGTACACCGTAAACCCATTAAACTAAAGCTAGACAACTGATTCATCTATTTTGACTACAAATGAATCAAATTTCAATATATAGTGAGACCCCATCCATATATACATTTCCGAATAATTCCTTATATATTGAAATATTTTTTAAATTATAAAAAAATATTATTTATCAACAAATATCTGTATTGAGTAAAGAATAAGAATTAACAACAATTTCCCCGATCAATCAAATATCATTCAATGTAAAATACCATATTTAAAATTTATATAATTTTGTTTAATAAATATATATATGATAAATAATACAGAAATATAGGGGAATAGATATGTCCAATAATGAAAAAATGCGAATATTTCATGGTAAAGTCATTGATAAAAAAGTAATGAAGAATGTGAATGTCAATATGTTCCCTAGTGAAACTGATCATAAATCATCCAAATATGTAACACGGGTTTTATCGATACAACATATATTTAATGGATCTTAATTACAATAACCTTTTTATTTTTTTGATGAGTATAAATAAAATTTAAATGTCATTAAAAACATTGTTTATGAAAATAAACTTCTTTAATTTTATAATATATATTTTTCAACTAAATGTTCACAATATATTTTGAAAATAATTTTCATTATAAATAATCATTAAAAAATAATATAATATTTTAACCATTGAGTTCTCACTATGTAATAAATTATATACATGTCATTCAGATTATGACAACGATTCTTTTCAAGTTTTTGGGAAATGAAAAATGCACCTTGTTTCAATGACTAAATGAAGATTCATTTGAAAATAAGTTGTAATTTTTTTGTAAACATTTATTTAATAAGTCATTTTTAAAATGATAAAAATATTCTTGTCACTAATTTTAGAAAACATGAATTTTGATGAAAATGGATTTTCATCTAATGAGATAAATTAATATGGATTCTCATAAAAAAAATCTTAAATATTTTACTTAACAAATATGGGAATATGGTAAAATTACTTGAAAAAATCATGAATAAAATTTTATATGAATATTAGTGGGATTTATTATATAATGATCAAATAATTCCCTTTTATGGATGTTTAAGTAAAAGTAATCCAAATAAAAATGAGATTTTGCGATAAACCATTACAAAGATCATAACATTTAATGGAAAAATAATTAATTAATTGATTAAATATATGCAACATCAATCCAAATAAAACTAGTTTAAAAAATAATAATTTATTCAATGTTCTTAAAAAAATAATCTTATAATGTCACATATAATAATCCTGTATTATAACATAATGAAAATAAATTGAGTTATGAAATTCATAACAACTTCGTAATTTTCACGTGAAGTCACCAAATATGAAATAATTAAAATTAAAACAAAAAATAATAGGAATTATTATGTATTCAATATATTAAATTAAAATTTTAGTATATTCACCACATAAAATATAATAGTGTCATAAAATTACAATATTCCTAAATAAAGAGAAATTGAAACAAATTCCCTTGCCTCGTACTTATTTTTAGATGATTGTTCATAAAACTAAAATATATTATAAAAAAATAATTTATTACTCTATTAAATAAAAATATTTATATATATAATATCATATATTACCCTCTTATAAAATTTTATCATCGCTTCGTTATTAATCATTCATTTTTTCAATGGTTTGAGGTGTTAATTTCCTTATTTTCTCTTATGTGTTCTGTAATGAATGTTCCAGTTGTTGAGGATAGTATATAAATACATCATATAAATAATGATATTAATTTTATTAATATAATTTCTTTTCATTGGAACCATTTTTATAATCATTATTGATATATAATTGTTGAAAATTATCAAATCACATCATGGAGATGGTATATTGTACGTACACACAAATTACATTATCATAACCTTAACAAGTGAAATGGAAATAAAGAGGGTGATAAATTATACTTAAAAAATAATTATAATCTCATATAAAATAGATATATTCCTTAAATATATCCTCAATACATTCCAAGTAAGTCATATGTGAAAAAATGAATCTAATTTCTTCACAAGGAGGTAATCTACCATATCCATGAGTGATGATATCATATTTTAAAAAATATAGAAAGTAATAAGGTATAAAAGATATTATAATTAAATAATTTAAATAATATAATCAATATCATTTAAATGTTATAAATAAATCATTATATCTCTACTTGGATTATGGTGCCAAAAAATTAATTACCATGGTTTCGTGAGGTGGTAGTTCGTCGTATAGATGATCAACATTTTAGTTTCCCATTTGATATAAGATAAGTTAGATAGATGTTATAAAATTTAAATAATAACATATAATTACATGGGATTTAATGGTTTTTTATATTATCATGATTAATTAAGATTTTAGGGGGGTGCAAGATGAAATAAAATGTAAACACTTATTTTAGAACATTTCCTTTTCTTCAGGGACCTTCCATTGGTTTTCACCAAAATACTTCCTTTGATGGATTTATTATAAAAAATGATATATGATATTTTTATGTGATTTATTATGTGATTTTGGTTGGTCATGGATAAATGAAATGTTTTTTTACATGTGAATATGGGAGGGGAGGGGGTGTCTTTTTATAGGTGGGGGGGGGGGGGGTAGGTCATACATGTAATTTTTAAAAAGAATCATTTTCACACCAATTGTTTTCATGGTAATATACTATAAAATGGATCATTATTGACACTAATAGATGATAAGGTCTACTTGTGGACATAAAAGTGTATTTTTACATGTTGGTATATCTTTTTAGCCCTTCACTATTTAGTTGACCCCCGAATAAATCTGTGATTACCTTAACCACTGTAATTAATTTTTAAAGTTTTTAATATTCCTAATGGTAAAAATTATGATAAATTTATTAGATAATATAATTTATTTTGATTCTAAATGTGGAATATAATTTTTCCAATTCAATATACATAACTGGCACAATATAATTTAAAATTATACCCATAGATACAATAGAAAAGGGGGTGTTAGGGAGTAGATTCTCATAATTATAGAAGGTTTTAATATAAAAATTATATATGAAATTGATTCCAATGACCTAAAATAGTCGAATTTTAATATAATTAAAATAATATTACATTAAAACTAGTTTAAAATCTTTTTTAATCTTATGTATTATTTAAATGGAAAGTCCATTTTCATTAAAAATTATTTGTTGCACTATTTATCGTAAAATGAAATTTTTTTGAAAAATTATTAAAACTAACTGTAGGATAATATTGAAATTATGATCTAAAAAAAATTATTTTATAATAAATAATTCACAAATTTGAAAAATAATAATAATAAATTATCAGTGCAAAGCGAAACTAATCCAATTTAAAAAAAATAATGTTTTTTCTGAAAACATTTATTTTATTTTAAATTATTCTTATATTATTTAAAATAATAAAATAGACAATATTTTCATAACATATATATTACAATTCATTAACACCAATTTAATGGAAAGGTTATAATGGTATACTATATTATGTTTTATATAGTATCATAATTACGTGTTCCATATTTTATCAAAGGGATCATATTTATATAAAAAGAAATATATCATAAGTATTTTAGTGTAATATTTTCATCTAATGTTTAATTTTCATTTCATATTTTCTATATAAGAAAATTTACTTATTTTAAAACTATGGGTTGTTACATTCTCACAACAACCAAAAAAAATTATCCTCTCAATTTAGAGTTGATATCGGTAATCATGGGTTCAAAAATTGGAAATACCACAGTATAGAAACCCCACATCGAAAAATGGTTAATAATGAATTTTATTCATAAGAGGGAAAGGGAAATACAATGGTCATATTAAATATAAAATATAAGATAAAACCTAATATTACCAATGGATTTACTAGGACCTCCAGTGAAAATATAAACATGTATGAAAAGGATAAATAACAAGAGAGAGTTGTCTAGGTCCTTGATCACATGATAGTGAATGGTCAATAGAATGACAAGGACCTCAAAACCATACATCTATGATGATTTAAAAAAATATTAGATTCATCATATATGAAGATCATAAGATAAAATTTATGTTTGAAGATCATTTTTCTAATGATCTAAAAATATTTTACTATATAATAATATAAGTAAATATACTTACATATCCATTTATTTTTTTGTCCAGTGGGTTTGGTTCGATCAATTTACAATTTACCGCGTAATCTAATAAATGAAACTACATAATCCATTTATATGTACAATTCTTAATCTGCAAGGAGTTAGGAAACTACATGAGTAATTGTACCAATTATCAGAGTATACACCAAATGATGCTATTGGATAATATTCAAGTTATGATACTACCGAAGATGATGAGAAATGATTAGTGTTATTAAGTTTTTATTAAAAAAATTGTGTCATTTGAGTGTTGTATTAATGATGTAAAAGTTATAAGAATTATAAATTATATAAGGATTGTACTGTAGTATTATTTCATTGAGTATTTGAGATTATATGGTTCTAATAAAAGTTACTCAATATAATGTTAATCATTTTGTAAAATACATGGTTGAAGGAATGATAAACCTTAATATGGTTCTAATACTGAGGTAGTGATTTTGGAATAAGATATGATTTATTTGGATAAATTATATTGGATATTATTGACTACCATGAAACTGAATAATTATTTTTATAATCCATCATTGATGGAGTTTACAACATTTATGGATTTAAAGAGTATGTCCAGTATTCTGTGTTTTACCAATGGAATACGGAACAATGAATGTAATCAATAAAGTTTTATTTTCTTTAAGGGTGTTACCATGTTTTAAGAGAATACATGATAAAGTTATTCACATGTTATTATGTGGAAAAAAGATATCTTCAATATGTTTATCTTCCTTATAAATTTTGGGCTGTGAGTTTAGACAAAAGTAATTTGGATAATTCTAATTGTTAGAATAAATTAAAACGGACATTGGATACAATTGTTTAAGGTTAATAAATTTTTAAAATTATTTTTGGATTGATATAAAAAAGAACAACATGGAGGACAGGTGATAACCCGTCGCATCTGGAAAGGCCAAAAGACTTGAACCCACAACCGAAGGGTAACAAGTGTGCATCACCTACCACTGCCCTTCGTGATGTCCTGGTTTGAATAATGTAGTTTTTAAAAAAGAAATGGTATGATAGATATATTATAAATTGTTTTTTTGAAACCCTATGTGATTAGGATAAATAAAATATTTTTGAGTTCTCTTATCTTTTTGTGTTAAAGATAAGTTTTTGGTAGAAATTTGTTAGAGGGTGGTCCTCTACTTGTCAAATATTATTTTATTCTTATTCTATAAAGAAATAAATTCTTAAAATTTCGGGAAATGATCTTAAAACAAAAAATGTGATGCCTTAATATGTTATGTTTTGTTGAACGAACGATACATTAAATCATTACATATTGATGGATTTGAGGCCCTCAATTTTATATTTATTGTACAATTGTTTCTGTTTGATGACCCCAATCACACCGTATAAATATTTTCGTTTTTCATTCAATTATGTGTCTTTAATTTCCACTAGTGTACTCATATTCTAAATCCTAATTTGGTGGTGAATTTTTATTTTCCCTTTCCCTCCTATTAATACTAAATTTTATTAACCCCATTTTTAAGTGGGTTTTTACAAAGGTATTTTCTATTATCAACCTTTTATTTTCGAAGAACAATTTAAAATTGCGAGGAATCAATTTATTCAAGGTGGGGAGAATGTAACAAAACATGATTTCATAGTACATTATCTCTTTAAAATAATTTAGTAGCTTATATTTCGCGCAACACTGACGTGTCTTGCGTTATACGCAAGATTTAGTTTCTACAAAACAACACAGTAGTATTATAGTTATTTAAACGATATATTTATTTACAAATTAATTATTATAATATGAATAATAAAAATATAAATTTTAAATTTATTGTATAATTATTTCGCATAAATAAAACAAATTTATAAATAAAAGTATTTGTTTTTTTAAAATAGTCATATATTTAGAAAAGCTATTTTTGTAAAAAAAATAATGTTTGTGTCCTATTTTAACAGTAAAAAATAAATTTTATACACCTCATGAAATTTAATTTGGTAAAATGGGTCTTAATTTCTGAATTTGGAATATCAAAATTAGCTTAGGGTGAATTTTTGGTATTTTTCTGTAAACATTGCATTTTTTATGAATAATGAAAAATACCACATAGTACATAAAAACCGAATTTTTCATATAAATAATTATCTCAAATTAAAACATATTCTAAAATTCAATATAGACACATAATATATATATATATATATATATATATTTGTAATATTTAATTCATTGGATTCATTTTTTAATAAGATTATATGTATAAAAAAAATTTAAACCAATTTAAAGACTTTTTACCCAACTTCTAGGCACATTTACCCATATTCTATGAACATTTGACAATTTGTATAAATTTTATTTTTACCGATTCTGTGAATTGAATTTAAAAAATCCAAGAGACATAATTGACATCAATAAGTAAAATATGGTTCAATAGGATGAAAATATTTTTTGATGAATAATAACTTTTGAATTTTATTCACCACACTAAAAAGTATATAAGGTAATTAAAGGTAATAATAATATTAAAATTACCACAACACGTGTCCTAATTCTAATGGATAAGTGTATTCCAACCAAAATTATCCTTTGGATAAAAATAATATCCTTTTGATCCATTTGGTTTCAATTATGACATTTATTATATGTTATTTAAAGAAGTGTTAAAAATGTTAAATTCAATGTTTATTGACTGAACGATTTTTGATATAGAGTTAGAGATAAGTTAAATTCGACTATAAATTTTAATTTGAAAGATAAAAATATTTCCTACATAATCGTATTTTTTTTATAATTTTTATATATTATATAATTTATTTATTTATGACGCAATGATGATGCAATAATTACCTTATTAATGAAAGATTAAAATAATTTTTATTATAAATATCAAAATAAATATAAAATTAGCCTTTTGATGATATAAAAGTATTTTATAGGTTCATATGACATGTTATGGTTGATTTAATTTATTTTTTTCAAAGTAAGCAACATGTTCTGATAACTAAGGACTAAATCTAAAAGAAGACACGGTAAAAGTTAAACTATTTAACTAATGGATAAATCTATAAGATATGGTTAATATGGTGACATAAACGTGTCTAAATCATAATGTTTGAAATGATTTAGACCCATACCCACCTTATCTTTGATAATAAATCCATAACTTGGTATTAAAAACTGAAAAAAATTATAATAAATTAATATTTCAAGACGTTCTTAAAGTTTACCTCACCTCTCTTAATAAAGGGTACTTACCCTTCTCTTAAATTCACACCTACAAAGCCATTTGGATTGTCCAAACCCTGCTCACATATCCTCCCAAGAACCCTAAATTCATCCTAGAGTCCTTACATTGATCATAAATCCAGACCGTAGATCCATTTTGTTCAAATCAAAAGGAAGAACCTGAAAAAGAGGTAATTATCACCTCTTTCAATGTTCTTTTCTTCTAAAACTTCCCCTTTCCAGATTATTTCTATACCAAAATATTAACTAAAGTAACATTACATAATTTCTTGTTATTATAAATATGGAACTACCATATTAATTATTCTATCCATCCTATGAAGGACAAAGTCACCATACATGCGCACGTACGGCTTATAGTATCCATGTTTTGGTGTAGTCTGTTATTCAACACTTCATTATTGGTATGAGAATAATAATGAGTATAATTGATTTAAATAAGAAATATAACATGTTAGTGATTATTTATATATAATATACCATCCAATTACAAATTATTTCACCATCAATAGATTGATATCATTTCTCGTGCATACGTTTGGCTTACAATCTCAACGACACGATGAGATTCATTTCCACGTTTACCATTCATCGATGATTATAAATTTATATTATTAAAAAGTATGTAACATATTACATAATAATGAGACTGTAAATATATATATATATATATATATCTGTGTGTGTGTATTTACATATATCTCAATCACTTACTTCCATTCAATGCGATATGAAAATGGAAACATCGTTTACGCGTACATACGACCTATCATATCCATAAAAAGTGCATTATATTTCATAAAAAAACTTTTTATAAATACGTATATTCTGAAAATATATGATACATGAATGAATTTTTATTTTTTGGAATCAATTAAATCATAATATAAGTCATACGATCAAGAATAAAAATATAAAACACGTATGATGAAGAAAGAGATTAATAAATGAAATGTTATTTTAATATAGAAATTATTATTAAATGGGTAGTATAAATCCATAAATGAATCAAGTATGATATCAGAAATATGAGTATGGTTATGTTATAATTTAATAAAATACTATGTTCATTATACATGAGGTTAAAGGTACCCTCGGCCATTGGAAAGTACAAGGTAATTGTCAATTCATCAATATCATTATTATCCGAGATTATTTATGTGTAAGTATTTACTGAGAAATTTTTATCATCCATGTATATGTTTCATAAAAAATATTTTAAATATGGACATTTTAAGGATTTTTGGAAGGGAATATTTATCAAGATCATTATTATAATTTTTTTAGTGATTTATTTTTCTAAATATTTTTAATTAATGCCCATGTTTTAAAAATGATTTAAGTATTTATTTATATTGAAATGATTGTTTTAAATTGTTAATTAATATTAAAATATTAAATGTGGAAAGGGAATGTTTGTTTAATAATATCTGTTAAAATACTTTCTTTATAATTTCGTGACTTTTAAATGATTTCGCAAGAAGTGATATTTTTCTCAAAAAGTTTTACTTTTCATTTTCAACTACGTAAACATATTTACAGGATATTATTCTTGATTGAGGTTGATTTATTATAATAAAATGTTCCATATTTTATTGAATTAGTTGTGATATTTTTGACTGTGGACGTTCAATTTTTATACAATTCATGGTTTATGGTTAAAGTATTGAAATTTCGAATGCTAGTTTTAATAAGATTTTTTTGTTATGTTTCAACATTTTCATATGTAAAATACATTGGACTTAATAAGTGAAAGGTAGAGACCATTATTGCTCTTCAATACATCAGTAAGTCTCACGAGAAAAACTAGTTTCCTTCCAGAAGGCCTTGGAAAAATTTTTATTTTTAGTCTTGGCATGAGGCCATAACTATGTGGTTATGTTGTCTTGCATTATGCATTTCCTCCTTATGAAATTAGTTATGACATGTGATTATTCGACTATTAGAATATCCATGTTCTAGTTTATATGGTAATATTTTATTTATTTTCTCCATATTATGTTAATGTTTATGCTTATAAATGTTTTTGTTTTTATTAAACATCCTTCCATAAACGTTTATAGCTTTTGGTAATTTATTTACCCTTATAGAGCATCTGAGCACACCCCTTTATTATATTTGTTTTCCTAGGAAGACAAGAAGTGTATTTTGATTAATATGTAGGGTTATGCTAAGGGAATAATTGTATTATCAGATTATTATTTATTTTGTGTTATTTTTTAGATACTGTAATGTAACATTCATGTATGTAATATATTTTCTAAGACTAATAAACTGATTCTTCCATCAGGACATGATTCATTGTAATCATTCAATGAATTAAAATAATAACCTGGCTCCAGTTAACTGGGGTCTAGGTTTTACAATCATACACCTATGCTCATGTTTATACGTACATGCCTCCCTTGCTTATCCATATTGGTCATATGAGCTCACCCATTTTTTATGATTACTTTGAGAAGTTAAGTATAGTGTTTATAAAAAGGGTGTTAGTCATGAAGAACATAGTGGGAGAAATGTATCTCACTTTTGTACCATTGTTTATGTTTCCATCTTTTTAAAGGAACTATACTTTTATAGTCTTTATGCATTTGATTGTTTAATGATTTAAGTATTCCTTAAAAACCATGTAATGATAATGATTAAAAAGAGTGGGTTTATATAGTTTGTATCAGAGTAGTGATTTAGTTAACCTTTGAATTCTATGCTGAGAATCCCAAAGTTATAACCCTAAAGAGATGTCTAGGGATGAGTCTATGGATTGGGAAAAGCATAGGAAAATGTCTTATAATTTAGGTAAAGGAGAGAGTAGGTGGTTTTGTAGAAATACATCTCTTTATAAATACTAAAAGTTTATGTTTCTCTATAATAGATGTAATTAGTTGTAGAAACACCAAAAGATGCTCCAAGCCTAACTCAGTGTAATCTGGTACATGAAAATGGGCCCTGCTGCAAACCTAGTTTGACACTCCAGGGGGGATATGCTTTTGAAATTCAAAAACACTTCCTGAACCATGATGAAGTATTTAAATAGAATTTTATTATGAATGATCTAGGATAATCATAAGGTTTCATAGAATACTATAGTTGTCATTATTTAAATATCCTATAATTAATTTTTAATTATTATGTGGTTTTATTATATGTTATGTGTTTCTTACATGGTTCTTTTTGGTTTTAATAAATAGAGTGAATTAAAAAAGAACATTGTTAAAATTGGATCTTTCATATGTGAAATTCAGGGTAATTTTAAGAATATATTTCCCTAGTGGAAATAACATAATGATAATCATGATGGAGGAATGATTATTGGTTATACACCTAAGATAATGAGACTGCAAATGACATTTGAATAGTATGTGATGTTCTTCCAATATTGCTTACATTAAACATAAGAAGCATGATTATATTGAGTTTAAGGAACATTAATACATGATACATATTTCATATTCTATAAATTATGTGTTAAGGAATGATTTGATGAATCCAGAGTAATGGATTACGAATAAATATGGATTTATGAAGTATTTATGTTTTGGAATTCCAAGATTATGTTATGAGAATCATTAAATATATATGTATTTTTAGTGTAAGTTTTTATTATTTAATGAAAAGTATATTTTGAAAGGTAGTTATATAGAAATATTATTTTTTTATTAATAGAATGTAATCCTTAATTAATGCCAAAAATTGAGATACTTATCATTGGATAATGATATGTTAGATATCAATAAGTAAATTGGACGGTACAGATTAACCTATAACTAATTATTGGAAATGTTTTATATGTCATAAAGGATGAGGTTTACAACTTATTGGATTTAAATAATATATCCAGTAATTATTTGAATAAGGAAAAATGTATGATTCCAAAATTATTTATGGTAATTTTGGTTTTTACCATATTTCAAGAGGATTTATGATGAGGATATTGAAATATTAGGAATATAAAAACAAGGAGAAAATTAATGATATATGGGGGATCTATTTTAATATGATAATGTGTTATTATTTATAAATCATTGGATTTTCATATTTTATAAGAGTTATAAGGTTAAACATTGTGAAAATATTATTTTGAGCATCGAAGGAAGTATTTATGTATTAAGAATGTATTAAACTAGTTTGTTAAATTAATATTTAGTGATTAACCGTATTTCAAGAAATTCCATCATAACTTTGAAATAATATTGGTGTGGTTATAGAAAAAGGCATTATGTATGTTGGGTGAAACCCATTCATGTTTAGAAAGGATGTAGGTCTTAAACACTTGACTGAAGGATGATAAGGGTTCCACACCTACCTATAGCCAACATGATATCCTTGATAATGCATAATTATTTATTATGAAAAATTAATTATGATGAAATAGTAGTGTCACTAATTATGCTAATATATTTTGGTATTAACCACATATATTTTTAATGTTTTAATGATACAAATAGTTATACTTTTCATTCATTTATGGGCCAAAATATCTGCTAAAAGTGTATATTAGTGCCTTAGGAATCAATGTTTATTTACGGACATCTATTTGATGATGTAATAGATGAATTAGAAATTTTTAAAAGGACAAGTGAAGAATGAAATATTGTTTTTAGAAATATATCATGTAATTATATTTCTTTATATTCATGGAATAAATAATAATTACTCAAAAATATAATAATGATAAAAATAAATGACGTCCCAATACATTAATTTTTTATGAAATGAATGCCTTATAATTCATCACATATTTATTACTTTGAGGTTGTCAGCTATTCATTGATCATTCAAAGGTTTTTGATTACTGATTTCAATCACTCAAAATAAATATATACTTTTTTCCTCAATTTCCAATCATCACTCCTAACCTATGTTCTCCCATGTGGAAACCAAGTTATATATTACATTGGTTAACCGTTATGGTTCCAACGTTACTTTTAAAGGGATTTTTGGGATTCAGTTTTATAATGTATATTCTATGAATGTAAATTTTAAATATTAAATCATGGTAACCTTAATGAATTTTAAGGGTGAAAATAATATTAATGGAGGTAGAATAAAACATCCTGAGAATTTGTGACTTATTTTTTTGAATTAATTAAAACATTTTGATATTTTTTATTTCTCACACCATTAAAAATAGTTTATTTTATATTAAAGAACATTTTATGGACTGAATTATATGAAAGAACAAGTTTATCATGAACTACATGAAACATAATATTTTTCATTTCTCCATATATAACACCGAGGTAAGATTGTGTTACACAAAAAACCAACTTTTCTCAATGGGTTACGTAACATGCAAGACCAAGTGTTACCGAACAATAATTCAGTATTAAAATATTATTTTTTAATATAATATAACATGAAAATTAAATTAAATAATATAGTATTAAATAACATATGAATATATATAAAGATGAATTAATTGGTTGCCTAATAATTACAAAAGAATATAGAAACCAAATGAATATAATGGGAATGATTTTATAAATGATTATTTTTATTTGAAAAAGATGATTTATATTAATAAGTTAAAATATTGGATAATAGTTAAAAATAATAATTAAATAAATATTATATATATTCAAGAAAATATTTTTTAAAATAATTTAATAAATTTGATAGATATAAGATAAGAACACAAACAATTTTATGTTTAAAACCCTATATTATTATAAATGTTGATTTACAACCTTTTAAGGATAAACCCATTTTAAATACTATTTTGGAAATATAATATATTTAATATATCAAAATTACCTTCATAATTGAATGAGAAAATAAAAAATTAGGTTATGATATGTTTTATATATGTTTTCAAACATTTTATATTTTACTTAATAATAAAGATTACTAAATTTAAATTCAAACCTACTTTTTCATCTAGTCCATTTTTTGGTTAAATTAAATTTTAAATTGGTTTTATTGTTTAATTATATAACAATTTTATAAATTAATACATTTTTAGTAATTAGAATCAATTTAAATTTTAAATTGTCTATAAACACTTAACAAACATTCGGATGTTTTTACTTTATAGACCACAGTGTCATCCCATCAGCATGATTATTTTTAAATTAATTTCAAGGAATTATATTATTATAATTTGGAAAAATTGATTCCATATTTGGAATAGGAATAATTTATGTTGTTTAATAATTTCAGTATTCTTCTAAAAAAAACAATATTGGTGAATGTGATTAAAAATAATTACAATGATAAATATAAAATAATCATGCTGATTGGATGACACTTGTCAACCAAAAATATTTTGGGAATTATTAGGGAATTTATGATAATATTTTCTTTTGGTTTGGTATTACTTTTTTGGGTAAAAATGACAGTACACCTAACTTGTTTTTAGAAATACCAACTACGTCCTTTCCCTTCCCTATAAAAGGACACCACATTTCCCTTTTCTTCACAACTCTAAAACCACATATTTTGTGAATATATATTACCAATAAACTCTTTAAACACCCTATATTCCACCTGTAATACTCTATTGTGCATATATAAATCCATGGAAGTCGATTGGCACAAGACAAAATGAGTTGCCCACTTAAGACATAATGTCATCTCCTATGATCCTTTATTTTATTTTATTTATTCACCATCTAAAAAATATTTATTATATGATTTTATAACATATAAAGTATATTCAATATAATATTATTTTTATTCTATGTTTTCACCCTACACATAAAAACACATCCATATAATGGGATATGAACATATTGTTTACGTGTACGATGAACGACATCCTCACTAAATGTTGATTGTTAACTATTTATTTTCCGTCTTTCATGGGGGATATTATGATGGAAATTATGATTAGATATTTTATATTTTATAATTATTAGTGATTTATGATCTGGAATTTATTTTATAACTCATGTCTTCATAAATTACATTTTGTGTTAATATGATAATTTCATTTGAGGAGCAGTGGACTACCGCCCCCAAAAAGAGATTTGATTCATTCATCCACCAATTATAATTTTTTAAGGATGGTTTTGGTAATATATATTACATATATATGATATAATATATCAATTTTAACAATTGTTTATATAAATATATGGCTTTTAATTTCTTTATTTTAACACACCAATTAAATAGAAATAGCATTCATGCGTATGTAGGGATTACCGTATCCGTGAACGGTGTATTCCATTTCATACATATATTTTATATGGATTATTATAATAAAAATATACTGAATATGGATTATTTTTAAATCATTATTTACATTCACGAAATCATGATATAAATATAACGACCCTTGATATAACAAATTAATACACATGCGAAAAACAAAGCGTATATTACACGAAATGAATCCTTAAAATATATTTGTTAAGAAGCGTGAAATATAAATACATAATGAAAAAATATATTGTATTATAAGTAATAATATTGTTTTATGAAAAGTATATAGTAAATATTAATTTATTATATAGGAGTTTTGATTTAGTACAATGAGAGTCTAGATAGAAGGTAAGGGTATTTCATCTCAGTTTTTATTTCTGAGATATAGATGTGTTATTCACCACCTATTTATTTTCTTTGGTGTGTATAATACCCATGGATTTATTCAATGTATCTTATAGTTAGATTTATTGGTATTTAATTATCCCTTATATGACCTTAATTTCATGGTGATTATGTTACAATAGTTACCAAATCAGTAATACAGTTTTGTATATATTTTCCTTCATTAATCCTAATGTTTTGTTATGCACATAAATTAGTCTTGTGCTTTACATAATTGTATTTTACATGATATATGATGAATGATTTTATTTTAATTATATTCTACTATTTATTTAATTTTTTTTCTTACATAGAGAGTATGATCCCTTGTTACCAATTGATATGAGTTTATTTAAACAATATCATTACTTCTCGGAATTGTTTTTATTTAATCTTATGTATCCTTTGATGGAATATTATAACCCATATCTCATTAACATTGATGAATATTAGTCTCCTATGAATAGTCATGATATATTCATGTATAGGTACAATTTTTCTCCTATTGACTATATAATATAGGTAAGAAATTGTTTTTAAGAAAACCCGGCTTTACCCTCTCTTTGGTTAGAAATATATATTCCATCCAAACTATGTTTTATAAAGTGGGTTTCCAAGAATATTTTACCATTTTCCTTTAATCATTAAAAATAAATTTTTTCCCTTTTATTGTTGACTAATATCTTTAAAGGAATCTTCTTTTCACCTTCTAAACAATTATTTTTTGCTGTTGTTTCCATGTAAAAAGATATTTTCCTTTTACCTTGTATTAAATGTACAAATTTACCCACTTTCCTTTATTTGAAGCATCATTTTAATTTTTAAATAGTTAAATTTCAATACAAATCTATTTGAATGTTATTATGAAGTAAAATTGTTTTCAAATTGTTTTCAAGCATCATTTATATGTTTTCATTGAAAACTGTTTTCAAAATGTTTTCAAGCCTTATTTATATATTTTTAAAATTATATTCAATGAAATTGTTTTAAATGAAAATTCAGGCTTATTTAAAATTATTTCAAGTAAAAAAAATTTAAAAACATTTTCAATCTTTATTTCTAAGTTCTCAATGTATTTGAAAAGGAAAAGGGTTTTAAAAGAATTCGACTCCTATTTTATAAGTTTTCAAAGAAAATGGTTTTCAAAAAGATTCAAATTATTATATAAAATTTTACAAGTTATTTTCAAAAAAAATTATTTTCATATGGATTAATGTATTAAAAATACTATTTCTAAGATGAAATGGAATTTTCCCCACAAAATTGTTTTGAACAATATTTCAAAATTATTTTACATCAACATTGACATCCACTGATGTTACTCATACCCTTCATGGATATGATCAAAAAGTTCTAGTAATAACCTTTAAATGAATGTGTTATTCTTAATGTCATGGTCCTTATGAATATTATTTCTATTTCATGGGTTATATTATATTAAAATAAATATATACTTTATATGTAATTATTTTTATTAAATGGATATGAAACCTCCATCTTTTTCATAGGTTATGATATGTTTATATGTTTATGACACCCATTTCATTGAATGGGTTAAGATAGGATTGTTTATGATTTTATGTCACATGAATATATTATTTAATTATGGGATCGGTGGGACCTATATACCTCTCTAATTCATTGGGTATAGATGTATATCATAAGAGATTGAAATTGATGGATTGATAAATGAACATGGTTCAATGTTACAGAGATTAAATAGGAAATGGGAATGGTCTAGGAATACATGGCTTGAATGAGGAGTGAACATGGATCAATAATATGGGTCTAGAACAAGGAGTGTACTCAGATAAATAATATAGGGCTTGATCAGGTTGTGAACCCTATTTAGTAATGGACTTTTTCTAATAAGATGGTCTTGGAATCAATTCCTTAACTACTATGAAAATAATTATATATGATTATATATCGAACATAATTCCATGTTTTATTCCTATATTATGTTTTTATGACTTATGTTCTTTATTTTCTTATAATTCATGTTTTAGAAAATATCAGGATTTCATCCATGAATCTAGTTAATAATATTATTAAATATAGGGTATGATCATCTACTCTCATGATTGCTTTCTCATACCCCTATGATCATGTTTATGCTTAAATATTTCCATTTTTACCTTTACTAAGCATCTGAGATCACCATTTTATGTTACCTTTCATAAGTTAAAATGATATATATTAAGTATAATGTGTATAAAAATCGTTCTAGTCATGAAGAACATACTTGGAGATAATGTAGCTCAATTATATACCAGTGTTATGGTTTACTGGTTTCAAAAGGCACTACACTAGTATGGTCTTTGGGAATGTATTTGTTTAGTGTTTTAGGTATTCTGAAAAAGGTATTTAATGTTAACTCTTGAATGGTGAGAGTATCTATATATACTAAATTATATTTCATTATATATTATCATCCTAAATTTTATGGACATCCTAATGAAAAAATTAGAACGTAGAAGAAATTATTTTTTCTAAATCAATTGATTACCAAGGATGTTGGGATTATCATATTTCCTTACCTGAGTTTTCATATAACATTAATTTTCATTCCAGTATAAAAATGGAACCTTTTGAGGGATTTGATGGAATAAGATGGGAATCTCATGAATTTTGGGATCAAATATGAGAAAGAAATCTCATGGGGTCATAAAATGGAAGAGGAAATGGTTGAGAGTGTTAATATAATTCAGCAAAATATGATGATAAACTAGTTTAGGTAGAAACATTATGCTGAAAACTATAGAAATGATCATTATTTTATGGTATATGATCATTTTTTTCTTAAAGTATATCCATGAAATATTTTATGCATTTTTGTAAAAAGGGGAAGATAAGTCCATGGTTCAATGGACCATTTGAAATCCTATAGAATGATGGAACTATTTCTTATAGAGTAGCCTTCATAGTGAGTTTATCCTAGTTACATAATGGTTTTCCAATTTTGATGATAATAAAGTATGTTCCATATTCATCTCTTTTTTGATCCTTTATGTAGTTCAGTTAAAACAAAACATTCTAATGAGGAGTACCAATTTAGATTTTTAACCATATATAGAATGTATTTTGGAATATGTTAATTAACTAGGTTATGGTTTTTTAAAAAAATTCTTGTTTAATATGAAAAATGGGAGTATGAAAATGTAATGAGGGAAAGGTATTCCAACTTGTTTCATAAGTGAATAAAATTTCAAGGACTCAATTTCCAAAAGGGGGACGATGGTTATAACCTTGGTAATGTTATAATAATTCATTTTTATGTCCTAAAAATATTATTTTGTATGACATTATAGAGGAATATTCATTATAGAAATATAAAGATGTTTTTTTTTGAAAAAAGAAAATGCCTTACTTTTATCAAAAATGGGTTTTCATGAAATATGTGGTTTTACTCTCAATTATTATATCCAAATTATAAAATTTTACTTTGATAAAAATAACATAATTTTTTATTTAAGTATGTATAAATTATATTCCAATTCATTTTTTTAATATTTTGAAAAGCTTTATTTTTCATGGAAAATGAAAAATAATGATTTTTGTTGAATACTATATTTTTTTAATGTACTTTATAATGTAAAACCAATTTTCTTTATCATAGTTTTAATATTTATTTTGTTAATTTTTATCTAAATTTATATAATTTTATGTTTTTTAAAATAAATATAATCTTAAATTTAGTATAATATATTTATTATTTAAAAAATACATTTCTCTAAAAGAATTCATATTTCATGGAAATGTTATGTTTTATTTTAAATTAAATTACATTATAATTGTTCTTTTAATTTTAAAAATTGGATTATATATTTTAAATTAGTTGGTCAAAATTTGGTAAATATGTCTCTTTTATTTTTGGTCCATATGAATAGCATCCTTTTAATTGTTGTTTCCATGTTTAAGTTTAAATCGGGTAATTATTATAAAAAATAAAATGATATAGACTATAAAATTACCCTAAAACATATTTAATTATATTTAATGTAATTATTTATTCAATAATCATCATATATTCAACTGTATGATATTTTTTAGTTTATTTTAATATTATTATAAAATTTATTAAAATTTATTTTAAAAAAAGAAAATAATGTTACACATATTTTTTGATAACTATATTATTTTTTATCTCATGATAAACAAATGATATTTGCGTTATAAATATTAATTTTGATGATAATTGATTTATTTCATTTCGGTACTTGATTTTTCATTTTTAATAAATATAATAATTACCCTAAATTCATACACAATGTTGACGTTGTAATTATATATTTAATTGAAATATAAAATAAATGATATAAGTATATTAAAATAAATATCATATGATATAAATAATAATATCCATGAATTTTTAAGATTACTATAACATGTTACAAATGATAGAATTTATTTGTAAGATACCATGTTTTAATATAAGGTTTGGATCCCTTAAATTTCTATTTATGTTCTTGAAATCATCTTTTTGTGAGTGCCCAATGTGGTCACCTATGTTTTCAGGGTGTGTGTGGCCTATTCAGAGCCCAAATATAATCATTCTGGAAAACCAGGATAGCTCAAACGATTAGTAGATATTTTGTGGGGAAGGATGCAAGGCTTATCTAATGATGCAAAGCTTGGGATGTGTGATGAATGGGCCCGTACGGTTTTTCAAACCATACTTACAGAGGCGAATACTCGTGTGATAGAACCTAAATTTTTTAAAATATTTGTTTTAAATGGTATTCACTTGGTCAGTCAAACCATGAACACTAACCATGTGGTGTGACCTTTGATGTAGTTAAGGGTTCATGTTTGGTGCATGGATTGTTTAACCATGCGACCAAACAGTATAACCCATTATTTTGGGGGGAAATAACAAAATTACACATAAAATAATTTAAAAATTAAACTTAATTTCTTATTTTCCCAGTAGATATTAGCTCAATCATGGGTGATCCTTTTTGAATCCAAATGTTGTGATTTTCCATGGATTTTCCATCTGATCAATAAATCGAGAGTCACTTTTCTAATTGGATTCGCATCGGCGAGTACTCAATTCATTTTATGCCATTCTTTGTATGAATTTATATCAATATAAAAATTTTGGTGCAGGATAATATTCTATATTTATAGGTTCTTCGATCATTTATTTAATTTTATTCTGATATGAATCGAATCAGAAGTCAGTTCTAGAAAAGTTCTCTACTAAGGACCTATGGAAGGTGGTTTATATGTCTCCATTAGGGTTTGGTGATTTATATTCCAAGGGTTCATTTTTTTCATGTCATAATTTCCAATGTCTCCCAGATAATTAATAGAATAATTTATTTTTACATATTGGAATATGTTAGGTAATCCATGTAGTTCGTTTGAGTTTAGTTGGAGGTTGATTCCACAACCTAGGCTACGTATAGGGTGTGCCCTTGCCTTCCTATTGTTGAACCACACTAGGGGTGTGTGTATCCATTTTACTAGTTAAAGTAATCCTATTTATAAATGAAATGAAATGAATTTATTGATTAGGGGATGGTTTTTCCCTAATTCCATGTTATACAAGATGTGACCCATTTAATTTTTTAAACGTGAATTGATATATGAGTGGGATAACTCATAAAATGTGGATGTGATAAAATTTTGATTTGAATGATGATTATTTTTTTAGACACCATGAGTGTGCTAGAACATGGGTCATGATAGTTGTATTGAATTCCTAATACCAATATTCTCCTTCAATTCTTATTTAGTAAGATGCATTAGGGATTTCTACCCACTATACCCAATTTTTGGGATTTCAGTGGACACAGTTTATTGAAAAGATCCATGGACCCCAATTCGAACCTCATCGAGATTCCATTATGAAGCTCTTGTGACTCAAAGAGGATGCCTTGGTTCGATATACCTTAGATCTGTCACTGTGGCGTAACACCCCAAGGTTTCATAGTACATTGTCTCTTTTAAGTAATTCAATATCTTTCACCTCACACAACCCCGAGTTCGAGCGCACGATGACTTACCAAACTAGCCATTCAAAAGTATTTATGAATAGTATTAACTGAATTTTGAATTTTTTATATTACATATAATTTTAACATGTATATTATGTGTTTCTAAGACATAATATAAGAACAAATTCATTTTTTCAAATAAATGAAGTATTTTTTTGAAAATGAAATTTTACCGCCTTTTAATGGAGAACACGTTTTAAATAAAATATTTGACACTTTTATATATTCAATTTGGAAAAATTAACTTCTTATTTAGAATGTTGAAAAAAATTAGTTTCAATAAATTTTTGGTGTTTTTCTGATAACATTCATATTCTGATGAATAGTGAAAAATACTAAGTTTTAAGTGAAGACAACTTTTTTAATCAAATTAATTTATAGTGTTCAATTATATATTTTATTGGTTTTGAAGTATAATTAGATTATATTTTTACCATATACTCTAATGTTGTTCATTGGAATTAATTTCACTTTGAAACTATATATATGCAAGTGTCAATATTTTGATAGTTATTTTTTATTAAAAAAAGATATTGGTTTTGACAACGAGAGTTAATTTTAAAATAATTAAGGTAACTTCTCTGTTTTTAATTGGGTAAAATAGACTACATTTTTGAATTTTCAATAGACATATAGTGTAGGATGAATTTGGGGTATTTTTCTAAAAAACATCAATTTTTGATGAATGGTAAAACCACTTAGTAGTAGTTAAAAAACTGATTGTTTCATTTTAGAAACATTTTACCGCTTCTATGAATTGAATTTCAAAAATCCCAAAAATGTGGTTGTTATTAGTATGTAAAATTTTGTTCAATAAGATGAAAATTATTTTTAGTGAATAGTATCTTTTGACTTCTCTTTACAGTAGTTAAAGGTAAATAGGGTAATTCAAGGTAAAACATATATTATAATAATACAAAATTATCTTAACACTTGTATTAAGCTTATTGGATGAGTCATGGCTGACCATGGGAATCTTTGTGTTGATTTTGGGACCCCATTGAGCCACTTAAGAGTGATAATGAGACTTTATTCCAATTAACTTAAAGTAAAGATGAAAATGAAATTTAAAAATATCTTTTAGTATATCAATTTTTAAATGTGGTTATATAAGTCATATTTTCGACTATAAATATTCATTGGAAATATAAAAGGATTTCCTATAATATGGTATTTTTTTATACTTTTTATAAATCAAA
Source organism: Viscum album (assembly GCA_963277665.1). Taxonomy (NCBI): domain Eukaryota; kingdom Viridiplantae; phylum Streptophyta; class Magnoliopsida; order Santalales; family Viscaceae; genus Viscum; species Viscum album. Next base: position 72,391,112 of record OY728134.1, on the reverse strand, counting down.
TAAATTAAATTATTTATGACACAATAATGATGCAGTATTCACCTAATTAATAAATGAATTAAATAAATAAGATTATTAATATTAAAACAATTTCCAAAACCTACCCAATTCTAATTGGATAATTTTATTTCAAACATGAGTGAACTTATTTTCAACCTTAATGAATCTTGGACCTTTTGAAATCGAATATAAGTTTATAATAAAATAACATTTGCAAACTTTCCAGAAGAGCCCCTCCTCTCGGTTATAAAAGGAAACCACTTCAAACCCATTCCTCACACCTCTCAAGCCCCATGCCTCATCCAAACCCTGACCTAATAATCTCTCAAGATCCCATTGTTCCACCTAGAAGCCTTACCATATGCATAATTCACTTCAAGAAGTCCTTTTGGTTCAAACAAAAGGGAGTTACTCAAATTAAAGGTAATGGTTTCTCTTAACGTCATTTATTTTATTTTACTTCTCCAACCCATAAACACTATTTATTCATTTATTTTATAAAAAAACAAGTATCCAAAATATATTTGGATGTTTTTATGAGAAGTATTCGAACTACACTTACACACACCTCCATATAATGGGTAAAGGACACACTGTTTCTGTGGATGGAAGACTAACACCTCACGAAACGATGATTGTTCAATTCTCTCCTACCGCCTCTCATGGTGTCCATTAAGAAGGAAATGTATTTATATATGATATAAATTATGTCTATATTTTCTTTATTCTTCTTTATTTACCATTTATATAGTACCTTTATGGTTTCTATTATGGGTAAATGTGATAATTTCATTTGAGGATGTGAAGACTACCGCCCCCTCAAAGTGATATGAATTGTTAATGCCTTATATGGGACATATAAAAGATGAGTTTAATTATATTATATATTATAATATACTATAATTAAAGTATAACATTTTATCATTATGTTTTAATTCCATTATAATACAAAATAGAAAGGAAAGTAGCATTTATGTGTACGTACAGCTTACCGTCTCCATGAATTGTGCATTTCATTTCTTATCTCCAAATGTTATGTACTATTATAAATATATATATTTATACTTGATATATAATATATAGGATATCTAAATCATTTATATCATTCTGGAGATAATGGAATTTTTACCACATGGACAAATTGTAATCATAAGAAGTTCATTTTTAACTCAAGTTCTGAACATCTAAAAAATATTAAATATGAACTCAAATAATTAAATAATTGTTATTGTAAGGTAATAAGTAATATAAAAGGAATAATAAACTTGAAACAATGTTTTTAATCATGTAGAAACTAATTTATGTTTATTATTCTGGATGAACAATGAACATATAAGACAAGTCGGAGTGGAGGTAAGGGGTTTCTTATCTCACTTTTAATTCAATGAGATTTCCATTGTTAGAAACTTATTTATTGCATGTAGTGTTTTTTGTAATGACATTTGGTATATATCATTAGGATTATCTTTTTATTAATGGTTTCCTGTGATTTATTTGGCGGTTATTAACTTTTGTTTATACGACTCGATTGATTACAACATGGTTTTCATATCACTTCTTATTTCTGTGAGTTTCATTCTATATTGCCACTATTTCCTTTTGTGTGGTTTATGTAATGCCCATGATTGTATTACATATTTAATATACATTAATTTATGGGTATTTAAATCTTCATTTTATGATCTTTCTTTCATGGGGTGTATTTTTCATAAGTCACTGAATCAGTAATGGAATATCTAATTTCGATTTCCACTTTTTTGGCTTCAGGCATACTTTATTGATTATTTTACTCCAACATAATGTGTGGAATCAATATTTTATATTTAGGTAGTAATTTTTACTCCCCATTTTGTGGATAAACGTTTTATACACATAATCAATCCACTGATAATTCCTCATGTAATTTATATGAACTTGATAAGAGTAATCCTAAGTCAATTTCAATTGATTGAGTTAAACAACCGCGACATTGGTGTTGTTTTTACCAGAATATGTGTGAATGTACTCTGATTAATTTACATTTAATATCCAATCATATTGACTATATTTATATTTTTCACACATAATTATGTAATTAATTTATTCCTTACTATGGATACAGTCTTTATAATTGATTTCATCGGAATTTACATTCCACTGAGACTTCTTTGTTGTTATACACCAATTCACTTTTATATAGGGTACATAATGTACATTGACATAGTATATCATGAATCCATTTATTATCATGATATAATAATGTTTTTATTAACTCAATTATTTGTATTCAAGTGTCTCTCTTTTTGTTAAGAACTCTAACTAAAATATCATTTTATATGTTTTAAAAATTTATTCTTCTAAATATTTCCCATTAATGTCCATGTTTTAAAAATGGTTTTATAGATTTATATATATGGATATTAATGTTTTCAAATAAAAATTTAATTTAAAAGTTTCAAAGTGGTATGGGAAAATTTGATTCAAAAATCTACTTTTAATGGATTCTTGATAAATAGTGGTATTTTTAAAAGTTTCCTAGAAATAGGGTGATATTTCTCTCAAATAGTTTTGATGATTATTTTCATCTATGTCAATATCCTTCATTATTCTTGATTGAGGTTAATATAAGATAATATAATCTTTCATATTGTATTGAATGAGTTATTTTTGACCTTGGATGTGATATTTTTATACCATTCATGGGTTGTGGTTAAAATTTTGACATTTCATATGCTAGTTTTAAAACAAAATTTCAGATTATGTTTCAACATTTTCATATGAGGAATGAATTGGACTTATTAAGTTATGGGTGGAGCCCACTATAGCTACTCGATGCATCTTTAGGTATCATGATACAAACTAGTGTCTTGGCACAAGGCCCTGACAAAATCTTATTTGTAGTCCTGGCACGAGCCCTTGACTATGTGGTTATGATGTCCAGAATTACGGATTCCATCATTATGATATTAGGTATTGATATTTCATGTGGTTATTTGACTGGTAGAATACCCATGAATATGTTTTATTATTGCATTATTTACTCATATCATATTCATACCATAAAGTGTTCATGATTATTATTTTTAAAGTCACGTGTTTTCAATTATTCACCATGTCTAATGTTTATTTCATCTTCCGCTGTATTGCTTACTATTACTGAGCATTTGAGCTCACCCCTTTCTTAGGTTTCATTTTACAAGGATATGAATAATATAGTTATGAGTGACTTCTAGTCATAATCTATGAATCTTGGATGTATCTAATAGAATAAATTAGTGTTATTTTTCTTTTCAAGTTGTAATGTTGAACTTATATATGTATCTTGTTTCCAAGACAAATAAACTGATCAGTCCTACAGGACATGATTCTGAGTAATCTTTAAAATATATTAAAATAATGCATAGCTCGTAGATTCTGGGGTCGGGGCATTACAGTTAGTATCACAGGATGTTTGGTAAAAACCATGGAAACTAGATTTAGATACATTCTGATTAGAGCACATAACCCCAAGATAGAATTTTCAGATTAGTAGAGAAGAACATCCTCGAATTCTGCTAATGTTGAGATTTTTTGTATTTTCTACGCAATATATCCCTCTCTGGATACGAGTAGGTAGAGGTGGATCTGGTATGAATGTACCTATGAGTGAAAACTCCGTAATGGAGTTTCGGGCCTGACCTAGGGTATCCTGGTACACGACAATGGGCCTTGTAGAAATCATGGATACAAGAATCTGGGGGGATTTTCTTAAGATAATTTACATTTTATTTATAAACGGATTTGATGGATTTTAAAATAATATGAGAATAAATGACCTTGATTAATCCTAAGGTGTTTCAAATTGAAAATATGGTGTCATGATATTCTCTAAATTATTTTATGCCTATTGTTACTCACACAATTGTTTCTAGGTTTAATCAATATATGGATTCTAAGGAAGTCATAGTAACTTTGAGCATGATTTACAATGTGTGAATAAAGGTGTAAATGAGAAAAAAATAGATTATTGATAGGCGTAAAAGATATAATGTTCATTCCGAATCTGGTATCCAAAAATATGATGAACAACATATATATTAACCAACTCTCTTACTCAACGATGAAGAGAATGGTGATAAATGATAAGATCACCAGAAGTGGAGACCATGGAGAATAGAAACGTCAATTTCAATCATGCAGTAAATGTAGATTGAGACACCTGGGAATGTGTCTCAATGGAACAAAGAAATGATTTATGCGTGGGAAAAATGGACATAATGTAAATAATTGTCGAGGAAAAGTAAATAATTCAATGGTTGAAAATAAAAATGGTCGGAAGAATCCGTTTACATTCATTTTCTGTAAATGTAGGAGACCTGGCCATTACCCAAGTGAATTCCCTATTCTATAGGATATCCTCTTGGTTAAAGAAGAATCTATGTTGAAATAAATGGTTAAAGAAATGTTTAAAAGTATTAGTGCTCTTTGTTTATGGGATTACATTGGATGAATTTTCTGTTTTATGTTTATACAGGAATTTTGTCATGAGAAAATGATACTTGAGGAAGAAATATCATTTCTCTTTTGTATATATGTATAAATAAGTATTTGGTTTTATATGATCCATGAATTTGAAACAATTACATGTTATTAAATTTTTTGATGAAAATGTGAGGTATGAGATAACATTTGTAGTTATATTATGTTATGGTTATTTTGAGGAATTTATCTCATTTTGGTAATGTAATAAAAAATAGTTTTTGAAAATGGGCAACACGCAGACTGTGTGACAACCCGTCACGTCAGACAAAGCTGTGGGAATCGAACCCACAACCAGAGTGTGATTGGGATTTATCACCTATAACTGGACTACGTGAAGTCCTTGGTTAGTGTGACTAATTATTTTTAGTTAAATTATTTTATTATGCTGATTTGTGACATTGTGTATTATCAAATGGATATCCTTAGTTTAGGAAAATGATATGGTGATTAAGTGATAAATTTTATTTTGGAAGATGTTCACTCTGTTTGGAACACTTTATGCTTTAGGAAAATAGAATACTATGGGGTTCATTTGAGGAATAATGATGAATATTTTTAAATGTTTATATTTTTTATATATAGTGATTTGGGTTATTTATGGAAATGATTAACATATCATAGAGTATATGTGATTAGGTTAATTACTTTTAAGAATGTGACATTAAGAGTAGGCGATGATATTTGGAGATACAATTTAACATGGAAGACTATGTAATCAAGTTATTCCGAGTTTTGGGTTTCAATCTTAGTTAGGAAAATATTGATGTATTTTAAGTACAATTGTTCATTGATGGGTATTTTTTGAACATTGGGTATTGTTTGTTTAAATTTTAGAGATTAAGAGTATTATATCATTCTATAGAGGATTGTAATTTTTGGGGATCATATGATCATATTCTAACCATTTTAGTATTAGTTAATGTTTAATGTTAAGGGAAATATATAGTTCATCCATTGTGGATTAAGTTATTATCTATAAGTTGATTTTAACACTTTAGGTGTAACCATGTAATCTTTAATACACATTGTTTGTAGAAAAGATGAGTTTGTGGTAAGAATTTATTAATGGATGAAACTCTACTTATAAAGTAAGAATATATCCTTATACTATTAGTAAATATCATTAATAAATTCATCATCATTGTGAAAAAGAACGTAAAAAATGTTTTTTGTTTACTTTTCCTTCGGGGTAATCAAAGCCCTTTGAACCCACCACAAGTTTATGGAGTTCAGATCATTAACTTATCTTAATAATATCCTTGATCACTCTCCATCAGAACAAAATTATTATTTTTCTCTTCCATATACATTTTTACCTACATAGATCCCTAGTATGTGTTATTTTCGGCAACCTTCATAAATACCTTTATTTATTTTCAAATAGAGGCCTCATTAATCCATTTTCAATGCGATAATTAAACTAAGATATTTTGAGATTTCAAAACCCATGCTTCCAATCCCAAGATTAAATTGCAAGGATTAAATTTATTGCAGAAAAGGAGAACGTAACACCACAAGGTTTCATAGAACATTGTCTCTTTAAAATGATTCAATAGCTTGCACCTCACACAACACCGAGTTCGAGTGCAAAACCACATAACAAACTAGCCGCTAAAAAGCGGTTATAAATAGTATTAACTGAATTTTGAATTTTATATATTCCATATAATTTTAACATCCATATTTTGTGTTTCTTAGTCAAAATATAAGAAAAAACTCATTTTCCAGATAAATGAAGAATTTTATTTAAAAATGCAATTTTATCATCTTTTAATGGATAACCCTTTTTAAATCTAATAATTGACACTTTTATATATTTAATTTGACAAAATAAACTTCTTATTTAGAATCCGGACATATAAAATTTAGTTTCAATAAATTTTTGGTGTTTTTCTTATAACATTCATAGTTGGGTGAATAGTGAAAAATACTAAATTTCAATTGAAAACAATTTTTTTAATTAAATATTTTAGAGTGTTAAATTATATATTTGAATGGTTTTAATGTATAATTTTATTATATTTATACCATTTAACCCAATTATGGCTATTGGAATTAATTTCACTTTCAAATTTTACATAAACAAATGTCAATCTTTTGACAGTTATTGTTTCTTAAAAACATGCTATTTGTTTTGACAACGAGAGGTAATTTGAAATTAATTAATGCATCTTTTATATATTGAATTTGGTAAAATAGATATAATTTTTGAATTTGGAATATCAAATATTTCTGAGGTTTAATTTTTGGTATTTATCTGGAAAACATTAATTTTTTATGAATAGTAAAACCACTTATTAGTAGTTAACAAACCGAATTTTTAGTTTAAATGAAATTTTACCGCTTTTATTAATCGAATTTCGAAAAACCATAAATACATGGTCGTTATTAGTTAGTAAAATTTGATTCAATAAGATGAAAATAATTTTGGGTCAATAGTAACTTTTGACTTATTTACCGCGGTTCAAGGTAAATAGGGTAATTCAAGGTAAAAAGAATATTATAATAATAAAAATTATCTTAACACTTTTCTTCACCTTATTGGATGAGTAATGGATGACCATAGGAATCCTTGGGATGACATTGGGACCCCATGGATCCACTTAAGAGTGATAATGACACATTATTTTAATTAACTTAAAGTAAAGACAAAAATGACATTAACAGATATCTTATAGTATATCAATTTTATTAATGGGGTAATATAAGTCATATTTTAGAATAAAAAAATAAATTGGAAATATAAAATTATTTCCTACATTATGGTATTTTTTTATAATTTTTATACATCAAATAAATAAAATTAATTATTACACAATAGTGATGCAGTATTCACCTCATTAATAAATGATTCAAATAAATAATATTATTAATATAAAAAAAAATATCCTAAACCTGTACAATTCTTATTGGATGATTTTATTTCGAACATGGGTCATCTTATATTCTACTTTAATTCGTTTTGAACCCTTTGAAACTGCAGATAAGTTTATAATAAAATAATATTTTCACACATTCCAAAAGAGACCCTCCTCTCCCTTATAAAAGGACACCAATTCTAAACCATTCCTCACACCTCTCAATCCCCTTTTATTTTCTATAACCTGACTAAATAATCTCTAAAAATACCTCTCTTCCACCTAGTACCCTTACCTTAGGCATAAGGCACTTCAATATGTTATTTTGGTTCAAACCAAAGGGAGTTACTAAACTTAATAGTAATTGTTTCTCTTAACATATTTTCATTTAATTTACTTCTCCAACCCATAAACTCTATTTATTACTTTATTTTATAAAAACAATAGTATCTTCAATATAATAGGATTGTATTTATGAGAAAGATTCTAACTACACTTACACACACCGCCATTTAACTGATAAAGAACACATTGTTTCTGTGGATGGAAAACTAATGCCTCACGAAACAGTGATTATTAAATTATCTCCTACCTCCTCTTATGGTGGACATTAGGATGAAAATATATTTATATATGATATATATTATGTTTAAGTTATATTTATTCTTTTTTATTTTCCATTTATATCAAATCTTTATGGTTTCCATTATGGGTAAACACGATAATTTTATTTGAGGAAGTGCGGACTACCGCCCCCTCAAAGTGATATTACTCGTTAATGCCTAATGTGGGATGTATAAAATATGGAGTTAATTATATTATATATGATATAATAATGGAAATATAATAAAACTATTTATAATTATGTTTTAATTCAAATAAAATACATAATAGAAATGACAGTAGCGTTCATGCATACGTACGTCTTACCGTCTCCAAGAACGGTACATTTATTTCTTATCACCAAATTTTATGTACTTTTATAAATAAATAAATATATATAATTATTTAATATAATATAAATATATATATATATACATGATATCTAAATCAGGTATATCATTCTTTAGATAATGGACTTTTGATCATAGGGAAAAATTATAATTATAACAAGTTCATTTTTGACTCAAGTTTTGAACATCGAGAAAATATGCAATATGTACACAAATAATTAACTAATTGTTATAGAAAGTTAATAAGTGATATAAAATGAATAATAAACTTGAAAAAAGTTTCTTAATCATGTTTAATGTAACTTAATTTTGTTATTTAGGAAGAACAAGGAACATACAAGACAAGTGGGACCTGAGGTAAGGGGTTTCTTATCTCACTTTTAATTACGTGAGATTTCCATTCGTTCACCACTTATTTATTAAATGTGGTGTATTGTGAACTAAAAATTGATATATATTATCATGATTATTTTTATATTAATGTTATTCTATTATTTATTTGGTGGTTACTAACTTTTGGTTATACGACTCGATTGATTACAACATGGATTTCATCTCACTTCTTATTTCTGTGACATTCATGCTATATTTCTACTATTTCATTATGTGTGGTGTATGTACTCACCATGATTTTATTCCATATTTAATATACATAAATTTTATTGGTATTTACATCTTCATTTTATGATCCTTCTTTCATGGGGTGTATGTTTCTTAAGTCACAAAATCCGTAAGGGAATTTCTAATTTCCATTTCCACTCTTTAGGATTTACGCATAATTCATTGATTATTTTACAACAAGAATATTTGTGGAATCACTATTTATTATTTTTGTAGTAATTTATACTCAAATTTGTGTGTATATTCTTTTTATACACATAATCACTCCATTGATAATTTCTCATGTCATTGATAAGAACTTGATAAGAGTAATCATAACTCAATTTCCATTCATTGAGTTAAACAGACGGGTCATTGGTGTTGTTTTTACCGGATTATGTGTGATGTACTCTAATTAATTTAAACTAAATATCCAATCATATTGAGTGTATTTATATATTTCAGAAATAATTATGTCAATTATATACTCTTAACCTAAGGATATAGTATTTATAATGGTTTTCATCTCAATTTACATTCCATTGAGACTTCACTGTTGTTATACGACAATTCACTTTTTAATGGTGTATATAATGTTCTTTGACATAGTACATCATGAATAACTTTATTTACATTTTATTATAATTTTTTTATTACATCAATTATTATTATTTAATTTTCTCTTTTTGGTTGGAAACTCTAACTAAAATATCATTTTAAAAGTTTTAAATATTTATTCTTCTAAATCATTCTCATTAATGTCAATGTTTTAAAAATGGTTTCATGGATTTATTTATATGGAAATTGATGTTTTAAAAAAAATTCCTTTTAAATGTTTCAAAGTGGTATGGGACACTTTTATTCAAAATTCTATTTAATCTGGTTTCTTTATAAGTAGTGAGACATTTAAATGCTTTCAAGAAAAATGGGGATATTTCTCTCAAACATTTTTGATGATTATTTTCATCTATGTCAATATCCATCATTATTATCGATTGAGGTTAATATATCATAATACAATCTTTCATATTGTATTGAATGAATTATGTTTTAATGTGGATGTGATATTTTTATACCATTCATGGAATATGGTCAAAATATTGACATTTCGTTTTAATACAAATGGTTAGATTATGTTTCAACCATTTCATATGAGGAATGAATTAGACTTAGTAAGTGGATGGTGGGTCCCTCAATAGTTCATCGATACATCGGTTGGTCTCATGAGAGAAAAATGTGTCTTGGCATAAGGCCTTGACAAAATATTATTTGTAGACTTTTCACGAGGCCTTAACATTGTGGTTAGGATGTCCGGAATTATGCATTCCATCATTATGAGATTAACTATTGATATTTCATGTGGTTATTAAACTAGTATAATACCCATGAATATGTTTTGTTATGGAATTATTTACTCATCTCATATTTCATCCATAATGTGTTCATGTTTATTATTTGTTAAGTCTTGTGTTTTAAATTATTCACTATTCCTAATGTTTATGTTATCTTCCGCTGTATTTCTTACTCTTAATGAGGATTTGAGCCCACCCCTTTTGTATGTTTCATTTTACAAGGATATGAAGAAGTTAATTATGAGTGAATTTTAGGAATAATCTAAGAATCGTGGATGTATCTAATGGAATAAATTAGTGTTTTTTCTTTTAAAGTTGTAATGTTGAACTTTTGTATGTATCTTGTTTCCAGGACTGCTAGATTGATCACTCTTTCCAGACTTGATTCATTGTAATCATGCCAATGTATTAAAATAATGCACTGGATTCTAGATTCTAGGGTCAGGGCATTAAATGTGGGTTCTGACATGTCTGTTTATACGGTACACCAATGGTAAGTGTAACATAATTTTTCATATGTAATGGACATGGTTTACATGATATACAAAGCTAATGGTGTTACAATGGTGATTAAATTTTTATACATTAATGATTCCTTATTATAAGATATTGGTCCTTTTTACACATATCCTTATATAGTTATATAGTAATATTTATTTTAGTACATATTTTAGGGGACCATTAAATTTATTATGTCTTAACCATTATATACATTTCACAATGCTTAGATTTTATTTAATAACCTAGACTTATTATAGACACCGTTGGAGGTGGAACACATTGATTTTATTTAACACCATATCTCAGGCCACTGTTGCATACCCCGATGAATTTTATGGATTCATATAGGGATGAAAGAAAGTTCCCATATTTTGATGCTTGAATTTCTACCTTGCTAAGAAGTAGTGGGTCATAGGATTGTGCTAAGGCTCATGATGCTAGCTAGGATGGCTCTTTTGATCATTTTGGAATTTTAATAATTATATTACACTTAATAATATATACCACAATTGGATTGATTATAGATACAAGCAATATATCATCATAATTTTTTTAATTATTATGTTTCAATATTTTTATTATTATTATCAATTTCATGTGTTTTTATCCATTGATACAATATTTCCTCTATAGTAGATTAATATTCCAATGTATAATGTCATTTCCTACTGGTTATATATTATTGTTACTTAATCCTATATTGTTTTTGATATATATTTCAATATGTTAGATAATGAAAATAAGGTAATATTATCCCCATAGTCAAACCCTAGTCACCCTCTTCTAGTAAACTTCCTCTGGAATTCAACGATATGCGATTGAGGCCATATGACCCAGTAGCTCGGGGAACCCTTCACCGTCATCCATGTCTGAATGATACAAAGTAGTATCAAAGGATTTATCATATATGGATTATTATTTATAAATAATGGAAAAGGATATAAAGTATTGAATTATGAATTGATCTGTTCCTAGAATTATGTAACCCATGAATAAAAAACATGCATATTTCCATGAATTGTGATTGAATTTTCTAGATTCTAATATTTTACATTTGATTTGTTTCCACCATGGGGTGATCTACTAGAATTTGGATGTTATCATTGATGTGACCAATATTTTTTACCTTTTTCCAGTGATATGAGGGTATACATCTCATGTATCATTTTATTAACCTTCTCGAATTCAATTTCCATGCATTTTTCCCTTCCACATAGAGTGACTTTCTTAATTTCCTGATAATTTTATTATATTAATTCAATTATATATAAACTATTATGATAAATACTTTTTACAGGGAATTGGGAAACATGGTTGGTACATAGAGGTCCTACCATAACCTAAATAGTCTTTTCATAATTATTCTTTAATATAAACCCTTGGAATTAAAATATGGAATGTTGATTCATAATCCAACAGTCACATGGGTTGGAATGTGTTATGGTATGGAATTTATGGGCTCAATATTTCGGTTCATGAGGAGTATGGACCATTAAAAATGGGTTGTTTTGAACCATTTGTTTCTACCATTTAAAATGGAATGTGAAATTAATATGAAATTTATATGGAATTAAAAGAGTGAAAATCAATGTACATGACCTTCACCTGACTTTTAAGTGGGAATTAGACTGTGTGCATTGTGATATTAGTTACTATATCCATTTTCCAATACTTGATATAGGACCATTTTGTGTGGTATAAGAAATATATAGAATTTTTTTGACCTACCCAATGCTTTTGAGATTTCAAGATCGATATAAATATTTTCTAAGGAATTTCTTGGGCATTGTAGACTCGTGAAACAATGATAAGCTCCAGTCATACATCATCAGGGTGGTGAATACCATGCTATAGTGGTGGTGGTTCATGGTATACCAATGGATCCTCATATAGTTCCAAATGTGATACCATCCATTTTATCAGACACAAGTAATGAGGATGAGCTCTCGGAGGGTTTTTTCCGCATTATGCAGACTTTTCATAGAGCACCTCCACGTGACTTTTCTTCGGCTGAACTAAATCATGTGTTGCAGTAGTAGCATCCTCCCAAAAATTTGAGGAATTGAGGACGAAAGGATATTGAGATGTGGATAAATACTAATCTTTCAATGTTTGATCATTTTGATACACCTCCTAAGAGATGAGTATAGCATGTGACTTATACGCTATGTGCACCTGCGAAGCACTAGTTAGATTTTTTGAACCAGGCTGATAGGATGAGAGATATTGTTTGGTATGATATTTAAAATATGTTCTATGACAATTTATACCCTGATAATCTGAGATATTAGTGGACCAGTGAATTTATACTTCTTTATTTTGGAGGGAAAATAGTTATGAATTATTTAGAACACTTTATAGAGTTGGAATGTTTTACACCAACAGACCTTTCTGATGAGCTATCAAGGGAGAGAAACATCGAGGAAGGTCCCCAAAATTTTATCTTTTCTTTAGTAAAAATTTTCTTGTAGACCATTATTAATAAAATAATGAACTAGATGCTACTTACAGAGTGGGAATTTAATGAATCTAGGGGTGTATAACAGAGAAGTGTAGTCTCCGACCCAGTGGATCGGATTATAGTGGAAGGAAGTTATGTTTTTAGGATTCTTGTGAGGCGGGTACCATCCAGGATGATAGTGATGATAAATTTTTTTATCGTCAGTGTGCCAGATGGGAAAACATGAAGAATATATGTGATTAGGACCCAATAATGTGTTGATATTTTGGTAGGATAGGCAAGGTAAATGTTTTTGTAGCACCATACCACTAGAGGTTATTGGACATGGGTTAGATCTTAAACCTAGATAAGGATGGGTTTCAAGTCTCTACTTTAGGTTGGGTGATGGACCAGTATTGGTCATTCAAAATAGTCTAGAGGTCATTTCTAGGCAGCTAAAACCCATATTTTCCTAGATAGTATAGTGGGCTTTCGTTAGGTAGTAACATTATTTCAAAGGCCAGATTTCAAGACGTATATATTCATCCCATCCTACACCCAAGGAGTAGGTTTCCAGACCATCTATTATGATTTGAACAATCTTACTAGATTATACTCTTTTATCTTATCTTTTTGATACAAATGCATCACATAGTTTAATATATGCACCTGTGGTGGAAATCCTTGGGCTCATTATATAATTTTTTGAGTGAGTTATGATGCTTGAAACTCCATTGGGGATTAGAATAGATTATGTACATTATATAAGGGAGTTATCCATTAAGATTTGTGGTTGAAATTTTGTGTGGAATCTTTTTTCCTAGAGATGACCATGTTTAATATCATACTCAGGATGGACTAGATAGTTTATAATCTACTCTATATTGATTAATAACACCAAAGTGTCACCTTCACAATACCAAAGTGAAAAGTTTATATTCACAAGTTTGAATGTGATTTCATGGTGATAAATGATGAAAAACAGTATCGTGGTCCAAGTGGAATGAGAGGCCAAATTTCTAGTTTGTATTTGTATTATCATGGATCATGTTAAGAATATTTTCCCCCATTGTTTGATCATTTTAAGGACATGTTATCTGATGAATTTTTTTGGTTACCTCATGATAGAGAGTTTGATTTATTTATCTAGTATTTTCTAGAAGATACACCGGTATCCATTCATCTTTATTGGATGTTTACAATGGAGTTGATGGATTTTAATAGGTATCTTGAGGACTTGGAGTTAAAGGGGTTTATATGACCTTGTACTTCAACATAGGGTTTTCAAAGACGTTTTTTACAGAAATTTCTGATGGTATTATAGTATATGTTTTTATTGTAGAAAATTGAACATATTAATGATTAGGAACATGTATCCCTTAACAAAAATAGATGATCTTTTTAACCATATTTGAGTATATATTGTGTCCATGAAAATTGGTGTGAGATCTGGATAACATTATGTGCATGTTAAGCCTGTAGAATTTATTCTTAATAAAACCATAAAAACCTATCCAATTTCAATAAGTGATGGTTTTTATTCTAAAAGTGATAATTCACATATTTATAAAATTATTAAGATAAAATCAATATTATTTTTGTACTCAAGACTTCAAAATTCACCAGTGGTAAATTTTTCATAATTTTCTGAGACAATCAAATATTTGGGAAAAAATTAAATATTATATAAATATATAATGTGTTCTATGAAATCATAATAACCTAATAGTGATGTAATAAAATACTATAAAAGGGATATTCAGACAATATATTATTTTCCTTTAAAATATTTTGATTATATATATTTTTTTAATTTTATAGTTCATTAGTGGACCCTCCAAGACTTATAAAGTATTTTAACATTTTAAAATTATTTCACTGAGCGTGTGACTCACCTCCACAAAAGTAAGACTAATATTTTTATATTTATATCAATTTCCAATATAAATATTTTTATACCACTACCATTTGGTAGAAAACATTGGAAAAACCCATGTTATGGTTTGTGGTTTTGATTAGGTTAATGTGTAGGGTCCAAAACCTAAATAATATAGAATTCCCTCTCTTTTCCTTTATATGTCCACCCAATATCCCATTTATATTCACTAAAACCATTTAAATATAGACCAAAATATGACCTAATCTCTCTATAATCTTTCAAAGGCTCCCCAAGATCCCAATAAGCCTAGATAAAGCCTCTTCCGAGCCTTTAGGATCACACTTCTATGTAAAGGATCCTCACATTCCTCTCCTCCTTTCAAATTCAAGCATCTTATTGAAAGTAGTTCTTGTAATTTTGAATGGTTATAATGTGATTATTTTATAATCGTTATATTAAATTATATTTTATGTTATTTTAATGAGGTCTTATTTATCTTCCCTCATTTTTACACTTACCTAAGCCATTACTATTCCAAAATTTCGTAAGGGATTTCACTCTTCTCATTTCAATTCAAGCTACTCTTTTACATTATGATTACTATGTTCCATATTTATATGTTGATTTATTATGTTACACTACCCCCATAATGTCCATTTTATGTATATATGATGAGATATTCCTTTCACGCTCATCAAGCCCCACTATGATCCTTTAAACACATCTGTTACTTTGCCAAAATTTCTTGAGGGATCTTCCACCATCCTCTTTTATCAAGCATTATTTTCAAGTTATGTAATTTAATATCTTGTATTCTTATATTGGGATATGTTATTAGATATCCTAATTACATAAAATCTGATTTGTAAATTATGATATCCCCTTTAACACTCATTCATTCATCTTATGAACCCTTATGTGCACCCGTTACCATGCCAAAGTTTCATAAGGGATTTCTTCCTTTGTCATTTTCATCCAAGTATGTTTATATTGATATACCATTTTATATTAAATTAAAAATACTGTGGTATGATTTGAAACCTCCCCCATACTTATCGACTTATTTTTAATGATGAGAAACCTATTTCTCTCTCATTAATCCCTCCCACATCCCCTGTTAACAAGCTAAAACTTTGTACGCTTTATTCCATTTCTCCTTTTTCTTCATGATTATTTATTATGATAATTATTTTATTAAAAAATTACATGTGTTGGGAAATGTATCTATACGACCCCATCATTCTCCATTTCATGTATATATGATGAGATATACCTTTCTCTTTAACCATTCTTTTTAAGGAATTTTTTTGTCATGTCGTTATATTGTCGAAATTGCACTGTGATTTTCCAGGCCAAAATCATTGGGTAGTGAATACCATACCCATTTCTCTATCATTTATAATCACATTTATTCACATATACATATTTAAGGGTGCTTAAATTTATGTATTCCAAATTCTTTTATCAGGTAATAAATGATTATTTAGAATGATTTCATGCTATATGATCCATGTGGCACACTTATGCATGAAATGAAATATTTATGAATGGTGTGCCTTGATAATGCTCCAATGCATTGGGGAATGTTTAGTATCATGATAATCCATTTGAAATGAGGGTTTACTCATGCTAATTCATGTGAAATTAGGGTTTACTAATGATAATTCATGTTCAATGAGGGATAAATTATGATAATCTATGTGCAATGATCCATAGCTCATGTTAATATCATGTTGTATGTTGTTTCCCCATTTTCTTATTATCATAATCATGCTATATCATTCTATGATGTTCATGTATATTTATTTCTCCACTGATATTCATATTTCCTAACATGTATTATATTCTTCATGTTATTCATTTTTTCTACCATATTATTATTTTTATCTCACCCCTTTTTTATGTATGTCCTTAGGTTATCCCATTTAGTGTTAAGTACGAAGGAATGAGTTTGTCATGTAAATGAAGTTGTCAATGAAGATTTTTCTTTTCTATTTTAAGTTTTTATTTAATTTTCCTAATTTCATAAGACAATATACCTCTTGATCCTCAATGTTGTGTTAAGTGAATGTTTGTGTCTTATGTCAATTTTAAATGTGTAATAAAGAGTTGTGTTGTTATAGTTGGAATACAAGTATAGGTTTAAGTATTTTTGGGATTAGTATTTGAAATCCCTTATGAAATACATAGGGATAAGATTAAGTATAAGAAAAATATAAATAAATTTGGTGAGTATAGAGTAAGTTTTTTATCACGAAAATACATCCATGTATGGATAAAAACCAATATAGGAGGCTCTAGCACAGATGCATCCAGGGGTAAAACCCGAAAACACTAATTTGTGCTAGACTCAAATGGGAACCGGTGCATGACAACAGACCTTACTGCACTCTTGGATAAACACTCCCAAGTGATACGCTTCGGTAAATTAATAATCATAGTAAGAACCTTTATAAAGGGAGAAAAATATCCCATAATAATACATGTTAGGAGATGTGTTATGGATAATATAGATTGAAGCCTATAAATTTACATGTTAACTAGATAAAACATAATTTATATGTTATCCTTTTAAGTTCATTTAATTCCCCTTTATGTGTTAAAATATTTAAGATACTCATCCCTATATTCTATTTTATTCTATTCAATGGAAAGTAATATGATGAATATGGATAACAAACGATTCTGAGGGAAACATGATATATGTCCCAGTGATATTCCCAATAAAATCTGAGCTCAAGTCGGACATATTATGATTATGCAAAACCAGCTATCAAAAATCATGATTACTAATTAGAACATTGTTAAATGCTCAAGGAAATCAAGGAAGAGGAAAACGACATCTCATTAAATTTTATCATATAATATTAATAAGAGGACGAAGACCCAATTTTCTTCTTACAACAAGTGTCGAATGATTCACTAAGGGAAATTTCACAAAGGGGGTAGGAGATGTTTTATGTGTGGAATGGAAAGGCACAAATAATCTAATTACTACAAAAGAATGGATAATTTAATGGATTTAAAAAAGTTAAATCTAATGAATCTTACACAGTTCTATGCTATAAATGTGGAGATGTCATGCACTACCCCATACAATTATCTATTACAATGTTTGAGAAGCATTATGGGAATCAACAATATCGTTGATCAAAGAAGCACGGTATGTCCAATGCTAATATGGATAATGATGAATGAATTACATGTAACCACTACTTCAAAGTAGTGTATGTCATAATGTATTTCAATTCATGTCTTATTAGTATATCTTTTATGTTTTCTAATAAAATTGAGTCCCCAACAGAAATGTTATTAAATCATTCTTGAAAAATATGTATAAGTGTTTTATCATATGTTGTTGTTTGTGCTACTGTTCTTATAGAAATTTTTTATAAGTATCCCATTGATGGAATTTTTGGAAAAAAATAAATAATACTTGCCTATGCATCAATGTAGTTTATTATTCTTTACAAAAATATCCCAGGCATAATTTGGAGTAGGCTGTAGTGATCTTTGTGTAAAAAATTAGGCAGCATTATCTCTTTGGGGAGAAGTCGAAAAAATATATAGATAACAAAATCCTCAAGTATATATTCATACAGAATGATCTAAAAATGTGGCAATGAAGATGGTTTGATCTGATCAAAGACTATGACTGCTCAATCCATTACCAGCCTGGGAAACTGAACAAGGTGGAAGATTCTCTATGTAGAAAGGAACCGATGATTCTATAATTGATCAAAATTGAAAAGGATCCAATATTCTTAGGTTTGATAAATATGGATATGGGAATCATAATGTAGGGAACATCATCAATCATTTCACAAATGATTGCTCACCCATCACTTTTTCAAAGGGTAAATGATGCTCAAAAGAATGATGTGGGAATTCTGAATAAAGTGGAAACTATAAGAAAAGGTAAATTATCGTAGTTCAATGTTAATGGATAAAGAATTGTAAAATTTTGGGCAAGACTATGTGTTCCATAAAATCTGATATTAAAGAACTAACTTTTGTATGATGACCATAGTTTGAAATTCTCCATTCTCCTATGAAACTAAATGATGTATCAAGATCTATGAGAGGATTATTGGAGGGATAGCATGAATAAGGAGACCGCTGAGTATACATCAAAGTGTCTAGAATGCCAATGAGTGAAGGTTGAGATACAGAAGTCTAAGGGGATGATGTAACCATTACCCATACCAACATGGAAATGAGAGAACATCACCATGGACTTTTTCACTAGAATTCTGAAAGAATCCAAAGGAAATAATGTTATCTGGGTTGTTTTAGATCATCATACAAAGATTGCACACTACATTGCAATTCGATAATATTTCAAACTCGATCAACTCACACATATATTCATTAGATAAGTGGAAAGTATTCATTGTGTACCACTATCCATTTTGTATGACCGAGATCCATGAATCACCTCTATGTTCTTGTAGAGTTTCAAAACCGCTCGGAATACTGATATAAACTTTAGTTTGAATCATTATCCTAAAACTGATGGAAAACCCAAGCATAATATCCAAAAACTTGAGGAAATGTTTTGATCTTGATAAATGGTCTTCAATGGAGGCTGGGAGCAACATCTTCCTCCGTTTGAGTTCTCTTACTACAATAGTTCCCAATCAAGCATCCAAATGGATCTTTATAAAGCCGTTTATGGGAAGAGGTGGAGAACACCAATATGTTGGGATGATTTTGGGGAGTAAAAACCATTACGTCCAGAAATGGTAGAAGAAATGGCAGAGAAGGTTAAGACTATTAAGAAAAACATCAATGTTTCTCATAATCCACAAAATAGCTAGGTTGAAAATCATCTATGTGACCAATAGATTGATGTTGTAGACAAGGTATTCCTCTACATATCTCTATGGAAGAGTGTTTTAAAATTTAGGATGAATTGAATGCATTTTTCAAGGTACATCAAACATTTTGAGATCTATGATTCCATTGGAGTAGTGGCCTATCGACTAGCACTCCCACCAAATGTATCTCAAGTACATGATGTATTCCATGTATCAGTCTTGGAGAAGTACATAACAGACCCATCGTATGTACTCTATGGAAAAGTGTTACCATTAGGGAATGACCTATACTATGAGGAATATCTTTTTAAAGAATTAGATAATAGGAATAAACTTCTATGAAATAGGATGTTTCCACTCATCAAAGTGTTATGGAGAAACCAAATGTTTGACGAAAAAACATGGGATCAAGACGGAGTGATGAGGAAAAGTTACCCTCGTCTATTTTAGAGTTGGAAAATAAAATTCCGAGTGAAAAATTTCTTAAGGAGGGAAGTTTTTAGTGACCTAAACATTCATGAATAAAATTCCCTTTCTTTTATTTAATTTAATGTCTTTTGGAAATAGAAAACACATGTTTTTTATTTTATCCAATTTGATTTAAATTGCTGTTAATTATCATTACCACTGATAATATATCTATTGAATAGTGATCACATGGTAGATATAAATTTTTATTTTTTAAAAATAATCCTTTCGACACATAAAAATGAGGTGATGGCCTCGACCTGGAGACTCAGGTCGTACTAAGCTCATTTTTAGGATCTCAGTAAGGAGTTAGCTTCACTAGGTTTTCTCTTGACAAATACCAAGATGAGAATCAATATGTTAAGCTTGAATGCAATCACATATGAGAGAAGTTAAGTTAATAGAGGTTACAATTAGAGAGATGTTATCCGACCCTCCTCGAGAGTCTATCAACATTGCACACCTTACCATTAGGTCTTATGTGGGTGTTATAATGGGTTTTGTAATAAGTAATTAGTAACTTATTTTTTAATCCATTTTTATAAATAAATTCTTATTCCATCAATTACTTTATACGAATATTTTCACTTGAAAATATAATGAAATAGATATATTTATTTTTCCGGTAAAATGGAACTTTTTGTAAATATATAAATTATTATATTAAACCATGGGATTGTTAATATTTTAATAGTGTTATAAAAACGAACTTTAATTATAAGTGATGATTATATTTATTCTTTAATTTTTTTTCTCCATAAGTGGTTATGTATTCAATTTGATAAGAATTAAATTTTTATACGATAAAACGAGAATTTTATTTATAATTAATGAATTTATTTTGATGAATTAATGAATTTTTTAAGAAATAATATTTTGATAAAATATTATTATATAATTTTTATTAAATAAATATGATCATATAATTTTTATTTAGTAAAAGGTCACAATTATTATGGTTTGGAAACTATTTTTTTCAAAGTCTATCATTTTTTCAAAAATGATGGTTTTTATTTTAAAAGTGAAAATTCAAATATTTAGAAAATGAATTAGATAAAATAAATAAAATTTTTTGTAATATGACTTCGAAATTATCCAACAGTTACTTTTTCATTATTTTCTGAGAGAATCAAATATTTGGGTAAAAATAAAATACTGTATACAAATATAATGTGTTTTATGACATCATGATGGCCCCATAGTGATGTAACTATATACTATATAAGTGTTATTCAGCCAACATATGTTTTTAATTTAAAATATTTTTATTTTGATTTGTTTTATTTATTTTATAATGCCTTAGTGGACCCTCCAAGACGTTTCAAATATTTAAATAGTTGAAAATGATTTCCCTGAGAGTGTGACTCACCTCCACATAAAGAAGCCTAATATTTTAAAAAAAATTTCCCGTAACCTTATAAAATATTAAATACCCATAGCCTTTGGCTGAAAACATGGTAAAACCCAGTGGTTTGTTTTTTTATTAGTTTAATTTGTTGTTTCCAAAACCTAGATAATAATGAATTAGCATTCTTTTTCTATATAAACCCCGTCAATCTCACATTCCTCTTCACTAAAACCATTCGGAGCATGGAAATACTATGCCCTACATGCTCTAGAATCCTCCCAATGTGCACCAAGATCCCATGAAGCCTTTGTGAAGCCCCTCCCAATACTTTCGGTTCCCACTTCCAAGTAAGGGATCCTTACTTTCCTCTCCTCCTTCCAAATTCATGAATCTTATTTGAAAGTAGTACATGAATGTTTGAATGCTTATAATTTTATAATTTTATAATAATTATATTACTATGTATTTTATATTATTTTAATGAGGGATTATTTATCCTCCCTCATTTCGACCCTTACCTATTCCATTACTATTCTCAACTTTCGTAAGTGGTTTCACTCTTCGCATTTCCCTTAAAGCTACTCTTTTACATTGTGATTCTTATGTTCTCTATTTATATTCTGGTTTATAATGTTACAAAACTCCCATAATGTCCATTTGATTTATATGTGATGCGATATTCATTTAACTCTCATCAATTCCCCTGTGATCAATTAGGCACACTCGTTACTATACTGGAATTCTATAAGGAATCTTATACCCTACTCTTTTAAGAATCTATATTTTCACGTCATTTCTTTTAATATCTTTTATTACTATATAGATATATGTTGTTAAATATCCTAAATAATGGACATTTTTTGTATGAATGTCGGGATCCACATTCACTCTCATATTATTTCTGTTATGTACCCTTATGTGCACCTGTTACCATGCCGAACTATCATAAGAGATTTCATTATTTCTCATTTTTTTCAAGTTTCTTCACATTGATATACCACTTTTATAATCAAATATAAATTTTTGGGTATTATTTATAACCTCCCCCATTCATACCTCTTTATTTTTTAATGATGATGGAAATATTTTCCTCTTATTAATCCCTCCCACGTACACATGGTTCCATGCCCAAATTTCATAAGAGATATTACATTTCTCCTCTTTCTTCAACTTTCATTATTATCTTACTACTTATTTTTAAAAATTCCTTGGGTTGGTAAATGTTTCAATATAAACCACTTACTGTCCATTTAATGTAAATATTATCAGATAGTCCTTTCTCTCTCACCAATTTGTTTTATGAATTTTTATGTCACGGTGTTATGATGCCGATATTGCACTTTGATTTTCCAAACCAAAATAATTGTGTAGTGAATACCATACCCATTTATCTATCAAAAGTATCAACCATTATGCACATATACATATTGAAGGGTACTTACATGAATGTATTCTACATTCCTTTATCATGGAACAAGTGATTATTGTGAATGATTCCATGTTATATGATCTATGTGCAACACTTATGCATGAATTGAAATTTTTATGAAGGGGGTGCCATGATAGCACTCTAATACATTGAGTAATGATTAGTATCATGAACACCATGTGTAATGAGGGTTTGTTTTTTATAAATCACGTGCAATGAGTGTTTAATCATGCCAATTCAAGTGTGATGAGGGATTACTCATGCTTATCCATGTGCAATGATCCTTGGATCTTTCTAATATCATGTTGTATATCATTGCCACATTTCCATGTAATGATAATCCTTTGATATCATTCCTTGATTTTAACATTTCTCTTGTGCTCAATATATGTTCATATTGCCTAGCATGTTCTGTAACATTAATGTTATTCCTTCTTTACTCAATTATTATTCATAATAGCTCACCCCTTTCTTATGTATGTCCTCAGGTTATCCCATACAGTGTTAATTACAAAATAATGAGTTGGTGATGTAAAAATGGATGTAAATAAATATGTTGTATTTTATATTTTAAGTAGTTATGTAATGTTCATAATTTTCCAGGACACTATACCTCTCTATCATTGGAGTTTTCTAAAGTAAATTTTATATAATATATCATGTTTAAAAGTTTAATAAAGAGTAGGTTTGTCATTTGGATCTAGAGAATGTGTAATCCTTCACCATAATATATCGAGATATTCGAGATTATGGATATAATGTTTCCCTTATCCTATCGGTGGAAGATACCTCAGAGGTGTCAATACAAGTATAACATTTTCCAGGCATGTCAATAACGAAGTTATCAATCATACCCATCCCACACTCTATAACTGGATAACGGAAGTTATAGGTTGATGTGTCCTTTGATGAGCATCTGATTCGTATTATTGATAGAAGTATTAATGTTCTATGAGGTTAGTCATTTCCTCTAGTATGTGTTCAATGGAAGAACAACGATCTACATGATGAGGCCTAGGATTTTGATGCTAACATATGTTCTCAGTGGTTGGAGTTATTTTTAGAAGATTCTTTATCACCCATGAGAGGGTAATTCATGATGAATTTCCTCAAGGGGGAAGATTATATGATCCCAGGTTTCCATATAGTGTAATATTCTCTTTAATTTCTATTAAAATGGGTTTTATAGACTTATGTGACTTCCCAATGTAGTAATGATTATTTTAGGGGTGTTTTGGGAATGTTTAGACCATTAAACCCACACTTTTGAAGAAATAGGGCATGATGCATGGCTATTAGAAACTATGTAGGGTAGGATTCATATTTTTTGTAACCCTATAAGGCTTGGGAAGTGGGCTGAAGAAGCCCACATAGTTTTTGAAACCATGCAGATAGAGGTTCATTCCCGTTGTGGAAGAACCTATTGTTTTTTAATTATTTTTTTCAAGGATTATGCATGGTAAGTAAATAAGCGTGCAGTAACCATGCAGGGGTGACCCTTGAAATGGTTAATGGCACACAGTTTCCACATGGTTTGTCCAACCATAGAGCATAGTATATTCAACATCAATTCCCATATTTACCTTAAAAGATTTTATAACCTAATACAAATATCTTATACTCTCATTGGATAAGAGATGGAGAGTGGGATATCCTCCTTAAGTCCATAAATTATTCTTTTCCACTGATTCCCTATCCAAGATAAGATTCAAGATCCGCTTATCTCGATGGATTCAAAACAATATGTAATCAATTAACCTTTTGTCGTTCTCTATTTGACTTCATATAAATAAACTTTTTTAAGTAAATCTTAATATTACCTATATCTAGAATCTTCATCAGTTCATCATTTTTCTTCTAATCTGGATTGAATTAGAAGCCGATACTGGATGAGTAGTCTACTACCAACCAACAGTAGGTGATGTATACATTTCCATTTCAGTGTGGTGCATTATATTCCTATTTTTTGTTATTCTACACACCAAAAAATCTATTTTTTCACCAACAATTAATTGAAATTAACGTATTTGATCATTTTAAGAATTCCATTTTGTTCCATTGAGTATTGATTATAGTATTTTCTCTAACCTAGGCCACCCGTGGGGTGTTCCATTTCCTTGAAATGGTCAAAAAACCCTAGGGGTGTGTGTATGAGCATTAATTGTTAAAGGATGTCCAGTTATAAATAAATTGAATTGAATTGATGGATTATGATATTTTTTGTAATCAAGATGTAAATATTTTTTTATCACTAATAGGGGGAGGGGTGAATCAGTGATAACATTTTTTTATGTTTCCTTACTTATGAAAAAAAAATTTACTATGGTTAATGATTTATTTCCTTTGTGAAAAAAATTAGAACACATATCCATAGTAACAAAATAATTTGGAAGATTTACATCCCAATAAGAGTAGCTACATCATTGATATGGATTGGATACAATATAATACAACACAATCAACTAGAAAATAATCTTTTCATGTAGAGTATAAGAAGTAGGATATTCCATTACACTCATCTAAAACTATGACCAAAAAAACAATTAATTTTCTTCAAGTAGATCAGAAATGTAATACAATGTATTTTGTAACAAACATGTTATAGTGCTTCTTGATCAGCTTTCACAAATATGATCATTCAAAACAATTATTCACTTTCTTAAATAGAAGCTGTTTTGAACTTCCTACACTTCATAATGATGCGAAGACCAATTTTTTAGTCTGATTAATAAGTCCAATGTTTCAATATATAAATATTGATCTTATAGAGTATGATATGAAAAATTCCCGACATCTTATTTTTTGGTCTTGAAATCCTAGTCTGATTGCTCAGTCTGGTCTGAAAAAACTAAATACAATCTTCTCCCTTATTCTTTTTCTGCATGTTAGTCTTCTTCAAGTAAACACAATCAATAAACTTATTATTTCTAGAATTCCAATTCTTATGTCTCCTCTTTGATTAGTGATTAATGTTATAGAACACACTAAGTATTCTCCACCTTTTACACACACCCCAAAATAGTATAAGAGGGATTAGGAAAAGGTTTTATCACATTACCAATTTTATTGAATCTTTTATATTCTTTAAATATCATATGTTTCATTGAATTTTTAAGCAACTTAAATTTCCCATCAATTTTGGATCTATATTTTTATTTTTCATTTCTTAAGAATTCTTAAATAATTTATAGTTTGAACCTGATTCGATATTCCAATTTCTGAATAAAATTTATTCATTACATGGAATCGTACCACATGCATATTTGATGAAATAGACCACTTCAATATTCTTAATAATCTACAGTATGATCTGGATTCCCATTTTCTATTATAATTTGTTCTTTATGGTGAGGGCATTTGGTCACAACAATTTTCGTGGCCCACTAAAAAACAAATAAAAATTCAATAAATCCCATTATGTTGCTCTATAAGAATTGGAAAACCAAACCTCTAATTAACATTTATTCATTAGAATGAAGACGAAATGTTATCTAATAAATTTCCCTATATCCATTATTAAAAATTTAAAACATATGCCTTTCTATTATGATGCTCTATATTAGTAGATAGAAAAGTAAAAAAAAACCAGGGAACTTCATGCAGGCTTCTTGTCCTCCATTTTCAATAATTTTAAATTGTATTAAAAAAAGACTCTTATTATTATTCTTTTCTATTGAACCAATTTTTAAAGATATTACAAAAATTCCTTATTACATGACCCAATAAAATTTTCTTATTCAATTGTCCCAACATTTCCCAAGAAAATCCTATATAAAAAAATTCAGTTTCAAAACACTTTTCTTATAACTCTACCTCTGACGTCATAAGGATTCCAAAAAAAATTAATGAGTAATTGGTGTCAAAGTAACTCTTATTATAAGTGGAAAACTGAGTTCACTAGACTTGTTCTTGAAGATTCAGCTTCTGAAAATTGTTTCTTATTTTTTTAATATAATACTCATCAACACCAAACCCTAATGATTTAAATGTTTTGGATTTTGATCACATTCAAAACCATAACCTTGGGTTTCTCTCATTAATTTCAACCTTTTGTACCTTTAATCAAATATTCATCCTATAAACTCAAATGGATAGACTAATATTAGAATGATTTATTTAAACAAACTCATTTATAATAAATTTATTTCTTGTAATAATTACTTCTTCATTTATTTGAAAACAATTAAGATCAACTTCAAAATTATCTTAATTTCATTATGAAGTGTTATAAGGTCATATTCTATTAGAAACATTCTTCTTTTCCAACCAACCTCAATACGATTTCCCTAAATATTATTGGAAGCACTCCTTATACCCATTTAATTATTCAAAATTGATTGACATGTTTTTTAGATTAATTACAATTTGTATGAATTAAAAAATAGAACTGAATTGTCAAATTTTATTATAGGTTAATATGGAATCCAATACTCTTCCCCAATATGATAAAAAACTGATTCCGGGCCCATGGCTAGTCTGATGACCATTTAATTCCAAAATTCATTCTTACAAATAAAATGGATTTTTTTAATCACTGTGAGTCCGATTTTATAAATATAGTTGTCATTCGAGTTTTCACCAAAACAAAATTAAGGTGATTTAATATTCTTGGAAATTTCATTAACATAAAAATAAAATACTTTTGAATAGTTATATTCTATATCTACATGGTGCTAACAATATCCCCTTTTTTCCTTTGTTTTCAACCATGATTTATAAAACAATGAACATTATAACCCCATGTAATGGATCACATATCAACAATTCTAAGCTAGCATGTGCTAACTCATGGTTGGAAATAAGAATCATTGAATGAAAAACAATTCTTCCTAGAAATAGTGTTCATGAAACATCCTCATAGTTCTTTCAAAACATTTATAACTTATTTTATCTTTTCTTGTAACAAAAATTTTCTTTTCCACTTCCTAAAAATTCCTATTAATATAAATTTTATTTTCTTTCAACCACTCCAATAATAAATTATAATAATTAACACACATATATTCTAGACTTACATCTTACCCTCCCCCCTTTAAAAATGCTTCTATAAGGATATATTTATGAATCAATTCTCCCCCTTGATAAAAATATCCAAAGTTATAAGAAGATATGAGATACAAACACATACCTCATCCTTGATAAGAAAGTGGTTGGATTTCCATCTTCATCCTTAGTTTATAAAAAATATATATATTAGTGTATTTGTAAAAATATTAACAACATGTTATAATGTAGGCACACACTCCAACATCAACTAATTCTTGTACACATTCTCTTTGATGAATTGGTACTTAGTTTCAATAGGTTTTAAACCAATATGTTGTTCTAAATTCCTTGTAAAGTTGATTGAACTTATATTATCACTACCCAAGAGTATGGTTAACATAACCTCAAAACGTAATTCATCCAACGTAGTTTTCATCCATATATGTTGAGAAAAATAATATGTAGAAAAAAATTATTCATCATCAGATAAACTAAGAGTTATTAATTTTTTTTCTTTTTATGAAAACCGAAAAAAATTTCCATAGAAAGAATTTCCTCTAAATGTGGATCTTCTCTAATCAACATTTTGTGAACAATCTATATCAAAATACCCAAATAAGTCAGTAATTTGTGAAACATCATAGATTATTTTGAAATTAATTATTCCTTTGATATATATGATAATTATTTTTCTAGAAATAAAATTTGAGTCATTAATAGTAATCATAAATATTTCACATAAGGAAAAATTATAAACAATGTCGAGTCTTGAGGTATCAAAAAACAATAAAATTACTACCATCTTTTGATACTCTTTATGATCAAAATCCATTATTTATACATCTACAGATATCTTTATTCCCAATGATATCATTGGGAAATCTTGTTTTAAATTTTCCATGCTGATCTTATGAAGAAGTTACCTAGAATACTTTTCTCAAGAAAGAAAACTTTATTTCTTCATTTGTAAAATTTCTATCCCAATAAAGTATTTCATTTCTCCCATCATGGAAATATCATTCAAATTTTTCATCTATTTAGAGTATTATTCACATGATATTTCATCATTCCCATCAAGGATAATTTCACCAACATAATCAATTATGATAAAATAAAACTCCTGAATTTCCATGATGTAATGATTTCTATCAACTGTTGATTTCTTGAAACTCATCTTCCTCAAGAAGGCATCAAATTTATAATTTCAAGATCATAGATCTTGCATTATCCCCTACAAGTCTTTATTCATGTTGAACAAATGACTTTTATAATTAACAAAAATAAGGCCACAAGGTTCATCAACGTACACATCATCATCAAGATTCCAAATAAACAATATAGACATTACATAGATCTAGAAAAAATAACCTCATATTTTAGAAATATCAATTGATATTATGATTTTATATATCCATGGAAGCAGAGAAAAGGTTTCATAAAACTCAATGACTTCAATATATGAGTATTTGTTTACACTAATCTTTCTTTTTTTCTTATCATTTCTCAATATTCATTAATTTTTAGTACAAACCCCATTTTGATACAATAATTTTTATATATATTTGGTACTAGTTCCCATGTATCATTAATTTCTATCTAAACTATCACCTCATTAATATCTCGAACCCATTACGGGTGTTCAGTATCATTATTCACTTCGTTCCACTCAACATTTTAATACAATGGAGTTGGTGAATGTTTTCTTCTTGATTGAACCCTTTGATGTTGATCACCAATAATCATCTGATATTAAAATTGCCTCCCCTTACAAGATGGGATTTTCGTTATTCAACCTCATCACATAAAATAGGTGAGGCTAATTCTTCTTCTTCAGTAGAATTTATATTCTATGTTTCCATATCATAATGAAAATTTTTTATCCTAATCATCTTCCTTATCAACCAATGTATAATTATATTACCCATACATTTCAATAACCTATGCACTAATAGAATCAACTATTCATCCTATTTATATCTTGAAACAACTATATAATATTCCTTCTAGAACATATCTATGAAAAGTATAATCCTAACTTTCCTTCTCAAAAATTGCAAGGTTTGCACAATTCTTATTTACGATGAATGGACTCCCAAGAAATATTAAGTGATTTAAACATGGAGTTTTATCATAGAAAATTTCATATGTAGTCATGTATGAACATGGAATATAGGAACATAAATTTTTAATATACATTATAGTATTGATGGATAGCCTATAATAGTAATAATAGAGACCATATTTATGTAACAGAGTTCTCCAAATTTCCAAAAAACATATATTACTTCTTTTAGTAAACCCTTTTTTTAGAGTTTATGGTGAAATAAACACATGATGAAATTTATAATTCATAAGTTATATTTCAATGTATTTATTTTTTTACTCCCCACTATAATCATTTCTCAAATTAATCACTAAATAAACACATTCATTCTTATCCTTCCTCCTGAAAATATTTACCATTTTCAGAGCATCTGACTTCTGTTTCATATACATAACACAAGTAATGTGAGTAAACTCATCAATGAAAATGATGATTTACTTATCAACATTAGTTTATTATTGGACTCATTGTACCATAGATATAATAATGGATAAATTCTAGGGGTTGTTTTGAACAAATATCATCATTTTTATGCACTGAATTATTATTATTTTTACAAATAGGGAAATACCAATCTTCTCTTTTTGACATATCGGGGATTCCAAGGAAACTATATCTCTTACATAACATTCTCATGTTTCTCTGAAACATGTGTCTTAGCCTTTTGTAGAAAAACTAATTATCTTCCCCTATTCTCAAGTCACAATAATTATGTATTTCTCAAACAGTAAATATATTTCATTTTACACATTGGCCACTAATAATATTTTTTTATTCTTCCTCAGTTTAAAAAACCATATTTTCTAAATTTTAATTCGTTGGCTGCATCAATGAGTTGTGAAATACTTATTAAATTGTGTTTTATCTCATCAAAATTGAACACTTTCATGTAATTCAACTTTTCTTTCCCAGTGATGCATAATCCAACACATTTATTTTCATAGATTCAATATTTACAAATGTATCCATTATATATTTTAAGAATTTCAAATTATTCAACCATTTTATGTCTTCATTAATATGATAAGAACAACCAAAATCCAGAATCGAAGGTCATTTTCTTTTTATTTCTTTGAGATCGTCCCAAAATAATAAGATCATGTTTCTGTCCCTTTACAATTCTTGGATTCAATATTTTCAGAATTTTAACATATGTTTATTGGGGTAGTGAAAAATAAGACATTTTTTTATGTATTTTTAGGTCTATCAAAACATTCAAAAATAATTTCTGACCATTGGAACCTATTTTATTTATTCACAGCATCCTTCTCAGGTTTTTCCAAAACATCATTCATAGAATCCTCACATTTATGGTATTGAATCCCCCTCAATATTTAACTTCAGTAATTTTTGGAATTTTAATAATGTAATTGGTTAAACCAACAAGTATATGTCTGAATCCCCCACAATACCAGAAGTACCAGTAGAAGGAATATTTTTCTCTTGTACTTTCATATTTTTCGAAGTTGTGATCATGTTTGTCAGTACCATTATCATCTTTTTCTCTGAATTTATTTGACTATCAAATATTATGTCACCAACCATATTCATATTTCTCAACTCACCCTTATCAAAACCATAAGTAATAGGATTATTTTTGACTAAGAAATATTAATATATTTTAATTTCCCATATTCTTTAGTGTTGTTTACAAACATTACATTCCCAAATTTCTTCTTAATATAAACTACTAAAGATTCATTCTCAACCTCTGAAGGTAACATTTGTTCATCCTTATCATGTTCATCTATACTTGAACATTCACAAAATTCTATGACAATGTTTTTTAAACCTGTATCTAAATATTCTTATTTGAAATGTTTTTTTGCATAGTTCTATCTCTTCTTATTATTCCTACACAATTACATCATGGTGATCATTATGATTATTTTCCTTTTAAAGAGATTCCTTTAAATAATCATTATTATCCACTAGATTTAATTTCCCTTTAGGAAATACTTCTCGGTAGTTTGATGAATATTTTTCAATTTTTAGTTTCTAGATTTCTTTTTCAAACCTCTAAATCATTGTTAGGTATTCTTTCAAATATTCATTAAGATGAGGTTCCAATTGGGATTCTTCTTCTTCCGAACTGATGCATCTGAACTATTCATTATTCATACTTATGAAAAAATTAATCTCACCCGAATTCGTATAATAATTTTTAGATATAACATCACTATATTATTCTTCATTATCATTGGATAATAAACTTCATGGATTTAGAGAATTTTCTATCTTTTCCTATGGAAAATGATTTATCATTATTACCCTGTTTCATCCACGACCTTCTTGAACTTTTTTTTCATCATCACTATAATATTATTTCTTTCCTATAGGATAATTATCTAGAATATTATCTATAGATCCTCATTCAAAATAATTTTTGGGAAGTTTTCATTTATATGTACCTTAACTTCTTCTAACATTTTTATAAAATATGGATAAAAGTTCATCAATATTTTATCTTACCTCATTTTCAGAGTCAGTGTCAAAAACATCATCTTCCTCATGAAAATTATTAAAATATTATCTTCCTGGAATGAAATGTCATGAAAATAATTTTTTATTTTCAAAAATTTATACCCTATAATATCATAAGTGATGAGGGAACTATGAAAATAATCATTTGATATTGTTTTGTAGGTCTCTAACTTCTAATGAAGAAAATATAGTGTCTAACCTATCAGAAAGAAATTTCAATGTTTCTTAACAATAGTTGCATCTTATGACTTCTCACCAAGACATACGATAGTAATGAAAATTTTATTCACATGGGTAAATAAGTCACCAACTAATTCATGTTCACCCATATCGAGGTCTTCAAACATCAATATCATTATTTGTAAATTTTCGTCCTTTACCTTTGTATTTCTTTCAAAAATATATTCAAACTTTAAATAGATACCTTTCGTAGTAAAAAAACCCTCTACTCATAAGAAATAAGTTTCACAAGGTGATGATTATAAATAATTATTATCCCTTCCATCATTCTCAGTATTGTTCTTATAAAATGTTTTAAGAAGAACATTATGATCAATTTGAGGAAAAACAAATGTTGTTGCTTCAAGAACATTATATTTTAGAGTAATAAAATAAGGTAAATTTCTATCTTTCCAGATATGATAGTTACTACCATTGAAAACCAAAATACATTAACTATTTAATCAATCTACTTTATATATCAACTTCTCTTAAAAACATCAAGAAAGATTAATCAAAGGGAACCTTAACTCCCATACCAATTATAATTTCCCAATCAATATGGTCGTATTATTTAAATATGTAGGGGTAGAGTAGTGATATATTTTTCTTTTATGTTTCCTTAATTATAAAGTAAACATCACCTTATGTTAATTATTTCTTTATATACTAAAAAATTCAAACAATAATCCACATACACACAAGAATTTTAAAGGTTTGATACTCAATAAGTGTAGCTACGTCCTGGGTATGGTTGGAAATAATTAAATACCACACAATACACATTAAAAAAATCCTTCAGTGTAGAATGAAAATAGTAGGATATTCCCATACTCTCCAGTAGCACTATGATCAATAAAACAGTGCATGCATGTCAAGTTCCATGAAACATTATTACATTTCTTATACAGAACAATGAATGTAGCTTCTTGATCACCATCCACGAATATAATCATTCAAAATAATTCTTCACTTTTTTACCCATATGCTGATAAGAACATCTTGAGCATCGTAATGATACCCAGTCTAATTTCCAAACCCAAATCCTAATACTCATTTCATAATATATAAATATTACTCCTTTTTAATACCACTTGAACAATTAGTGAATTGTTTTTCTTTAGTCTGGAAATCGTTGTCCACTCCCTCAATCTAGAATGAAATATCATAATATGATCATCTTTTTATTATAACTATGTCATACTAAATTATTCATGAAAAAAAATCTAAAAAATTGTTCTTACTATAATTTTGGATCTTCTCTATCCTCTTTCGTTAGTGATTAATGTTAAAGAATACATAAATTATTTTCCTCCTTTTCAGGACATGAAAAAAATAATTACGTAGCATTCTGAAAATTTTTCCCCACATTACAAAATTTTCCAAATATTAAATATTCCTTAAATATAGAATCATTCATTGAATTTTTGGGTTCCATTAATTTTACCTCAATTTCAGATATCTCTTAGACATTTTCAAAAGTTCAAAATTCCTAAAAAATATCTAGTTTGAATCCAATTCTATATTCTGATTTTAATATTATTTATTCATTATTAATGTCCATATATCTTTCACATATGATAAAATAGAAAAATTCATTATTAGTTATAAACTTCTTTCTGTTTCATATTAAAATTTTCCATTATGATTTCTTCCTTACAATGCAGAAATTTCGTAAGTGTAATTTTCTGAACCCACTTGAAAACAAATCCAAACTGAAGACATGCCATTATGTCACTCTATAACAATTGGGAACCTAATCAACTCATTATGATTTCTTCATTATGATAAAGATAGAATATTCTTCAATACATTATTCACTATCAATTATGAAAAATATAAAACATATGTACCCTCATTAAGATTCTCCATACAAACTGATAATATAATTGAATTTTTTTATATAACCTTAATAAAATTTATTTTCCCCCGATGTCAATACTATAAAAAACTCTTCAAACACGACTCTTGTCTAAATTATTTAATCCCGACCCACTTGATATTGATACTCAAAACATTAATTATCACGTGATTCAATAATGTTTTATTATTCAATTTTCACAACATCTCCCAGTAAAATACTTCAAAAAACATTTCATTTTTGACAAAAAATTATTATAAATATACATATGACATCATAAAGATTCCAAAAATATATAATTACTAACTTGTGTCAGAGTAACAATGATTGTTGGTGGGACACAGATTCTGATGGACTGGTTCAAGTATCTTTATCTTTTTTAACTTATTTATTATTCTATAAATATTATATTCAACAACCTATTTATATAACGATTTTAGTATTTTATATTATTTTCTGATTTAAATATAGAACCTTCTATTTTTTTCATTACAATCAACATTCTCATCCATTAAACAATTATGAATCTAGTAATCTCATACAAATGGACTGAGACTAGAAAATATTGTTTACACAAGACTTCTTCTTCATCATCATCATTCTTGTATGAATGAATTAATCATAAATTTAAAAAAAATTAATATCATCTTCAACGTCATATGAATTTCATTAGGAGGTATTATAACTTCCTATAATTTTAGAAACATTCATTCATTCCAACCAGCCTCAATAAAGTTCGCCTGAATATGATTAGAAACACTCTATCTTTCCCTTTCTTTCATAAATCATGAGTCACAGGTTTTTTAGAATACTTAGGATTTTCAATAATTACAAAACATGAAATCATAATCAAATTTCATAATATATCCATGAAGAATCTGATACTCTTCCTAAATACGATTAGTACTTCATTCCAGGACAAAGTTGAGTCTCATGAAATTTTTATTCTAGAAAATCATTTTCAAAGTATTATTGAATTTCTTAATAATTGTGAGTTCATTTATATGAATATGATTTGTAGTCTGACTTTCACCAAAGAACAATGTGTGGTGACTTTTACTTATTTTATATTTCCTTAAAAACTAAATATTATACCTAAAATGACTTTTTTTATTATTACTAAGGCCCAAAGGAGTTTTCCACCCAATACATGTTCTATAATATTTAAAATAATTAATTTTTTTTTTAATTTAAATCATTATATGAGTTGGTAAACTCATAAAATTTTAATGTGATGATATTTTTAAATGAATCTGTAAATATTCCATGGGATGTGATTAGCGTGATATACTATGAGTCATGATATTGGTAGAGAATTCATGGGACTAGTGTGATCCTTGGATTCTGATTCTCTGGGATGCCTTGGGACTTTCTACATTTTGGATCCATTTTTTGCGCTCATAGTTGACATAATATATTGACTTAATCCTTGGATTCCAATTAATTCCTAAATGAGTTTCCATCGAGAAATTTCGAGGACTCGATTAGGATTCCTTGGATCATTATACCATGGATCTGGCCCTGTAGGGTCTGACACATCATATTATATGGCTTGACTGTGGTAATTTTGATATGATTGGTTATAAGGCATTCCCATTGTTGATATGATATAGTGTGTATATGGTGCGGTAATGTTGATTACATCTATTTACTTTATTTATAATTTTTTTAGACGATTGACCATTTTTTCATGGTGCCTTTTATGGTTATACAGTATCAATTGTTTTATAGTATATATTTAATGTGAACTTTAAATTTATTATTTCATAACTATGATATAAATTGATCACTACATAGTTTGTATTGTAAATCATGGACATGTTATAGACATCGTTCATGGTGGAATATTGGGATTTTATCTCACACCTTGTCTAGGGTCATCATTAAGTACATGGATAGATTACATTGATGTAGGTAGGGAATGGGGAAAGAACCCATAGTTTGATGGTGGAATTTGTGCCATGCATCGGATAAGGGAATCACATGACTGAGATGTGGCTTATGATACTAGCTAGGATAACACTTTTAGTCTTTATTTATTTTGATACATGTATTACACTAGATGTTCTAAATCATTTTTTCTTTATTTATAGAGACATTAAATGCATCATATTTAATATCTAGAAATATTTATCTCCCAACTTTTGAGTATTATTATTAGTTTCTTTAGTTTTCAACCATTTTTATAAATCTTCCACTATAGCTGGTTACTAGCCTAATGTATATTTTCTTTTCTAACTACTTATACATTCTTTTTATACCATCTAGTATTGTTTCATATTATTATTTCATTTTGTTACACTCTAATATGAGGGGATAGACTCTCCATTGACCCACCCTAGGCCCTCACTTCAATTTAGATGCTTTTGGAATTCGTGGAGATGATGTTGAGGACATGTGACACACTGAATCAGGAATCATTCTATGGCATCTAGGTCGGAAAGTTACATATTTATATTCTATTTTTTTAGTTTAATTAGTGTTATAAAAATAAATGTAAATCAGTATTTCTAGAGTGGAAATTATAGATATTTTATGAAAATATATTTTTATTAATTGATATCAAATTCTTAAATATGTTATTTTTGGTAAAAGTAAGGGGATCTCTATAACTAAAACAACTACGGTCCACTTATGGGTAGTTTATCAATTTATATAAGCATTATTAACTCATAATGTGTATTAAATTTGAATATTGGGGTAATTTTAATAAGTGATAATGAATGGATAAAAAATTATAAGTGTAAAAATGTGATTTGGAATTTTTTTATTTTTATTTTATTTTAGTATTTTAATATATACTCATCATATCATCTAAATAATTTTTTTAGGAGCCATTTGGGATTGAAAATTAAATTTTATTATCAAGATATTTTGAGAAGTTAAAAGAGTTACCTTCACTCTATTATAATGAAAATCTATTCTATTATTTTATTCACTTATCAAAACCCATTTATTTTAGCCAATGTAATATACTAATATTCTAAAAAATCATATATATTTGACAAGATACACAACAACGAGCATAAATGAAAAAAATATTGTTATCTATGTGTAACCATTATATTCTTAACATTATGTAGGAGGATATGAGTATGATTAATATATTTATGATATAAATATAAACATCCTACTAAATATGAATTTATTAAAGAAATCTTAGAAAATAACCACCCAGTTTTTAATAGCTATTTTATTTTAAAAAAATAAATTTTATTCCTTTCAATGAGTGAATATTATAATGCATTTTTAGAATTTATAAAATTAATTTGAAAAAAAAATTATCTCACATTTTATCCTAAATGAAAAAAATTACTTATTATGATATTTTAATCTATTTTATAGATTGTTTTATTTTTTATAGAATAATAAAAAATACAGATTTTTTTATAGAATTATTTTCTTTTATGTTATTTAAATGTTGAAATAATGATTTTTATTAGATTTTTATTATCATTAAATCATTTTTCAATTTTCAATAAAAATAAAAATATGGTTTTTTAAATGGATTGTATACATTAATTTATTATAGAAAATTTTATTTAAAAAACAGGTTTCTTTGAAAACGTGTTTTTCATTATGTTTTTCTAGTTTAATTATAAATAATACCTTTATAAGATTGTGAAGTGAATTTTTAATAATGGATTTTATATTTAGAATCAGTGGGTCCAATATTTGTAAATAATTCACATTTAGATTTTGTAACTAGTATTAGTAAAATTATTAATTTTATTTCCATAGTAAATGGGAAAGAAGGCTTTCCAAATAAGAGGTATAATTTTTATCCACTTATTTTAGTGGTATTTGTTCTTCCACCTCCTTCATATATTATTAAAAATATATAACCTATAAACTCTACTATAATATATAATCTAATATGTTATTATGTTATTTTAATAACCTATATCCATCTCTTCTTCAATAAAATTGGGAAATAATTCATCATTCATATATATGGTTGACTACTACCTCACCAAACGATGTAATTAGTTTTAAATAATCATCTCTTATGAATGAATTATAATGGTGTAATAACTGTTTATATATGATATTCATGAAATATTTATAATTATTATAATATGATATATCATTTTTCATTCTACCTTTCCACACATGGAAAAATGATAACATTGTTCATGTGTACGTGTGGACTACCACCATTCCGAAGTGATGTGATACATTTTTCATCACTACATCAATTGGATGATATATATAAGTATATATAATATATATTTCAATATTTATTAATAAAATAATAATTACCTTTTTTATATAATGGGCATTGAAAAATTGAAGAAAAATGGTAAATTTACACATGCATATGTACGACCTACCATGTCTATTATTGTAACATCGTTCATTACTCTTTAAAATATTTTATGGTATTATTTAAATTTATAATTGATATAAAAATTGATAATTTTATCATGATTATTAGTCCAAGGATGATTTAATAATGATCTCCTTTACCATAGTCAACCAACCTAATTTATTTTGGTATTATGAACCAAATATTTCTAATTTTTTTGATGTGAACATAAATTATTAAGAAATTGTTATGACATTGTAATAAGTGTTATAATTGGAATAAAAAGCATGGAAAATTTCTATAAGTAGGTATTTAATTAACATATTTTTATTATTATATAATATAAATAATGTACCTAATGATTCAGAATTAATGTAATAGATTTCTGTCTCACTTTTGTTTTTGTGAGACATATGACTTACACACTATATATTTATTTTGTGTGGTGTATATATTTTTTATGAATGTATTCTTTGATAATACTTATGATAATAATGGTAAATAAATATCTATATAATGTTATTTATTTTATGGGTCTAATGATTGGAAATTTATAAATGATGTTAGGGTTAATTTTATAATAAAATTATTAATCACTATTTTGTATTTTTAAGTCGTGACTAAGGGTTATTTATGTTCCATGTTCATGGTATTTATAAATGGATCAATTTTTCTTACTATTATTATACAATTATTTGAAATAATTTTTACCCATATTTTACTTTTTTTTAAACTGTTTGAAAATAATTGGTCTATTCCAAACAAGGTACTTTTTGACTTTTCTCAAAACAGTATGGATGTAATTTTTTTAGCTAACATGGAATGATTAGATTTCCTCATCATCATTATGGTTTAATTATTTTAATGTTACTATTCTTTTCTGAATGTTTATTTTCACAGAAAATGTTTTCCTTAATTATTAAATTAATTTAAAAATATATATTTCCCAATGGGAAGGTTATTTACATCAAGAATTATTTCATGCGATCATTCAAAATACTTTTCCATATAAGATATCTTAATTTTATGTTATATTTTTTTCAATGTATGTGATCAAATTATACAATCCAACTTCTGTCTGTTGATGGATTATGTTTATTCTGTCATGACGTTTATGAGTCATATTACTTTTTCATTATTTATGTCTATAAAACTGATTTTTTATGGTTTCTGCTTAGATGAATGATTTGTGATTATATGGAAGAAATAAGTATCATTTTAATTATGTGAACGGTGGGACCTATTTCTCTCTCCTATTGATTATGTAAATATTGATATCAAATGAGATAAAAAAGACTGGAATGGAGAGTGAACCCGATTCAATTATGGATTTTGTCTTATATGAAAGTCTTGAGTGTGAAACATTACTACTATGATGGTTTGGGGAGTGAACTCAATACACAATAATTGTATAGGAGAATATCATTTACTATAAAGTAAAGAGTTTTTTTGGATTATTTGTATTCCACAATTCCATGGTTTATGCCTCTGATATAATTTTAAGGATTATGTTGTTTCATATTTTTGTGATTTTGGTCTTATAACCTTCCATTATTGATTTCAGGACTCATGATTTGGATATTAGATATACAGTGTATGATCATAAAATGTTATGATCATTTTATTTTTCTATTTTTCGTATAAAACTGATGATATTCTATTTGGTTACCCTCAATGAGAATTTGAGCACACCCTTAACTTATGTTTATATCTCCTCAATTATGAATATATAAGTAGTAGATATGTTTCGAAACAGTTGTTTATTTTTATATTTTTCTAATGACACTAGTCTAATATGGTGGAATAGATAGTTATTGTTTCTTAGATTTTGAGTTTCATAGAATTATATTCTAAATCATCAATCATGGAACATTCATTTTGTACAATCAACATTTGGAGAATAATATTTTATAGTGATAGACATTAATTAATGCATGAAATTATACACGTAAATTAGTTATATCTTCATATTTTATTTTAATATTTGGAAATGAAATTACTAAACTCTATGAAAAGGACATCGAAACAAAAACATTACCTGTTTACTTTCCCTATTAAGAAATTAATGACATTTTTACCAATTCTATATTTTCGGCTAAGTGATGGTTACCATTATCATTACCATGCACTCAATATATATCTACATATACATGGTATTTTGGAATTTATTTGGTATATATGTTTTCAATTCCTAATAATGTTCTCATATTCTGAAAATTAGCTTTGTAAAATCATGTGGATCTTTCATTTTCATTTCTTCCCTTTTAGGAGGAAGCTAAATTAATCCTTTTTGTGATGTGGGATTTTAAAAAATAAATTTTTAGAATTATAACCCCAGTCAATAATACTACGTTCAAATTATGAGGGAAAAATTTATTTGGGGGGGTTTAGAATTTTAAATCCTACATTTAAAAAAAATATTCTATATATAATATGAAATGACGAGTTTAAATGAATAAAAAATATTTTTATTTTAGTGTGAACATTGTATACTAGAAAATACTGTAAGGCATGTATAATTCTATATAATTTATGAAGTAATTAGAAAACTCATACTAAATATAAATGTTTTGAAAACTTCTTATTGAATAATCATCCATTTTTAGTTTTTTCATTTTATTCTATAAAAAATATGTTATCTTCATTTTAAAGAGGGATTATTATAAAAAATATCTGTAGTTAGAGAAAATTTATTTTAAAAATTTATTTTTTTTAATTCATAAAATCAAAATAATCTATGAATCAATTTTACATAAATTTCTAAATGTATTTATTTTTCAAGGAATAATAAGAAGATAGTTCTTCTTATTGAAAATATACTTTATTTTGAAATATTTACATATTAAAATTATGTTATTTAATAGTTTGAAATTTTAATTAGTAAATTTTGATCTCAAATTATCGAATTATGTTCTTTAAAAAATATTTTTTATTTGAATTAATTATTAAATAAATTAACATTTAAAAGGTAATG
Source organism: Viscum album (assembly GCA_963277665.1). NCBI lineage: Eukaryota > Viridiplantae > Streptophyta > Magnoliopsida > Santalales > Viscaceae > Viscum > Viscum album. The sequence goes on along the minus strand of OY728134.1, from coordinate 72,349,027 downwards.
TTTTATAAAAAATATTTTCTTGTTGAATTTTTCTGATTTAATTTTAAATTAAAACTTGAATAATCTGTGTTTTGAATATTTAAAAGTGGATTACATATATGGAATGTGAGGATTTAAATCTTTTAAATAGTTCTATTTTAGTTTTAAATAGTATTAGTAGAAAACATATAAATTGTATTAACACGGTAAAGGGTAAGTCAGGTAATTTTGATTTAAAATAAAATTATTAGGAACTTTAAATGACCCAAATACTTGATTAAATCTCATTGGTCTATTATATCATAACCATGACAATACCTTGGTTTAATTTAGAACATTTTCAATAAACATTGATGACATTATGACCTTTGTCCCTTTATATTTAATGTAATGTCTAACATGTCACCATCTTGTTTTTAATAAAACAATATTTCAAACATTGGGTTATTTAGAAGATATTATTGACAATAAATATTTCTTTTAAATATAGAATAATTTTATTCATCATGGAAATTTAATTTTAATTTTTATTATTGAAATTGTCAGCTTATATTCTCACACAACACTGATAGAGTAACTATTCGATTAATGAAAAATAAAAATAAATGACGATAAAAGTATTAAAATAAACAGTATTTGTGGTAAATTATATGATCCAAAATATTTATTGATTAAAAATAATTTTAAGAGATATAATATATTATTTAATTCTAATTCTATATGTTATCTGGATATTATTTATGTTAAGGTAACAAGTAATTCTAAAAAATATCATTATAAATATTTTATAGTAAATAATATTTTATGAAATGATAATAAATTATTTCAAATATTTAATTCATAAAATTGATTATTATTTGGTTTATAGTATTATAATATTTACATTTATGGATTTTTTTTTATTTTATAATGACTATATTTACCCTCAAAGAGAAAAAATTCTTATTGTCACGGTAAGAGTTAATGAGGATAAATCGTGATTAATACGAAAATATAAGGGATGAAATATAGTAAAAACATGTATAAATTTTTTGGTTTTAGGATATATAAAAACATGAGTATCTAATATTATAAATAATTCACTTTGGATCCACATAATGTTTTAAATTGATTTATAATAATTGTTTATTTTAAAATTTCTAATACTACCCTTCCAATATCTTATAAAAGGGAACCTTTTCTTCTTAGACCATTACATTTTGATCCCCATTGTTTTCAGAAAATTTACTACCCAAATTAATTCCTATAATTCATACTATCATATTAAAAACCTTAATTTAGGAATAAATCAATCCTTATAAGGTTTATTTCATTTATCATATGAGGTTTTCCAAAAAATATATAAAATTATTATCCTCCTGTTTGATTATTGTTTCTTCTTCCACCTCATTCAAATCATCCTCAAACATTTCAAAATAATTATCACAGTATCCTAAATTTAATTATATTTTTTTATATTTTTTCCAAGACTTATATCCACCTCCTATTATATCAAATAAGAATACAATTCATCATTTGTGGGTACAGAAGGCAACCGCATCGTGATTCGATGTAATTCTATTTCCATCACCATATCTTATGGATTGATTATAATGATGTATTAAATATTTATATACAATATTCAAGAAATAATTATCATTATTGAAATATAAAATATTGTTTATCTCCCTACCTTTATACACACTAAAAATTATAAAATCATTTCTCTATACATGTGGACAACCACATCCATGAAGTGATGTGATTCATTTTTCGTCACAACAAAACATACATGATATATATATTATAATTTATTAATTAAATTTTTTTATATTATATAATGAAAATTATGGATGTATATAACAATAAATACCTTATTTCCATAAATATGGTTTAAAAATGGAATCATTACTCATACGTATGTACAACCTAGCATCTCATAGATTGTAAATGAGTTCATTTTTCATAAACATATTTCATGGTTTTATTTTAAAGAAAAATTATTTATAAAAACTATTATAATTGAATAAATATTTTGAATGATATGATTTAATAATAAAATATTTTATTATAATCATCCTACCAAATTAATTTTGGAGTTATGAACAAAATATCACTAAAATGTCCACTTTTGAACATAAATGATTAAGTAGTTGTTAAAACATGGTAATAAGTGATATAAAAGGAATGGTAAACATGAAAAAGGTTTTTAATCATTTAAATAATTTTCTTATGTTTAGATTTTAGGAAAATAATGATCATACGTGACAAGTCAGAATCAGGGTAAGATATTTTCATCTCACTTTTGTTTTTATGGGATATATGCCTTATCCGCTAAATGATTAATTTATATGATGCATATAAATACAATGAATTTATTATTTTATTATTATTAGAATAATTTTGAAAATACATATCCATATAATTTTTTAATTTTCTGGGGCTTATAATTGAAAATTAACCAATTCGTTATGTGTTTATTACACCGTCACACCATTAATCAGGATTTCTTTTAAGTATCTAGTGTGGATTATTTCACTTCCAAGTATAGGATATGTAAAAAATTTTGAAATATTGTTTTTACTATTCTATAATAATTTATTGAAATCACTTTTAATAATTTTTTACTTTTTAAATTCCATTTTAAAGGAATCATTTTATATTTTTCCGAACAAGATATTTGTGACATTTCCAACAAAAATAAAGAATGATTTTTCTATCTTATACACCAGGATATGATTTTTCTACGGTTATGCCACATTAATTCTTTATTGCTTAAATTACATTTTTATATGTATATTCTCAATCAAAAAATTTCCATTATAATTTTGTGGGTTTTTGGAATAAAATTTAAATATTGAAAGGTTATTTTACCAATTTTTTTTCAAGTGATCTTTATAAATAATTTTCTCTCTAAGATAAAATTAGTGTATGGTACATATGTTTTAGTATGTCTTGGATCAAATTATATATTTCTTATTCTTTCTCTATTTGGTTTATTTTTATGATAAAATAATTTTTTGGAATCCCATTCTTTATCCATCTGTTTTTTATGATGAAATAATTATGAAACCCATATCTTTGTATGGATTCTAATATGTAATTCTGGCACACATATGTATGATTTCCATTATATGATCATTGGTACCTCTAACCCCTTAATATTCATGTGGTAAATATTGATGTCACGTTAGATTAACTAGATTGTAATGGTGGGAGAACCTTTTCTAGTAAGGTATATTTTCCACTATGATAGTGTTGTGAGTTAATCATGACTACTATGACATTTCACGGGGTGAATCAATTTCACTCTCAGATTCATGGAAATAAGCCCTTCCAACCAAGGAAATTATTTTCTATACCTATGTGTATTCCAAAATTACATTACTTATTCCAATTATACGATCTTTTGGATAATATTATTTTATTCCTTGATGATTCATGTCTTATGAAATTCTATGATTTATTCTATGGCACATGATGGGGATCTATGATTTTTAGGGATTTATTTTCAAATGTTATGTTAATTTTCTTGTGAAATTTTTCTTATGAAACCATTTATATATAATGTGGTTACCCTTAGTAAGAATATGATATCACCCATTATTTTTTTACACTTCCCAGGTTATGAGTAATGGTGCTAAATATATTTTGTTTATAAAGTTTTAATAAATTTGAAATTTTATGGGAGATGTATAATACCTAACATGGAATATGAAAAGTGATGTATAGTGGGATATTATATTGATATTTATGAAACAGTTTATTATTAAACTCAATTTCTATGAATTTTTACTAATTCTCAATAACTCTTATCCAAAAAGGTCCTTTGGAATTTAAGGGATCCAATATTTCATTTTGAATTTTTATAGTTTTTGATAGAAAATTTAAACCGCATTTATCAATTTCAATGTCAATATCAGAAATTTAATTTTTCTATTTTTAGCAGCAAATATAATGGTTCACATTTTGTTAATATTATAGAAAATAAATACCCAAATTACTTCCCATAATATCTCAAATAATTGTAGTGGTACTGGTTTAGGAATAATACCATCATAATATGGAATAAGGTGTTAATTAATGTAGACTTTCTAAATAATAGGTAATGTTTTAAATCATATGTTTCAGTTCCATTTCTTCTTCCACCTCATTAAGATATTTTTTAACATTGATTATATAATAAAGAACATATTCAGTATATTTAGTCATTTTTTTTGTTGATGTAACAAACTATATATATCTCATGATCCATCAAATGGAAAAAACAATCATTCATGTGTACGGAGGATTGCCGCCATAGAAACTAATGTAATTCATTTTTTAACACCATTTCTCAAGGATGGATTATAATTACAGAAATTATTTTTATATATGATATATATGATATATGTATCATTATTAATGTATAATATATCATTCACATTCAAAAAATTCCATTCACTAAAACATGATAACAAGATTCTTGTGTATGTGTGGACTACCACCACCAAAAAAATGATGTGAGTCGTTTTTATCCCCACATCATGTAGATGATATATATAATTATATTTAAGTATATAATATGATATTTTAGATATAATTATTATTATCAAAATATTTAATTTTACTTACCCTCTTTCTGTAATTATCGTTGAAAAATGGATAATTTACTCATGCGTGTGTACCACTTGACGTCTCCAGGATTGTAATGTAGTTTATTTTTAATAATAATATTTTAGGTTTGGATTAAAAAGTAAAATTCATATATATAAATAATAATTAATTCAGGATTATTATTTTAGTGATTATGGAATACTTACCTCCTTGATCATAGAAAACACATAAATGATATTTTGTACTTATGATCCAAATATCATTAAAACATCCAACATGAACATAAATAATTAAGTAATTATTATAAAATGGTAATAACTAAAATCAGAGGAATAATATAAAATTATATCAATAAATAATAAAATTTAAAAAAATTATTATTCAAGAATATAAATAATTTACATGATGAGCCAGACTCAGTGTGTGGGGCTATCTATTTAAATACCGCTTTCGAAACTATTAGAAAACAAGTCCATACAAATGCTTTTGGAAAACCCTGTGGATATAAAACACACCAATATAAATCAAAAAATTGTTTTTTAGAAGAAAATATACCCATGTGTCTCTAAAAACCATGGGAATATGCTTTTAAGGGGGGATATTCATGAGAATGACCAATACCCACAATTCTCCAAAAACCATGGTTATGTCACTCATATACCCATGGTTCTTGAAAACCATTGTAATAGGTTTCTTGGGAAAACAATTCATGGTAAGTACGTATACCTATAGTTCTCGAAAAAATGTGGATATTGGTCACATCAAAACCATGGGTTTTTGTAAACTATGAGAATAGATTTTGTGAGGGAATCTCATTCATGGGAAGGACATATACCCACAGTTTGACCAACCCATGGGTATAGTTTGATGCATTATTTTTCAATGACAATAATAATAAATAACATAACAAAAATAAAATTTTATAAATACACACACACACACAAATATATATATATATATATGTGAATATATGAACAAAATCGGTGTTAAAGGATATTGGTAAAGTCATTGTAATAAATGTGGAATGTACTGGGATCAATTCTTAGTGGTGTATTCTCATATATAAGGAACATATAACCATAGTTTTACTAAACTATGTGTATGGTATAGACCATTATTTTTTCATAATAATAAAAAATAATAATAAATAATGTAATATTAATATATATAGATATATGAATATAATAATGGAAGATGTTTTATAGGATACCAGTAAAGTCATTTGGGATCAATCATAAGGAGTTAGAATAAAATCGTGGTAGATAATTTTCCATAATAAAAACATATTCCCACAGTTTGACCAAACACTATATATAGTTCTATACACATGGTTTTTTCAAACCAAAGAAATAAGTTTTTCCATTCAAATTTTCTGAACTTATGTTTTATGAAAACTGGGTATAGGTGGCAGATGACCACTATGTGGTCAAACCATGGGTATAGTTTTATACTGATGGATTAAGCACCATTGATTAATAGAATTATTTGTATAGAAAATACCCCTAAATTTATAGGTTATAACAATGGGTTTGAAGAATGTGAACAGGTAAAAATTCAGGTAAAGTAATGTTTCTATTTAAACATTATTTTTCATCCTTATCTAAATTTTTAATGTTATTTTATAGATGTTATTATACTGAAATAAAAGATTTATAAGTGAATTTTTATGTCTCCTTCCAATTTCATTCAAATGATTTAAAAAATAATACACTTTAAAAAAATTAAAATTTCATCATTGAGATAAAAAAAGGAATTTTGTATATTAACTCATACAAAGATAATAAATATTCACAAAACTGTAACTATTATTTGATGTTTTGACTCTTTTGGAAGAATTTTTTTCATAAATGAAAAAACATATTTGATTTATATTTGGTATTTTGGAATTGATAATGGGTTTTAATAGAAATGGTTATTTTGATATCAAAAAGTTTATTTAAATTAGTTTTAAATTGTTTTTCAAGGGTTTAATTCTTGATATGGTCTTTGGAAATTGTTTAAGAAGGGTTGAGGAACATTATAACAGATAGGTGATCCCAATATATATTATATGATGCAACCAACTAGATAGCACTGGGCAAGCCCGTCAAAACATATATGAATAGTGAATCCAAATAGTTTTGCAATTCATTGGAAAATGATATTGATTGCTAAGGAATTCTATTGGGTTTCTTTTTCATGGTTATTTCAATTGTATGGATTTTATAAGGGTTTTAATATGATGATGTTCTAATGAACCAACATGAAATTTCTATTCAAGATAATGTATTCTCATGGATTTTTTTAATTTCTAATGGTATGAAAATTATATTTTTTAAGGTAGAATGATTATTTTTTGGATAAAAAGTTGAGTTTTTAATAAAACAAATTCATATATTTTTTTTAAATATATAAATAGATTTCTTCTTTTATGTCCCTTACTGAGATTTTTTAGCTCATTCCAAATTTTAAGAAGTTTGTCACATCGTTTATGGATTGGTACTGGAAAGAATGAAGTAAAGATAAAATTCATGAATATTTTTTATGTAACGAAATAATGTTTTTCTTTAAAAGTTTTATATTGTGGGTAAATGGATACTTATAAGAATTTTCCAAATAATATATATATATATATGAGTTTTCCATTTATGTTCTACGACCATATACTTAAATATTTTAAACCTAAAAGATCTTTCTGAATCCATTAATGTTAATTCTACTTTAGAGTCACCGGAATATTCAATTTTTATGGATGGGTCCTCACATTACCATCCTTTCAAAAATGGGGGGGGGGGGGGTCATGATGTATTGTTCAAAATCGAAGTTATCTAGTATATGTAATCTAGACTATGTAACATTCTACTATATAGTACCTGATAAAACACACCGTAATTTAATAATAATGTGATGAGTCTTGATTAAATCATAGGATATATTATGTTCCTTTTTAGTATTATTAAATTCATTAAATCCATCCAATAGAATTTATATTAGGTGTTCCTCGCTAAGCTAAGATTTCATGTAAAATTAAACAGTATTATTATAATGAATGATTTCTTAATCTTTTCTAAAATCAATAATATATTCTTATACTTGAAAATAATATCATTTTTTAGATTTTTTTACCTCTAATCCTCTCAATTTTATTATTCATGCATCGATAAAACAAAATAATCACCACTTCCTTTCTCCCATCATAAGTGGTGAGGGTTTGTGAAACGGGCATGGGAAAAATGTGAAATAATTTTCCTATTTCATAAGAAATAAAATATAAAAATTGATATTAAATTATATATATATATATATATCCCATATTTTTTAACTCTCTATGATTAAATTTATCAAAAAATTGAAATATTGATCATGTGGGTTGTTGCACTGAACCAAAAACAAATGAAAAAAACAATAATGTTTATTAATTATCCAATATTTCATTATAGAAAAAATAGTGTGTATATATAAGAAAATTTTTAATATATTATTAAATTTAATAATTGGTTTTAGACATTTAGGAGGAAGACATGATAAAAATAAATTTACAAATATAAAATATGATACTTTGAAAATTTAGATATATGATTAAGGACCTTCATTGTAATGAATAATATAAGAACCCTTTTTGTGACTAAAGTTTAGAAAATGTGAGGAAGAGTTGTAGGGTATATATTTTAGGAATATTTTATATAGGTAAATAAAAAATTAGGGCTTGATTGGAATGGGTGATTGAGTGGTCCATTTATTGATAAGAAAGAGTGTCATTTTTTAAATAATCATTTAGTAATGTACAAGGATTGTAATTTCTGGGTGAACAGTTACCCATAAATTTTAATGAATGGGAAGGGTATTTTAATAAACATCTACAAAATTTTATGATAATATATTTTTTTAATTTATTTATTGATCTTTTGAATATTATTTCAACCTTTTATAATTTTTTAATGAATATTAATTGTCACCCTGATAAATTATTTTTATACAAAAAAAATGATATTTACCCTTTCACAAAAAAATAGTATCATGATTCAAAATATGATTGCAATTTTTTAAAATTAAGAAATTAAATATGAGAAAATTTTATTTTAATTAAAAACATATATTCTATAAGAATTTATATTTAATAATAACCGATTCTTTACAAATAATTTTTTTATTTAATATCTTTGAATAAATATTCCTTAGATGATAATTATTTTGTTTTATCAAATTAAAAATAAATTATTATTATTATTTTTTATAAATATTATGTTTGATATATAAATTTTAAAAAATAAATTTAAAATGATTCTTTTATTATAATAATAGTTACATATTGATAATATTTTAGCTTTTACTAGTATAACTCCTTAATACATCCACATATTCCCAAATGGTGAGATATGTTGTGGTGGTACGTAGATGTGTTTATTTATGAAATAAAGATCATATTGTGTTCTATACATACATCAGCTTCTCACATTGATCATGGGAACACCATAATTATGCCACCTCGATCCCATGATTCTAAAAACTTTCCTCATAGTGGAGACATCAAGTACATTATTCCATTGATTTACCATTTTTAAATAACAAACATAATTTATTTACTTCTATTTATACATTGAAAATCACTAGATAAATAATAACGGTCACATATCATGGTTACTTCATTTCAGTTTCCAATACTCATCCAACGTCATAATGAAATGCATTATCCCATTGATTTATTTTGAAAAAAATATAAATATACCCAATTTCAATCATTATACCCAATGAATATATATATAATTGATCTATATACCCAATGAATATATATTCCCAATTCTTATCCCCATATTCTATATATGTTCGTATAACCTCAAAAACATATATCAATAACTCATCTCAAAAAATTACATTATCCAAAAAAATATTTCACATATTTATAAGTTTTTTCATTCTTTTTATTGCAATACTTGGTAGTATGATATTCATTTGAGAACAATAGAAATAATATTTAAATCTTGAGTTCATTTTATTTACCTTTTTTCACCTTTTTATAGTTTCTATATTAATGTTCTATTTGTATTTAACAATTAATATTTTATTTTATTGTGTAATATTTTACCTTAATAAAATAATGAATTGTTAATTTATATTTTCACTGTGTATATAAATAGTTATTCAGTATATAAATTTTATAGAAGTAATATTTATAAAAAATATTTTGGGGAAAAAACTATAATAATTCCTTTATTTATGTTTAGCATAATTTACAAAATTTAACCATTTAACTCATATCATCACACTCATTTAACATTTTCACACCCTAGGATATCACTTCTCAAGCCTTAAACATTGTTTATAATATAAATCATTAAAAATGATTTGAAAACAAAAATTAACTTTTTTTAAAAAAAAATATATATTTTCATAATATAAAGATAAAAATATTTACATGACCCAATTATTTTATTTACGAACTTACATAGAAAAAAATTCCTCTAAAAAATATCCAAACACATTCTACAAATCAAAAAAATTATCAGGAAAATCACATAATTAAATTAATAATTTACCGACATTCAATGATGAAAAATGTTAAATTTATTTGATATATTAATATTTAACTCTTAATTGAGTACCAATTTATAAAATTATCCTCAAAAATTCATTTCAAAATAAATCTCCTATAACTACAATTAGTTTTACTAAGAAACACCTTTTTTAAACAATTTAAATCAATTTTCAAAATTTAAATTCCAAAATTAACATTTAAAATAAAGATAAAATACACATTACAGCATAGTATAGTAAATTTAGGTAACTTAAAAATAAAAACCCCTATACAAAATCAATTGAAAAAAAATTAATTTAAAAAAAATCCTTGTACACATAATTGTTTTATTCGAATGGCCTTTAAAAGGTTGAAGAATTAGTTTCCATGAAACCATTAAAAATATTCGAACATCATTATAATATTAACAAATATAAAAATAATTTCTAAATATAAAAACACATAAAATATTATAATTTATGGAATTAAAAAATCATTAGTTTTATATTACACATCATCGCCCATCATACATAGTTTGGGGTAATTTAATGACCCCACCACATTATTTCATCAATTAATACACACATCCTTAGAAAATTATTGACAAAAAAATATCATTAAGTGAACCCATTTTAATCAGGTATAAATAGACAACATACAAAAATAATCTACTAATCATGTATGCATGAAATAAAAAAAATCCTTTATCAATTACCCATACCACCCAGATATCATGATAATCAAATTTTCCATGTCTATAATTTCTAAATCACTATGTAGTCAATTTATTGAATTGATTAAAAAAATATTAATATTTAATCAAATAAAACTCCACACCATTTTATTTAACCCAATATCAAATTATAACCATTTATCATTACTTAATGCGCAAAAATAACACATATAACTTCATTTAAACTATTATTTTTCTTCACATAAATTAAAAATTAATAATAAATTTTAAATATATCACATTAAAACATAAAAAAAATATTTATTTGTTTGTTTATATATTATACCTCTCAAAAAATTTGTAAAATAAATATTACATTATTAATTATAAATTGAATTAACTAAATTAAGTTTCTAAATCAAATCATAGTAAAAAAATCATATCCATTCACATCTATGTTGTTTTCTATATGTTAGAATCAAGAATAAAATCCAAATATTAACCCTCATTATAGGTGATTTCATAGATCTAAAACTCTCATATTATATTAAATTATTTCAATATTAGATTAATTAATGACGTAAATTTAATCTATATTTTTTTCCCTAGCCGTAGGCACATGAACACAGACAGAAATAGTTCTCATAAAATAAAATTGTATTAAATTATAATTTCTAAAGCATTACCAATATATTATTTTATAAAATAGAAGACACTTTGATACCATTTTATAACATCCCAACATGAAATGACAATTTTTTTGAGGTGAAACACCACATGGAATCATGTGTGAGGCCAAATCACTAGAGGTCGATAAATAGAGTTAAAGTTGTAAAGTAGCACTTGGGTTACTATTTACACACTAATAAATCATTAAAATAAAAAATATATAATTAGATTAAATGAAATAAAAATATAAAGTGATACCTTAAGGAATCAGTTGATCGATATAGAAAATCTGAATAATTCCTCACAAGTTCTATACAGAAAATAGGTACAAGGATAACCACATGTACAAGAATATGTAAATAATATAGAAATAATGACCCAAAGAAATATAGAAACATCTCACTCAAACTCAAATAAAAGTATCCATATATTATAATAACGATTCTTCTCACCAACACCAAAAATTAAAATTTCATTTTCCATTTCATGTATATACATTAACAATGCTTATATATTAATTTGATCTAAATATACATAGTGTTAAAGTTTTATTTCTTTTAGATTCTCAAAGATATAAAAAACTAGATATTATGTTATAATATATATATATATATGATAAAATTTATTTATTGAATTTAATATAATAATACACCCAAAATACTATCTATTATCAAGTGGTAACTAGGACATCGTGAAATTTTGTTTTTCCTAATTAATTAAGTGACGGTGTAATTCTAATGAATATACAAGGAATAGTATAGTTAAGTTGATAGAATAATTATCCCAATGGATAAACCAATATCTTACCAAACTGAGGAAATATCCTTTAGATAATATTCAAAATCATGAATTATTCATCATGTGGGAAACACAAAGTTTTCTTGGTATATCACATGATAAGTGTTGAACACATGGACTATCAAACATATAGAAAAATAAACCTATCATATGAGTACTGAAAAACTCACATCATTGTAAACCCATCTCATATCACAACATAACCTACCATAGGACATCACATCACATTGTTAACCCCAAGAAACCAATGATTAAAAAACTAATACATTATTTTTTTTAAATTTTATGATATTATTAAAAGGAAGTTATTATGTCAAATAAGAAATTATATAAATCATGGTTAAATAAAGTAAGTTCCCCTTTTTCTCAACTTTCAGAACTATAAAGAGATGTGAAAATAATCCAAATTCATTTATCTATACTAACTAAAATCTACAATGATTCCTAGTTTATACTATTATGTCTCATATGATTTTATTTTATTCACAAAGAGATCACTAATAATGACTTAAAATCAAATATATGTTCCTGATTTAATAACCAACCCACATAAGTGAAAATTTCTTTTCCAATTTTTTTTGTATATTTCAATTGATATATTTAACCTAATATGAATATTCATTAGTTTTAACAACTATATTTCATCATTTGATATAATCTACATGAATACTCATGAAAATTATAAGTTCAATGAATCGGGAAACGTAATCAAATAATTACATTGTTTAATTTATTATTGACTGCATTAGGTTTTATGTTACATTGATTATTCTGTGATCATGCCTATAAAATAAAAAAAAATTGATTAAATAAAGTATAATAAAACCAAAGAATATAAATTCTGATACATTAACAATTATTTCAAAGAAAACATCAAAAAACATCAAAGATCACACACTATATTGGTTATAAATGTATTTCGAAAAACATAAGAGATAATAAGAGGAAACTAGCCACAGAGAACCCAAAATTTTAATGAAACATTCCCTTAGAAATGAAATTACTTATAGTGAGTTGTGAGATGTCATGTTTAATTTAGACTCTCTTCTAAATATTTTTAAATAACTAAATAAGACACAATATCATGACCGAAAATTTCATGGAATTTTAGATGATAATTTCTCCATTCAATTACATAGGAATCGTTCAATTTTGATCATCCTTTACAATTAATGAATCTAATAGAACAAGTGGGTAAATTACTCCTTTCCAAAATTTATTTATCATACAAGATACATGTAGGAAATATATGATGAAATTGAAAAATTAATCTAGTTGAATTTTCTCTATCTGAATGATAAAGTAATATTAGAAAACTATAACATTATAAATTTGAATATTTTAGTGGATATATATATATATATATAAATGAGTTTAAATAAATTTAGATCATATAGTGGAATGTTAAAATTTTAGGATAAATTACCAATTAATTATAAACATAATTTTATCAAGCTTCTAAATTATTTTTATTTATGAAAATCTATATAAATTTTATGTTTTTTCGAATCAATTCACATAGTAGAGACATTATTAATATATCTTATGTTAAATCTAAATATAATTATAAGATGGAATTATGTATATTACTGGAAATTATTTTTCTTATTCATTATAGATTGAATATATCTATTATTTATCAATTATTTTAACAGTTTTTAAATTTACATCTTCCAATTTTTTATTGATTTTTTTAAAGGAAAATAATTCATTAGAAACACTAGTGGATTCATTTTTATAGTGATTCAATGAAGAGTATGAATAGTCACTATATAATGAAAATATTTTTTCTTCACCATATTGAGGATGAACTCTAGATTTATTCTATTCAATGAACATTGAATTTGTTTTTTATTCATTTTTTCATGTAAGATAAAAGTGGTAGATAATGGAGTATTGTTTTCCTATATAGAGAGAAAAATTGTCCTTATAGTTTAAGGAAATAGGGAAAACTTACATACTCATCAGAATTATTTATTATTTATTCTCATGGAAATGTGTTACCAATTAATTAACTGTTGAAAAACAATGAAATAAAACATTTTTTGTTAACATTATATGGATATTAGCAATATATAAAATTTTGAAGAAATAATTTTTTAATTATTCACAATACAAAAAAAATATCCAAGAATTCTCTATCATATTTGAATTTATGCAGTTATATTATAAAACATTATTATGATTTTTTACAATTATATTAGGAAAAAATGTATTATTAAAAATATATTTTTTAATTTAAGACAAAATAATAAATAAAATTGAAACTAAATATGTGTAAAGCATAATCATATTTTTCTCAAATCCATCTAAAAAAAATTTCAATTTTTAAAATAGAAAAAGAAAACAATTACATGTGATTTCATTATAAAATAAAGTATGACATGAACTTCATTTTTACTATATTAAATGTTATTTTGATATATTGATCCATTAATTTACTAATAATATTTATTATAATATTTTTACTGACTGGTTGCATATATTTAATTATTTGTTTATTATCAGGTCATAGGGTTTAAATTATGTTCATTTTATTATTAATTTTTATTGGTATTTTTTGAATACTTTATTACATTTGTTTTTTGAATTTTTATTATGAAATAAGATTTCCTATAATTTATTATAACACTATAAAAGTTTTGATTATTATCGGTTCTACTACCTAAATAATAATAATTAATACATGGACATGAATCTATTAGAAAATAAAATGTATTATGAGTTCTAACTCCCCATTAAATGTTTGTTATCTCTAGTAAAATCCAACCTTATCGATGAGTTAGAAGGGTTATAATTATTAGAGTAAAACTTGGGGTCTAAAATACTATATAATTATAAATTCAATTATTTTTTATACTTTTTTATAATTCTCCTGTAACCCCTTTTAACAGTAACCATTTCTAAATATAGGATAAATATTATCAGCATAATAATTGGATCTATTAGGTATTACTATTATACTAATCGTATCCAAGACACTAACATTATTACTAGAAAATTATTTCATTTTATGCATGTTTATGGATTTCATTATAGATAGATACCATAGAGTCTATTATATTTAATTAGAAAATATTTTCAATCAATAAACTAGAATGAAAGTACACATTAAAAATTAATGCATAGATCACTGCACTAATATTGTAATATCTTTAGATTTCACATAGTTTAATTTGATACCTTTTATTGTAATTAGGTTACATTGTATATTTTTCAAGATAAAATTATCATTATTTTTTATTCTTATATTAATATATAATTTTTAGTAAGATTATTATATATAAGAAAACTTGTGAAATTTTGAGAAAACCCATGTAATATAATAGGATTTTGTAAAATATCATATAAAAACATAGGATTTTAAGTGATAAATATCAATATCTAAAAATGTATAAAACGTAGATAGTGGAAAAAATGTTTCATACATTTACCAATATTGAGAATGTGCTGATAAATTTATGGGAACCCATATAACACTCTATTCCAAAGGATTGGATTCTTGGTGAATTATGAAATTAGAGAATAAATAATGTTTCAATCAATGTGAAAATTAATTTCAAGGAATACTAAATGGTTGAAATCATATGTAAATTTCTAAATTATGATCATGAATTAATGAATTTGGATGAATAAAAAATAATATAAAAATTAGGGTATTTTGTAAATTTATAAATTTTTCTTCAACTAATTCATAGAATGTTTATGTATATATGAGTGATGATAAAATGAATTAATTATCCAAAATTATGGTGATATTTTCCAAAAAGAGGAAATGTGTCTAAAAATATCCACAAAGTGAAAATGAAATGTTGGTATAGTTCAAAAGAAGAATAGAAACTCCACTAACATTAATTTCAATTCTATAAATGTTTTTTAATGAGTGAATAAAGAAAAAGAATATAAATCTGGAATGTACCAACATCAAATATGAAATAGTATAAAAATGTTTAAAAAGAAAAAACATGATATAAGTTAATGAAACAATTTTTTTGTGAGTCTAACTCCTTATGTGAAGAATCCAATGAAGATAATGAATAAATTTTTTTTAATAACAACCATTTATTAGCATACATTCTTTATAAGTGTCATTAATGGAATTTAAAACACATATAGTTAGTTTTTAACAAATATAAATTGAGACCCAATATTCTTGAAAATAATGAAATAATATTATGGTGTTTATGATATATTTATAGTTAATTATTAATATATCTATTGGGGGGGTATAGTCATTTTACCACAATATCATTCACTTTGGCTCACTACCTCACTATTATGTTCTTCAGTAGGGGTCATTGCTCACATAGTAGAGGCTAACTAACACATCCCATTTTTTAATGGCCTAGTAATGGGGGAAATAACTTGTGTGACTTATATTTCATTCCTAGATCTTCTCATATCCTGATGTTAGACTCATGTATAATGAATCAAAAAATGACACCCATATGTGTTTTCATGAATCTTTTTACACTATATTTTTTTCATATGGATGAAATGGAGTCAAGGAAACTATCATAAAGAGACAAAGGGAAATGAAGATGGCCAAGGATCATAAAGTCCTTCAATGTCCATTCACCCATGTACCGCAATGAACCGTTGGTTTATAGGGTACATGTACGACAGCCTACCATATTATTCTGAAAAAAAACCAATGCGACTACCCTAAAGATGAGCTAGTACGTCACCCTTGATAGAGATACCTCAAAAACATAGTCGCTTCGTCCACAGTCCCGTATTTTCTTATAAATAGGACCTAGGGTATCCATTTTTATTGATGTAAATTTATGAAGGCCTCGTAATGTTATGATCACAAAATTACTTCTCCAAAGCTATCCCAAAGCTTCTATGTATTCCAAAAAACCTGATAAAAGTTTTATCAAAGGGTGAGAGTGAAATTTAACTCCTCCAATAGTTTAAATTAATACAACACCTATGTGAGGCAGTAACTCCTCTATAGTGGGTACCATCATAACACCTAAGTCCACCTAAAAGAAACATGCCTATGCGAGCCTCCATGGGATCACCCTAGTCTTTAAAGTACATAGGTTCCTGGTAAGGGCCTCTTTTATGTAATGCTTGGTAGGGATTATCCGCCTCTGGTTCCCATAAATGAATGGGACCATGATGAATCCTCCACCAAAACCTCTGAACAATCAAAACCGTGGAAAGGGAAACAAGAGTGTGTCTCTAATTTGGTTTTGAATTCATTCAATCATAGTTTTCCCAAATTTTTTTATTAGAATATTTGGGTCTTCAAGGTTTATGTGGGTTTTTATCCCTTCGATCACATGGACTCATACCATAGGAAAAATTCCAGGGACCTTCTGGTCCTAGATACAGGGGATATTACCTTGTCCTACCCTTGTCTCCTCTAAGACTTGAAGCCTCTATTTCATATAATGAAGAGAGAGGATAATGATTGTATTTACTTTTTGACATGTAATTAAATTATCCTCCACTTTATAAAGATCAATTTTATGGTATTCCTCCTTGAGTGATCTTTACCCATTTTTGAAACAAGTTGAACTCATGCTCTTCCTCAGCCCCTTTTCTACTGGTTTAGAGAAGGTATGAGAATCATAGTCTAATCCTCTATCCCCTATATCTTGTTCCTCTACCACCTGTGAAAGAGGATAATTTTGTTTTAATAGATCTTCCTCTTCCTATTTTCCATAACATTAACCACAACTAATCCTAACTCATGTGCACATATAGGTTATCCATGATCACAATATCTGCATAGTTAGATGAATTTTTTAGCAATGAATAATCCATTTAATCTTTCACTCTTATTCCTTTAGAGTTCTCCTGAGGGGTGAGTCCTTATGGATATGTATGCAAAATCGGGGAAAATAATATTTTCATTTTTCATTAATATTATTCTTCTTCTATTTCCTCACATCGAACATGAATCTTGTGTTCATAGAGGTTTTTGGTAATCATGACATCCACATGATCCCCCACCAGAATAAAAGATTATTGTGTAACGAAGACATTTCCTTGAACTATTACAACTATTATTTCTTCTATAATAATGTTACGTAGGACGCCTACCTAATTCGTGAGCTCAATGGGCCTCATATATGGTATAATCCCCAACATCTTATCAAGGGAATACTTTTTAGAAGTAATCCCCAACAAAACATAAAAAAATGGAAATCCTTCACATGAGTTTGCCATAAATCAAACACATGAATAACCATGTGAAAGACTACTCCTCATAGACATGAACTCAATAAGGGGATCCAATTCAGAAGTAATCACCAATATAATAAACTTAATGGACCCCCTTGGGAGACTAACTGAACTATGTTAGATTTGATTCCCATCAAAATGGGATATGTAATAAGCCTCCATATGGTCTAAATCAACAAACTATATTAACTATATTTTCTCTGGGCCACATTCCCAGTAGAATATAATTCAACAAGGGATTACACATCACTTATAGTTTTCTTTAGGATGCTTTGAGATAATTCCCACATTAGGTTTTGACTAGAATCCTTCAATATTAATTTCATTTCCAAGTGAAATTAAATTATACGTTTAGGTCCATACCACATGAATCTAAATGGTATGATGCACCCAATTAAGAGGTACACGGAGCGTCGAAGGTGCACATAGTGTCAATGGAACCCGGAGCGTCGATGGAACCCGGAGCATCGATGGGCCCCGGAGCATCGATGTTGCATTGAACATCGATGGAACATGAAGTGTTAATGGGAAAACGAGCATAAATATACCATATATCATTGATAGCACATGTAGCATCGATGGGTCTTATTGTCCCCAAGTTAAAAAGCCACTAAGTCACAGCTAACTGCAGGATTCTGCTCATTGCACACATGTATGAGAAGAAAATACTCCTCAGTCCAATAGTTCATATTAAAACATTCATAAAGACTAACTTATAGTGACTCAAAAGGGTCTTCTAAATGGAAGGTCCCCAACACCACAAATGGGTCATCAATAAGACACATGGTTTGAATGTTATGGCTTTTTCTCTGAAAAGTTCCGACACTAGTACGGTCCGGGTCCAATCTGACCCGTCATACCTGACCCGACGGACGACCCAAACTGGTCTGGCTGACTTGATCTAACTTTCTTAAACGGCATCAACAAATCCCAACTCATTTAATCCTAGATAGAACTAGCTTATCCCACTAGGCCACTGTGTCCACCCTGCTGGGCATTTTGAGCCGAATGGCTTATCCTATCTGGCCCACTGCATGGGGGCCAATTTGTTTGAATCAGAAAATATCCACACCTCTAGTCAGTGGGGAGATATTACACATTTTACACGACATTCCCACCTCATCTAGGTGGTCTTTTTGCCTCACCACTTTCATGGGGTACCTCCGATGTGGCTTTGAGCCGCGTCCTATAGTCACTGTCGTGGACCCTTTGTTCCACCCATAGCTTCCTTTATCGTGGGCTCCCTCACGGTCCCCACCAGACCAAGTTTCACCACAACTATTTTCCTCCCTACTATAATCCCATCCAGATCTGCACTCTCCCTACCGTGGCCCCCACTGGGCCACTGCTGACTTTTCCGTCAGCCGCCCTGATGGTAGCCTGTTGCCGACTCACGCACAACCTGGACTGGCCCCACTGGCCAGTACCTATCCTCACTACCAGCCACCTCGTCGGTGGTCTTACTTGCGTTGTGGTATCCTGTTGCCAACTCACACACAACCTGGACTAGCCCCACTGGCAAGTACCTGCCCTCACTACCAACCACCTCGTCACGGGTCTTACTTGAGTTGTGGTAAGCTGCCCACTCATCTGAACCGTAACACACTTCCATCGCATCCCTGCTATTCCTTCATGGGGTCATACCATCGATCTCTAATTATTGATCCATGGATCAGGGGTGTAACATTTGATCATTCACATATGGGTTTCAAAGGTGAAGAACATACAAAGAATGAAATATACTGAGGGGGGAGAGAAAAAGCACATGAACACCCAATTAATGGATCTTGTACGTGTTCATGTGGGCCATGTACCATTCATGTTATAAGGTTTAATGAATAATAAATAAATACAAATATGTAAATCCCCATTCAAACCCCCCACAATCATAACACCCATCCCACAAGAGATCAATCCATAGATAAATAGTTCATTAGTTGGTCTTCATTCATCATTGGGTTAAAAAAGCGGAAAGTAAATCACAAAAAAAACATCCTACCTTGAGGTTGGAAAATTTGTTGAAAAGTAATTCAGTTCTATGTCATCATCGATCCTTGATCCCTCAATGTTCATCATTATTTGTCGGAGAGGCTTCCATCTCATTGCCTTAGAGGAATTTCAAGGATTATGATGATAACCATGGATTCCAAAAAAAGGTTTCATTAAAAAGAATCACTCTTTTAAATGAAAGAAAATATTATTATTGAAATATTTTTAAAAAGTTACATGTAATTTCTAGCTTTCATAGTTGACCCGCACAATTCTATGTTAAGCCCCACATAAAGTAAATTCACAGCACTGAATGAAATAGTTCCCTCAGATCCTTGATTTAGGAAACCATTTATATGTTATTCTTATTTTAATGGAAACTGCCTTGATGATTTATTTAAAATATCACAATTTTCATCATATCATTCTGGGCACACCATGCCTGAGAATCTCACACCGTATCAGCACCCAGTCTTGTAATTTTTCTAATTAAAATATAAATATAAAACCCAAGAAAATCAAAGTTATTACATTATACCCAACGTAGGTATTTATGTACCCGAATTTGAAAACAAGGTCTACTCAACAAAAAGATGATGGTATTGAGCACGAATCTGCGCCTCCCGCTCCCAAGAAACCACCGCTTCATTCTTAGTTTGATCCACAATGACTCCAACCTATGAAATGACGTTCCCTTGAAGGTTTATCTCCTTGATCTAAAACTGAAACTCCTAGAGTTTTCCCATTAATATGGTGCTCTTAGAGTTGTCCTGAACCATTTTCATGTGTATCACGTGCACATCCACAGACACCGAGTACAACAGGATGTCATCAATGAAGACAACAAAAAACTAGTCTAAATAATGTTGGAGGATTATTTTAATGAATCCCATGAAATCTTCTAAGGAATTATTCATGCCAAATGAGAATACTAAGTTCTCGTAGTAGATATATCGACATGTAATGTCTATTTTCGGTAAATCCTCATCACGTACATGAATCAGATGATAGCTATAACGACCCATAATTTACATACATTGTTATTACTTCAAAATTGAGCATACTTATTACAACATATAACAAAACCATGTAAGAACCGTATAGGTATAGTGTCTTTAGAAACTGGGAAACATAAACAACTGGTTCATAAAGCGTCTACAATGTCTCCCATTTATTTCAATATATCTATAGTCCCTTTTGGCATATCTTACTTAATAACCTTCTTCCTGGCCTGGAAAAAACATACAAATGGGTGAGATCAAATGCCCAGTAAGGGTAAACAATAGAAATATCAATCACATCATATTCATAAGAACATATCTTTTGGAAATCTTAACCTGCAAAAGAGATCATAATTTCATAACATGGGATAAATCATAGTAGTGAAATGTAATCCCAATAATCATAACATAAAACATGAAACTTTGTGGCATACACACATAATCATAGAAAATCATTTCTTATTAGTCAAGACTCATTTCCAGGACTATCTTAGTGGACAAAGTCCATTTCTGAACCGAGTTCATTCCTCGTTTCAGTCCTGTTTCACTAAACCGGTATAACATGCCGTTCTAGCCATGTCTATCCCATGAGATATAAAATCTTTACCCAATTCATTGGAGGGAGATATAGGTCCCACCCATCTTATAATGATACCATTCATATGTGTGCCACAAAATAATAAATCATACATCATTGCATAACCCATGTAATAAAAATGGGATTCTTAAACAACATGACATCATAAAACAATTCATATAAGATAAAGTAATTCAAAAAATTAATTACATCACAGCATAATCAAATCAATGTAATAATGTAATTACATCAAAATGGGTTTCATAAACATCATCCCATCATCACATAATCAATATAAAAGAAATGGATATCATTTCATAATAAGAAAACTGAAACCATGTAAACCATAGAGACATTATACTTGAAACACACACATATGAAATAATTTCATTTTAGATGAAAATGGTTTTGATAAAAAACATGAAATGAATTCTTGAGGAAAATATCCTTTTTTCTTCAAAATCATTTTCTCTTCACAAAATGTGATGTAATTTTAAAAGAAAATGATTTTGTTGAAAATAGTCATGAAATATTTTGGAGGAAGCTTCATGAAAATAAGGCTTTATAAAACTGTAAAAATCTGTTCGTTCCGTATAAGTTAAAAAAACATTCTTCTGGTACTTTTGCAGAAAAAGTCAAAAAAGTACCTTGTAACGTAAACAAAAGAAAGATTCCTTACATACCACGTAGTAAAATCCAAAAATGGGTAAAAAGGACTTTTAAAATCCATGAAAAAACTTTTATAAAACATGTACATGGATGATAGAAATATCCCCAGCACATAATTACAAATAAGCAATCTCGGATAAAAATGAGATTGGCAAAATTATCCCTTACCATAGGTCTGATTTTATTTGTAAATGTCCGAACCTCATGTATAATGATTTAAATAATGTTGTTGACTTATTCCAGAATCATACTTATTTTTGTTATATCATATATGGTCATATTCTTAGCTTCTTATTAGTAATATTTCAATACTACTTGTTATTCGGGTGTTTATTACCTTTTGTTCTTATGCGTGTTTTGTCGAATAAATTCTTCTTCTTATTTTTAGGTTATAGATACCTAATTTACCGATTGGTATTAGTGTAATATATTCATTTATTGAATTCATTTATATAATCATTATGCAATGAAGATCATGTATAACGAGTCTCATCACATTGTGGAGACGATATTCCGTACGTACGCACGAGCGATGATATCATTCCCATGATCGTGAAATTGTAATGGAGTGTATATATACAATTTCAGAATCAATATAACATTACAATAATCATATATAGTTATTATTCACACCATTATACCCATCCAAGTAAGGTGGTGGTGGAAAATAGATTACAACACAGTGTGGAGACAGTATTCCGTACGTACGCACGCGTGGTGATTTTATTTTCCGTAGGTGGGATAGATGGTGAAATAGGGTTGTTTAATACTTATAATAACATATCAGTATATCAGTGATACTGATGTTATTACTTCATAATGAAACAACTAAATAAGAAGAAGTGGAAGAAGAAATAAATATGAAAGAATCGGTAACGGGCATTACCTCTTCTTTGAAGCGCTTCTTTGAGTCCTCCTTTTAAGACACTTAAAATGGTCTTTGAAGAAGACCAGGACCTCCAGGATGTCTCTAGGGAAGTGGAGAGAAGAAATTGGAAGGGGTTGGCCGATCATGAAGGTTCAATGTGGTGTGAGGAAGAGGGGGAGGAGGTGTCCTTTTATAAGGGAGGAGAGGGGCTCCTTTGGAAAAACTAAAAATATTATTTTATTATAAAGAAAAATTCGGTTTTAAATAGCTCCAAATTGATTTATTTTGATAATAAGGTGGGGATGGGTCTAAATAATCTCATACAATAGAATTTAGACAAGTTTAGGTTCCTATTTTAACCTTATCATTTAGATTTGACATTAAGTTAGATAATTTTACTTTTACCGTGTCTTTTTGTGTTCTTACACTATAAGGTTAATAAACTTACTATAACAAGACAAACGAACCCCAAGTTATTTATGATTAATATATATAACCTTATCTATGTCATTTGGCCGAACCTTAGATTTTTAGGAATAAAATAACAATTAATAATATAATATTTGTTTTAAAAACTATTTTATGTCAATTTTGACACTATTTAGTAAATGATTGTTTTGAAAATCATAACAGAATTATTAATTCGAAAAAAGTTAATTAAATCAATACTAACATGCCTAATTAACCTATAAAAGTAGTGTAATTCACAAAATGTCTCAAATTACATTAATTTGGGTATTTATAACATCAATTATGTCATTATTTCATTAATAAGATAATTACTCCATCATCTTTGTGTCATAAATAAATTAACCTATTTAAACTCTAAAAATTAAAAATAAAATATCATTATGTAGGAAATCTTTTTAGATTTATAATGAATATTTATAGTCGAATTTATCTTATGTATAACCCTATATTAAAAATGCTTTAGTTATTAAAATTTGATTTTAACTATTTTAACCCTTCTTTAAATTAATTGATAATAAATGTCCTAATCTAATCCATGTGGGCCTAAATGGTCATAGTTTATTCCTAAGGCTGGTTTTGGTCGAATTACACTTATCCAATAGAATTACGACATGTGTTAGGGTATTAATAATATCATATTTACCATTAACTACCCTATTTACTTTTAACCGTGGAAAAAAAAGTAAAAAGTTACTATTCACCAAAAATTATTTTCATCTCATTGAACCACATTTTAGTCCTTGATATTAACCGTGTCTCTCGGATTTTTGGAATTCTACTCACATAAGAGGTAAAATTAAGTTTTATGAAAAATTCAGTTTTTTTAACTACCACTTAGTGGTTTTACTATTCATCAAAAAATGAAAGTTTCCAGAAAAATACCAAAAATTAGGCCTAAGATATATTTGATATAATGAATTAAAAAATGTTTTTTATTTTACCAAATTCAAAACATATTAGTTACATTGACTAATTTAAAAATTAATTCCCTTCGTGAAAAAAATAGTGTGTTTTTAAAAGATAATAAATTTAAAAAGATTGACACTTGTTTATGTCTGGTTTAAATGTGAAATTACATCCAATGAACAACATTGTATTAAATTGTAAAAATATATTCTAAATATACTTTAAAACCACACAAATTAATAATTTATCACTATTAATTATTTCGATTAAAAAAGTTTTTTTAAATTAAAATTTAGTAATTGTCACTATTCATGAGAATATGAAAGTTAACCGAAAAGTACCAAAATTTCACCATAAGCTAAATTTCGATATTCCGAATCCAAAAATGAAGTCCATTTTGAAAAATAAAATTTAGAAAATTTCAAAAAGTGGTTATCACTATTCATAATGGCTAGTTTTAATAATATTTTAATAGCATATCGTTGTTTAGTGAAACTTGGTATTGCGTACGACGCAAGATATTGAGGAAGGCCGCGGATGCGTGTAAAGCAAGCCAAGCTAGTGTTGTGTGTAGTGAAAGATTCCTTTGATGATTTATATAACATAAAAACAAAATATTTCTCATAAAAGTATCGGGTGTTACATTCTACCCCCCTTAAAATGAATTTCGCCCTTGAAATTCGTCACTTTGTAACAAAAAGATGACGGTACCTATCCCTCATCATATCCTCAAACTCCCATGTAGCTTCTTCTAATTGGTGGTTCCTCAATAAAACTTTCACTAATCGAGTGGTCTTGTTTCGTAGGACTTTTTCGCTACGATCCAGAATCTCTATCGGTTGTTCTTCATAAGAAAGATATTTCTCCAGCGGTACAACTTCTGAGTTGAGTACATGTGAAGGATCAGGTATGTACTTTCTCAAGAGAGATACATGGAACACATAGTGAACTTGAGAGAGATTCGGTGGAAGCGCCAATCGGTAAGCTACCTTTCCAACACGATCCAGTATTTCGAAAGGACCGATATATCTAGGGCTCAACTTCCCCTTCTTTCCAAACCACATGACCATCTTCCAGGGAGATATTCGTAAGAACACTTTATCACCCACTTCAAACTCTATGTATTTTCTTTGGTTGTCGGCATAACTTTTCTGCCGAATCTGAGTTTCTCTTATGTGTTGTTGAATAGATCGGACCTTTTCTGCCATCTCATTAACAAGATCAGGTCCTAATAGCTTTCTCTCCCCAACTTCATCCCAGCTTGTTGGAGTCCTGCATTTCATTCCATAGAGAGATTTATAAGGATCCATCTGAATACTGGAGTGAAAGATATTATTATAAGAAAATTCCACCAAAGGTAGGTGTTGATCCCAACCACCTTTGAAATCTATAGAGCAAGCTCTCAATATATCTTCTAGAGTTTTAATTGTTCTCTCAGACTGACCGTCTGTTTGAGGATGATAAGTAGTGCTGAAACTCAACTCTGTATCGAGAGAATGCTGAAGACTTCGCCAGAACATCGAGGTAAATCACGGATCCCGATCAGATATAATAGAAAGTGGTACTCCATGAAATCTTACCACTTCCTTTAAATATATCCTGGCATGCTGATCCAGAGAAAATCCTCTATAATAGCAATGAAGTGTGCAGACTTTGTAAGACGATCAACTATGACCCAGATAGAATTATTGCCTTTAGATGTTTTAGGAAGTACTGTGACAAAGTCCATAGTGATGTTTTCCCATTTCCATTCGGGTATGTGTAATGGTTGTAACATCCCCTTAGACTTCTGTCTCTCAGCTTTAATTTGCTGACAAACCAAGCATCGAGAGGCATATTCAGCAACATCTCTTTTCATGCCATCCCACCAGAAGTACTCTTTCAGGTCCCTATACATCTTCGTGCTTCCAGGATGAATAGAGAATGAAGAACTATGAGCCTCATCCAGCAGCTCCTTCTTTAATTCGGGGATGGGAGGAAGAAAACCCGATTCCAGAACTTTATTATCCCATCACAATCAAGGTTGAATTCAGGAATATTTCTCACCTTCTTTTGTAACTCTAAATCTTCTTTCTGCGCCTCTTTAATCTTCACATGCATAGATGGTTGAACATTCATTTGAGAAAGATACGATTTTCCCCCTTCCATTATAATTCCAAGATCCATCCTTTGTAAATCCATAAATATTGGATCTTTTGTGATCCTCATCATGGATGAACTGGCATGGCCTTGTCGACTTAATGCATCTGCCACCTTGTTTGCTTTCCCAGGGTGGTAATTAATTAAGAAATCATAATCCTTAATCAACTCCAACCATCTTCTTTGGAGAATATTCATCTCCTTTTGTGTGGAAATATACTTTAAACTTTTATGATTAGTATAAATATCACACATTTCTCCATAAAGATAATTCCTCCAAATCATTAATGTAAATATTACCGCAGCTAAATCCAAATAATGAGTTGGGTAATTTTTCTCATGGATTTTCAACTGTCGTGAGGCATAATCTATCACCATATCATTTTTCATAAGAACACACCACAATCCCTTCTTGGATGCAGCACTGTAGATAACAAACCATTCTCCACTACAAGGCAGTGTGACAACAGGTGCACTGGATAACCTTCTTTTCAACTCCATGAAATTCTCTTCACATTCCTCTGTCCAGACAAACTTAACTCCTTTCCAAGTCAACTTGGTGAGTGGATTAGATAATCGTGAAAAATCATTCAGAAAATGTCGATAATATCCATCCAAACCAAGAAAACTTGGGATCTCAGTTACTGTTGTTGGTCTCGACCATCTTTCGATAACCACTATTTTTGATGGATCCACAGATATCCCCTCTTTTGAGATTATGTGACCCAAAAATGAAACTCTTTGAAGCCAAAATTCACACTTGGTAAATTTGGCATAAAGCTTCTCCTTTCTCAGGGCCTTCAATATAATTTTCAAATGATCTTCATGTTCTTCCTTGATCTTTGAATATACAAGAATATCGTCTATAAAGACTACCACAAACTGATCAAGATAGTCTCTAAAGACTCTATTCCTCAGATCCATGAAGATAGCAGGGGCATTAGTAAGACCAAATGGCATCACTATAAATTCATAGTGTCCATACCTTGTACGAAAAGCTGTCTTTGGTATATCCTCCCTTTTGACCCTTAATTGATGATACCCTGAATGAAGATCAATCTTGGAAAAGTATTGAGCTCCGCGTAGTTGGTCAAATAAGTTATCAATGCGTGGGAGAGGATATTTGTTCTTGATAGTGATCTTTTTAGGTTCTCGATAATCAATGCAGAGTCTCATTTATCCATCTTTCTTCTTAACAAATAGAACAGGTGCTCCCCAAGGTGAAGCACTGGGGCGTATGAATCCCTTATCAAGATTCTCTTGGAGTTTCTTATTCAATTCCTGCAACTCAATTGGGGCCATTCTATAAGGTGTCTCTGAAATAGGTAAAGCACCTGGTACGAGTTCTATTGAAAACTCATCTTCACGATTTGGTGGAAGACCCGGAAATTCCTCCGGAAAGACATCATCAAACTCCGGTACAATGGGAATATTATTAATTGTGAGTTTCTCACCAACCATTTGAGATAAATATCCTTCATTCAGTGGAATCAATACCCATAAGATGGAAGAAATTTCCACTGGAAGGTTATGTTCATCCTGGCATCGATAGACGATCATAGATTGATCTGGAATATGAAATGTGACTTCCCTTCTTTGGAAATTGATATGAGCTCCTTATAAAGAAAGCCAATCCATGCCAATAATCACATCAAATTCCACTATAGGAAGGATCACAAGATTTGCAGGAAGCACTTTCCCACAAACATTAATCGGGGAAGAATTATAAACTTTTGATGCGAATGTTGTGCCATTAGGTGTTGTCACAACTAACTCAACATCTAATTGTTGAGGTAAAACGGTGATACCCATAGAAAAATATTCAGAAATAAAATTTTGGGTGGATCCAGAAACAAATAAAACATTTGCTACTTTAGAGTGGATGGTAAGTGTACCTTTCACCACATCGTTATTATACTTCACATTGCTGATAGAAATTGCATGTGACTTTCCTTTGCCTTTAGCCTTAAGATTTTGTTGATGTCGATCGTCATCAACAACCCTTGGAGTAGGGAATTCATTGGCATAATTTCCCATCTCCTTGCACTTGAAACATTGAAGTGTAGTAGGTTCATTCTTTGTGTCCCTTCCTTTATTTGCTTCATTAGACATCTTCTTCCCATCATTGCGGCATTCGAATGCCCGATGACCTTCCTTTTCACATTTGAAACATTTACTTGTCCCTTTAAGAAAACTCCCTCCATGTTTCTTTCCACATTGTGAGCATAAGGGAAAGCTCATATTCTTTTCAGTGTGCTCTTTAGATTTTCCTTTGAATTCCATTTTCCTCTTCTTAACAAACCCATATGACTGATGGGTTACTCCAATATCCATCTCAACGTTGAGAGAACATCAAACAATTTCCTTTTAGCTATTGAAGTCCCTTATGGCTAAGGCCCTTCATAGACTTGGTTTTAAGCCACTAAAGAATCTATTGATCATACTCTCAAGTTGGATAATAATACCAGAAGCGTACCTTGAAAGTCTTGTAAAATTTTCTTCATACGTACCAACAGATTCATCAACTTGTTGCTTTAGTTCAAGAAACTCTTTCTCCATCTTTGCTCGGAGAATACGAGGGAAGTACTTATTGAAAAATAAGTTATTGAACTCGTCCAATTCCATGGACTCAATTTCATCTCTTTGCCTCGTATTCTTGATAAGATTCCACCATTGATCAGAATCACCTTCCAAATGATACACTGCTAAGATGACTTTATCATGTTCATAACATTGAAGAACTAAAAATATCTTTTCAGTAGTACTAATCCATTGTTCAGCAACTAATGGATCAGTAGACCCGCTGAATGAAGGTGGACGCTTCCTCATGAAGGATTCTACGGAATGTTGCTCCTTCCATTGCTCATTTGGAAGTCCTGCATGATTCATAGCTTAAGAAAGTTGTGTGAGCTTGGCTACAAGATTTTTCATTACATCTCCCATAACGTTTGGTTTCTCAGGGGGACAATCATTGCATTTTCCGTCGCATTCCGCATTAACACGGTTCCTTCGGGTTCCATACATTGACTAAAACCAAGAAGAATAGTGTGAGCAACAATAATTATAATAGGAAAACCACATAATCAAGAATTAAATTTTGCACTTAAGGTCTTATCCTATGTTATTCATGTCCATTTCAAAAACACTAAGATTGTGTTCTATGCTTAGACTTA
Source organism: Viscum album (assembly GCA_963277665.1). Taxonomy (NCBI): domain Eukaryota; kingdom Viridiplantae; phylum Streptophyta; class Magnoliopsida; order Santalales; family Viscaceae; genus Viscum; species Viscum album. The sequence goes on along the minus strand of OY728134.1, from coordinate 72,318,851 downwards.
TCCTTAGGATTCTTACTAAGGCTTTCACATCCTAGGTTCCAAAGGTTGACTATACCTTTCCTCGGATACCAACTATAACGACCCATAATTTACATACATTGTTATTACTTCAAATTTGAAGCATACTTATTACAACATATAACAAAACCATGAAAGGACCATATAGGTATAGTGTCTTTAGATACTGGGAAACACAAACAACTGGTTCATAAAGCGTCTACTGTGTCTCCCATTTATTTCATCATATCTATAGTCCCTTTTGGCATATCTTACTTAATAACCTTCTTCCTGACCTGGGAAAAAACATACAAAAGGGTGAGCTCAAATGCACTGTAAGGGTAAACAAAAGAAATATCAATCACATCATATTCATAAGAACATATCTTTTGGAAATCATAACCTGCAAAAGAGATCATAATTTCATAACATGGGATAAATCATAGTAGTTAAATGTAATCCCAATAATCATAACTTAAAACATTAAACTTTGTGGCATACACACATAATCATAGATAATCATTTCTTATTAGCCAGGACTCATTTCGAAGACTATCGTAGTGGACAAAGTCCATTTCTGAACCGTGTTCATTCCTCGTTTCAGTCCTGTTTCACTGAACTGGTTTAACGTTCCATTCCAGCCATGTCTATCTCATGAGATATAAAATCTTTACCCAATGCATTGGAGGGAGATATAGCTCCCACCCATCTCATAATGATACCATTCATATGTGTGCCACAAAATCATAAATCATACATCATTGCATAACCCATGTAATAAAAATGGGATTCTTAAACAACATGACATCATAAAACAATTCATATAAGATAAAGGAATTCATTAAAATAATTACATCACAACATAATCAAATCAATGTAATAATGTCATTACATCAAAATGGGTTTCATAAACATCATCCCATCATCAAATAATCTATATAAAAGAAATGGATATCATTTCATAATAAGAAAACTAAAAACACGTAAATCACAGAGACATTATACTTGAAACATACACATATGAAATAATGTAATTTTAGATGAAAAATGGTTTTGATAAAAAAACTTGAAATTAATTCTTGAGGAAAATATCTTTTTTTCTTCAAAATAATTTTCTCTTCAAAAAATGTCGTGCAATTTTAAAAGAAAAGGATTTTTTTGATAATAGTCATGAAATATTTTGGAGGAAGCTTCATTAAAATAAGGCTTTATAAAACTGTAAAAATTCATTCGTGCCGTATAAGTTAAAAAAACATTCTTCTCATACTTTTGCTGGAAAAGTCAAAAAAGTACCTCGTAATGTAAACAAAAGAATGATTCCTTACATACAATGTAGTAAAAGTCAAAAAATGGGTAAAAAGGACTTTTAACTTACATGAAAACACTTTTATAAAACATGGACATGGATGATAGAAATATCCCCAGTAAATACTTACGAATAAGCAATCTTGGATAAAAATGAGATTTGCAAAATTATCCCTTACCTTAGGTCTGATTTGATTCGTAAGTGTCCGAAACTCTTGTATAATGATTTAAATAATGTTATTGACTTGTTACAGAATCATACCTATTTTTATGATATCATATTAGGTTATATTCTTAGCTTCTTATTAGTAAAATTTCATTACTACTTGTTATTCGGGTGTTTATTATTTTTTGTTCTTATGCGTGTTTTTTCGAATAAATTCTTATTCTTATTTTTAGGTTATAGACACCTCATTTCCAGATTGGTATTAGTGTAATATATTCATTCATTCAATTCATTTATATAATCATTATGCAATGAAGATCATGTAGAACGAGTTGCATCACATCGTGGAGACGGTATTCCGTACGTACGCACGAGTGATGATATCATTCCCATGATCGTGAAATTGTAATAGACTGTATATATACAATTTAAGAGTCAATATAACTTTACAATAATCATATATAGTTATTATTTACACCATTATACCCATCCAAGTAAGGTGGTGGTGGAAAATAGATTACACCACGGCGTGGAGACGGTATTCTGTACGTACGCATGCGTGGTGATTTCATTTTTCATAGGATGGATAGATGGTGAAATAGGGTTTTTCATAATTATAATAACATATCAGTATATGAGTGATACTGATGTTATTACTTCATAATGAAACAACTATAGACGAATAATTGGAAGAAGAAATAAAGATGAAAGAATCGGTAACGGACATTACCTCTTCATTGAAGCGCTTCTTTGAGACCTCCTTTTAGGAAACTAAAATTGGTCTTTGAAGAAGACCAGGACCACTAGGATGTCTCTAGGGAAGTGGAGAGAAGAAATGTTCAGGTGTTGGCCGAGCTTGAAGGCTCAAAGTGGTGTGAGCAAGAGGGGGAGGAGGTGCCCTTTTATAAGGGAGGAGAGGGGCTCCTTTGGAAAAACTAAAAATATTATTTTATTATAAAGACAAATTCGGTTTTAAATAGATCCAAATTGACTTATTTCAAAGCTAAGGTTGGGGTGGGTCGAAATACTCTCATCCAATAGAATTTATACAAGTTTAGGCTCATATTTTAACCTTATCATTTAGATTTAACATTAAGTTAGATAATTTTACTTTTACCGTGTCTTTTGGTGTTCTTACACTATAAGGTTAATAAACATACTATAACCAGCCAAAAGAACCCCAAGTTGTTTATTATTAATATATATAATATTATCTATGTCCTTTTGCCGAACCATAGATTTTTAGTAATAAAATAACAATTAATAATATAATATTTGTTTTAAAAACTATTTTATGTCAATTTTGACACTATTTAGTAAATGATTTTTTTGAAAATCATAACAGAATTATTAACTCGAAAAAAGATAATTAAATAAATAATAACATGTCATATTAACCAATAAAATTAATTTAATTGATAAAAAGTATCAAATTACATTTATTTGGGTATTTATAACATGAATTATGTCAATATTTCATTAATAAGATAATTACTGCATCATCTTTGTGTCATAAATAAATTAACTTATTTAAAGTCTAAAAATTACAAATAAAATATCATTATGTAGGAAATCTTTTTATATTTCTAATGAATATTTATAGTTGAATTTATCTTCTGTATAACCCTATATTAAAAATTCAATACTTATTAAACATTGATTTTAACTATTTTAACCCTTCTTTAAATAAATTGATAATAAATGTCCTAATCTAATCCATGTGGGCCTAAATGGTCATATTTTATTCCTAAGGTTGTTTTGGGTCGAATTTCACTTATACAATAGAATTAGGACATGTGATAGGGTAATAACAATATCCTTTTTACCCTTAACAACCCTATTTACTTTTATCTGTGGTAAAAAAAAAGTATAAAGTTACTATTCACCAAAAATTATTTTCATTCATTGAACCACATTTTAGTCCTTGATATTAACCGTGTCTCTTGGATTTTCCAAATTCTACTCACAGAAGCGGTAAAATTAAGTTTTATGAAAAATTCACTTTTTTTAACTACCACTTAGTGGTTTCACTATTCATCAAAAAATGAATGTTTCTATAAAAATACCAAAAATTAGGCTTAAGCTATATTTGATATCATGAATTAAAAAATTATGTTTATTTTAAAAAATTAAAAACATATCAGTTACATTAACTAATTTAAAAATTAATTCCCTTCGTCAAAACAAATAGCGTGTTTTTAAAAAATAATAACTATCAAAAGATTGCCACTTGTTTATGTCTGGTTTAAATGTGAAACTACATCCAATGAACAACATTGTATTAAATTGTAAAACTATATTATAAATATATTTTAAAACCCCTCAAATTAATAATTTATCACTATTAATTATTTCGATTAAGAAAGTTGTTTTTAATTAAAATTTAGTAATTTTCACTATTAATCAGAATATGAAAGTTTTCCGAAAAGTACCAAAATTTCACCCTACGATAAATTTTGATATTCTGAATCCAAAAATGAAGTCCATTTTGAAAAATAAAATTTTCAAAATTTGAAAAGGTGGTTATCACTATTCATAACGGCTAGTTTTAATAATATTTTAATAACATATAGTTGTTTAGTGAAACTCAGTATTGCGTACGACGCAAGCTATTCAGGAAGGTCGTGGTTGAATGTAAAGCAAGCCAAGATAGTATTGTGTGTAGTGAAAGATTCCTTTAATGATTTATGTAACATAAAAACAAAATATTTCTCATAAAATTCTTGGGTGTTACAATAGTGAGATCTATGGTCTATCTTCATGAACCACCCCACTCCATTCATTTGATCGATGAGGTCGTTAATCCTAGGTAGTGGATACTTATTTCACATGTTCACCTAGGTCAGGTGTTATAAGTCCACAAATATTCTCATGATCTCATCCGGATTCCTATAAAAAATAATGGGGTCCTTGCAGGGTAAAACACTAGGACTCACAAATCCCTTCCTTTGTAAGTCCTCTATATAACCACATGTCATGAAGCTCTATGGGAGCCATCTGATATGATGGTGTAGATATCGATTAAATACCATGGTAAAAAGCAATTATGAATTCTACTTCCATATGGGGAGGTAATTCATGGACTTCATCATGAATTAAATCCTCATACTCCACCACCGCTGATGAAAAATTGTGAATTTCTAGTATCCACAAAACTGAGTGTGAAGATATCCAGATTTTGTGTAATTTTCTACCCCCTCCTATGAGGAAGTTTATTGTAGAGACCCGAAGCTTATCGTACATGGACATTACATTACTTTTGCGGAATACTTAGTACATAACAAAAACACACACACAAGGATCGTAATAGTTTAGTGTCTTTGGAAACTCGGATCGTAATCTTCTAAACGTGGTGAAAGATCTTCAATATCTCCCATAAAGATCTTCCCCTTTTTTTTACCTAAAACCTTTCTTTATATCCTGGGGAAAAGAAAACATAAAAGGGTGAGCTCAAATGCTCAGTAAGGGTAAACAAAGGAAATATCAATCACATAATTTTAATAAGAACATAACATTTTTGGAAATCTTAACCTGCAAAAGAGAGCATAATTTCATAACATGGGATAAATCATAGTAGTGAAATGAAATCATAACTTAAAACATTACTCATTGTGGCATACACACATAATCATAGAGAATCATTTCTTGTTAGTCAAGACTCATTGCCAAGACTATCATAGTGGACAAAGTCCCTTTCTGAATCGAGTAATCCTCATTTCAGTCCTGTTTCACTGAACCGGTATAACCTACCATTCCAGCCATGTCTATCTCATGAGATATAAAATCTTTACCCAATGCATTGGAGGGAGATATAGGTCCCACACATCTTATAATGAATCCTTTCTTATGTGTGCCACATAATCATAAACCATACATCATAACGTAACCCATGTAATAAAAATGGGATTCTTGAAACATCATGACATCATAAAACAAATCATATAAGGTAAATGACTTCATAAAAATAATTCCATCATAACATAATCAAATAAATGTAATTAAAGGGATAAAAACAGAACCCTTTATTATCTTAGATGGAAAATAATTTTGATAAAACACTTGAATTGAATTCTTGAGGAAAATATCCTTTCTTCTTCAAAAACACTTTTCTTTTCTTAACATGTCATACAATTATAAACTAAAAGAAGTTGATTAAAATTAAACTTGAGAACTTGTAAAGTAAGCTTCTTTGAAATAATGTTTTAAAAAATCCATTCATGCCGTATAAGTTAAAAAAAACATTCTTCGTACTTTTGTCGGAAAAGTCAAAAAGTACCTCGTACGAAAAAACGACAAAAGATTCCTTTCATATTCTTTACTAAAAACTCACCGAAGGGTAAAAATGGATTTAAACAATTTTAGGTGGATGGAAGTAATATTAAATATTGATGAAACATGGATTTGGATGATAAAATACACCCCATTAAATACTTACGAATAAACAATCTCGGATAAAAATGAGATTGTGATATTTCCCTTACCTTAGGTCCGACCTGCTTTGTAAGTGTCCAAACCTCCTGTATAATGATTTAAATCATGTCATTGACTTATTACAGAATCATATTCATTGTTATGATATCATATATGGTTCACTTATGACATTATATTACCCGTTCTTTTGTAAATTCCATGTTAAAGAAGTGTTTTGGGTAAAATCGTTTCATTTATCGTAGGTGTTTTGACTTGTTGTTCTTGACATCATTATTACTTATATCATGATTTACTTACTTCCAGAATATAAAATATGATTTATATATCATATATATTCAGTATATATATATATATATAATAGATAGATAAATAAAATGAAAAACACCGTTCATGGAGACGGTAGTCCGTACGTACGCATGAACGCTGTTTTTCTTTCCTTATTGTCTTGAAATGGAAGTAAGTAGATGACATACATATGTATATATATACATAAATCCAGTAGCTTTATAATGTCATTTATTTCATTATTATTTCTTATATATACATTATAATCATGCTTAAATGGTTAACATGGAGAATGAATCTCATCGCGTCGTGGAGACGGTAGTCCGTACGTACGCACGAGCGATGATATCATTTCCATAAATATTGAACTGAGTTGAAGTGGATTATACAATATATCAGAATCAATATGATGTTGTAATAACTATGTATAGTTATTCTTTACACCATTATACCCATCCATGTAAGGTGGTGGTGGAAAATAGATTACACCACGGTGTGGAGACGGTATTCCGTACGTACGCACGCGCGGTGATTTCTTTTTCCGTAGGATGGATAGATGGTGAAATAGGGTTGTTTCATACTTATAATAACATATCAGTATATTAGTGATACTGATGTTATTACTTCATAATGAAACAACCTAAGAAGAAGAAGTGGAAGAAGAAATAAAGATGAAAGAATTGGTAACGGTAATTACCTCTTCTTTGAAGTGCCTCTTTGAGACCTCCTCTTAGGGCACTAGAATTGGTCTTTGAGGAAGACCAGAACCTCTAGGATGTTGCTAGGGAAGTGGAGAAGAGATTTTGGCAGGGTTTGGCTGAGCTTGATTGCTCAAATTGGTGTGAGGAGGAGGGGGAGGAGGTGTCCTTTTATAAGGGAGGAGAGGGGCACCTTAGGAATATCTCAAAATATTATTTTATATTAAAGTCAAAATCGGTTTATAATGGTTACAAAGGGTCTTATTTCGAAGATAAGGTGGGGAGGGGTCGAAATCCTATCAACCAATATAATTTAGACAAGTTTAGGATATTATTTTAACCTTATAAATTAAATTTAACTCTAAGTTAAATAATTTAACTTTTACCATGTCTTTTTGTTTTCTTTCACTATATGGTTAATAAACTTACTATAACATGCCAAACGAACCCCAAATTGTTTATTATTAATATATATATCTTTATCTAAGTCATTTGGCCGAACCTTAGATTTTTAGGAATACAATAACAATTAATAATATAATATTTTATTTAAAAACTATTTTGTGTCAATTTTGACACTATTTGATATATGATTTTTTTGAAAGTCATAACTGAATTAAATGTTCGAACCAAGTTGATTAAATCAATATTAATATATCATAGTAACCTAGAAAATTAGTGGAATTCATAAACAATCTCAAATTACATTTATTTTGGTGTTTATAACATCAATTATGTCAATATTTCATTAATAAGATAATTATTGCATCATCGTTGTGTCATAAATAAAATAAATTATTTTATGTCTAAAAATTACAAATAAAATACCATCATGTAGGAAATCTTTTTAGCTTTCTAATGAATATTTACAATCGAATTTATCTTATGTATAACCCCATATTAAAAATGATTTACTTATTAAACATTGATTTTAACTATTTTAACCTTTCTTTAAATAAATTAATAATAAATGTCCTAATCTAATCCATGTGGGCCTAAATGGTCATATTTTATTCCTAAGTTTGTTTTTGGTCGAATTACACTTGTCCAATAGAATTAGGACATGTGTTAGGGTAATAGTAATATCATATTTACCCTTAGTTACCCTATTTACTATTAACCGCGGTAAAAAAGTAAAAAGTTACTATTCACCAAAAATTATTTTCATCTCATTGAACCACATTTTAGTCCTTGATATTAACCGTGTCTCTCGGATTTTCGAAATTCCATTCACAGAAGTGGCAAAATTAAGTTTTATGAAAAATTCAGTTTTTTTAACTACCACTTAGTAGTTTCACTATTCATCAAAAATTGATGTTTTTCAGAACAATGCCAAAATTTCATCCTAAGCTATATTTCATATTCCGAATTCAAAAATGAAATCTATTTTACCAAATTCATAACATAGAAGTTGTATTAATTAATTTTATAATTAAATCCCGCTGTTAAAATAAATAGCATGTTTTTAGGAAACAATATATATCAAAAGATTGACACTTGATTATGTCTTGTTTAAATGTGAAATTACAACCAATGACCAACATTGTATTAAATTGTAAAAATATATTCTAAATATACTTTAAAACCACTCAAATTAATAATTTATCACTATTAATTATTTCGATTAAAAAAGTTGTTTTTAATTATAATTTAGTAATTTTTCACTATTCATCAGAATATGAAAGTTATCCGAAAAGTACCAAAATTTCACCTTAGGCTAAATTCGATACTCCGAATCCAAGAATGAAGTTCATTTTGAAAAATAAGATTTACAGAATTTTAAAAAGTGGTTATTACTATTCATAACGGCTAGTTTTAATAATATTTTAATAGCACATCGTTGTTTAGTGAAACTCGGTATTGTGTATTACACACGCTATTGAGGAAGGTCGCGATTGCGTGTAATGCAAGGCAAGACAAGGATGCGTGTTGTGCAAGCTTCTTTTGGTGTAGCGTAGAACACAAGACATTAATAAAATTAAAAAGAATATTTCTTTATAAAATCTTGGGCTGTTACATTCTACCCCCCTTAAAATGAATTTCGCCCTCGAAATTCGTCGGGGTTATAAATGGTTTACTATTCGAAAGTTTCTTTAATAGAAACCCACATCGTAAAAAGGAATATCAAAACCAATCTTTAAAATCAAAAGTATGAAACGTAACGGTTACCCAAATAAACTAATCATTGGGTTTCCACATAGGTGAAAATATGGATATGGAAGAGAAATCTAACCATCATGTTCTGATGGAGAGTGGTAGAGAACATGGCTATGGAAAAGCCAGTAATCACAAATCCATAGATTTGTGATGATATAAGGTACCATCTAATTCATCAGGTATAAGATCACTAGGACAACATTTTTGGTTTTCAAGATCATTTCCCCTAAAGTTGAAAATTTAAATTAGAATAAATACTTACTTTATTTTGGTACAATCTCACTGTTGTTCGTGCTTTGAACAATTTCCACTTCATCTCTTAAATAAATGAAGTTGAATTTGTTATTCGTGAAGTGTTAGCAGATCATGTGATAGAATGACAGGTCATTCCATCTGTCTCAAACAAAAGGTTAGCAAAACGTATATACATAAGTTGATCTATAGTGAGATTAATCATATATGGTTCCTAAAATGGACTTATACTTCATATATCATACTGCTTAATATAATAAAACTAGTTTCTACTAAACAGGGACTTCCTGTAGGTCAGTGGTAGGCGATAAAGGCCAGTCACACTTCGGTTGTGGGTTCGATTCCTACAGCCTTGTCCGAAGCGATGGGCTGTCGCCCGTCCTGCAGGTTGTCCTTTTTCTAAAACTACGTTACTATAACATCCCATCAATAATATCGAAAATCTTTTATCCTTAAACAATACTAACTTATGTCCAACATAATCCAGTCTAATCTTTAGGCTTATACATAATACTGTAGTCCACTCTCATAATATAGTAACAACGATTACCAGAGATTTAATACTGTCATTGATCCCCACATATCACAAGATATGTCTTGTTGGTCACATTCCAAACATTCAAAGTCCTTAATCGTGTATTCTCTTGAATACCTTAGTGAAAACATGAGTGCAGTTAAAAGTTAACACTTTCCACATACCAAAATCCTCAAAATTCTATATACTCAAACCATGATATCACTTAGTCCTTATATCAATCATGAGCTCATGAATACTATTAAACATTTCATTTTCTCGTCTTTATTATGCGCATATCATCTTATTTCCAAAAAATATCTCAATCACTTTGAATACCACATCAATAAATATTGCAATACTCAATGATACAACATTATTTTGGAATCCCATTACATAAAAACTTAATCATTCCACCACATCGTTGTCATATTCAATATTTCCAATAGTGATCGCATGTGACTTCCCTTTGTCCTTTGCCTTAAGCGGTTGCTCATGTCGATCATCACTAACCCTTGGATTAGGGCAATTATTAGCATAATTCCCCATTTCCTTGCACTTGAAGCATTGAAGTGTTGGCGGTGCGTTCTCTGCAGTGTTTTCTTTATTCACATCATTAGAAACCCTTTTTCCATTACTTAGACACTCAGCTGCTCGATGACCTTCTTTTCCACACTTAAAACATTTTCTAGTCCCTTTAAGACAATCTCCACCATGCTTCTTTCCACACTTTGTGCATAAGGAAACATTCATCTTCTTTTCACCATTATTCTGAGATCTCTTCTTGAACTCCATCTTTCGTTTCTTGTCAAAACCATGAGATGGATATGTAACACCAACTTCCATTTCTACCTTGATAGCACAACGCACAATTTCTTCATAGCTACTGAAGTCTCTTATAGCTAATGCCCTTCGAAGACTTGGTTTTAAGCCACTGAAAAATCGATCAACTTTACTTTCAGGTTGGATGATAATTCCAGAAGCATACCTTGCAAGTCTTGTAAAATTTGCTTCATAGGTACCAACAGATTCATCGTCCCTTTGCTTCAGTTCAAGAAACTCTTTCTCCATCTTTGTTCGAAGAATACGAGGGAAGTACTTACTGAAAAACAAGTTCTTGGACTCGTCCCATTCCATGGACTCAATTTCATCTCTTGGCCTCGTATTCTTGATAAGATTCCACCATTGATCAGCTTCACCTTCCAAACGATATACTGCTAAGATGACTTTATCAAGATCAGAACATTGAAGAACTGAAAATATCTTTTCAGTAGTACTGATCCATTGTTCAGCCACAAGTGGATCAGAAGACCCACTGAAAGAAGGTGGACGTTGCCTCATGAAGGACTCAATAGAATATTGTTCCCTTCTCTGCTCATTTGGAAGTCCAGAATGATTCATAGCTTGTGTAAGTATAGCAATAAGATTTTGCACTCCATCTCCCATAACATTTGTTTGTTCAGGAGGGCAATCATTGCATTGTCCATTGCATTGATCAACACGGTTCCTTCGGGTTCCAGCCATCGTCTAAAACCCAAAAAGAATAGTGTGAGAGGCAAAAATCATGCTAGGGAAAACAACATAATAAAGGGGGAGTACCTTCAATATCCAACATCTTAGGTTTAATTCTATGATCGTTAGCGTAATTATATTACTATAACCTATACGTATACTTATCCCTAGGGACATCCCTAGACATACCTTAGAAATATCTCTAGGGATCTCACTAACGTTTTCGCATCCTAGTTTCCAAATGTTGACTAAACCTTTCCTCTGATACCAACTGTAGAGACCCGAAGCTTATCGTACATGGACATTACATTACTTTTGCGGAATACTTAGTACATAACAAAAACACACACACAAGGATCGTAATAGTTTAGTGTCTTTGGAAACTCGGATCGTAATCTTCTAAACGTGGTGAAAGATCTTCAATATCTCCCATAAATATCTTCCCCTTTTTTTTACCTAAAACCTTTCTTTATATCCTGGGGAAAAGAAAACATAAAAGGGTGAGCTCAAATGCTCAGTAAGGGTAAACAAAGGAAATATCAATCACATAATTTTCATAAGAACATAACATTTTTGGAAATCTTAACCTGCAAAAGAGAGCATAATTTCATAACATGGGATAAATCATAGTAGTGAAATGAAATCATAACTTAAAACATTACTCATTGTGGCATACACACATAATCATAGAGAATCATTTCTTGTTAGTCAAGACTCATTGCCAAGACTATCTTAGTGGACAAAGTCCCTTTCTGAATCGAGTAATCCTCGTTTCAGTCCTGTTTCACTGAACCGGTATAACCTACCATTCCAGCCATGTCTATCTCATGAGATATAAAATCTTTACCCAATGAATTGGAGGGAGATATAGGTCCCACCCATCTTATAATGAATCCTTTCTTATGTGTGCCATATAATCATAAACCATACATCATAACGTAACCCATGTAATAAAAATGGGATTCTTGAAACATCATGACATCATAAAACAAATCATATAAGGTAAATGACTTCATAAAAATAATTCCATCATAACATAATCAAATAAATGTAATTAAAGGGATAAAAACAGAACCCTTTATTATCTTAGATGGAAAATAATTTTGATAAAACACTTGAATTGAATTCTTGAGGAAAATATCCTTTCTTCTTCAAAAACACTTTTCTTTTCTTAACATGTCATACAATTATAAACTAAAAGAAGTTGATTAAAATTAAACTTGAGAACTTGTAAAGTAAGCTTCTTTGAAATAATGTTTTAAAAAATCCATTCATGCCGTATAAGTTAAAAAAAACATTCTTCGTACTTTTTTCGGAAAAGTCAAAAAGTACCTCGTACGAAAAAACGACAAAAGATTCCTTTCATATTCTTTACTAAAAACTCACCGAAGGGTAAAAATGGATTTAAACAATTTTAGGTGGATGGAAGTAATATTAAATATTGATGAAACATGGATTTGGATGATAAAATACACCCCAGTAAATACTTACGAATAAACAATCTCGGATAAAAATGAGATTGTGATATTTCCCTTACCTTAGGTCCGACTTGCTTTGTAAGTGTCCAAACCTCCTGTATAATGATTTAAATCATGTCATTGACTTATTACAGAATCATATTCATTGTTATGATATCATATATGGTTCACTTATGACATTATATTACCCGTTCTTTTGTAAATTCCATGTTAAAGAAGTGTTTTGGGTAAAATCGTTTCATTTATCGTAGGTGTTTTGACTTGTTGTTCTTGACATCATTATTACTTATATCATGATTTACTTACTTCCAGAATATAAAATATGATTTATATATCATATATATTCAGTATATATATATATATAATAGATAGATAAATAAAATGAAAAACACCGTTCATGGAGACGGTAGTCCGTACGTACGCATGAACGCTGTTTTTCTTTCCTTATTGTCTTGAAATGGAAGTAAGTAGATGACATACATATGTATATATATACATAAATCCAGTAGCTTTATAATGTCATTTATTTCATTATTATTTCTTATATATACATTATAATCATTCTTAAATGGTTAACATGGAGAATGAATCTCATCCCGTCGTGGAGACGGTAGTCCGTACGTACGCACGAGCGATGATATCATTTCCATAAATATTGAACTGAGTTGAAGTGGATTATACAATATATCAGAATCAATATGATGTTTTAATAACTATGTATAGTTATTCTTTACACCATTATACCCATCCATGTAAGGTGGTGGTGGAAAATAGATTACACCACGGCGTGGAGACGGTATTCCGTACGTACGCACGCGCGGTGATTTCTTTTTCCGTAGGATGGATAGATGGTGAAATAGGGTTGTTTCATACTTATAATAACATATCAGTATATGAGTGATACTGATGTTATTACTTCATAATGAAACAACCTAAGAAGAAGAAGTGGAAGAAGAAATAAAGATGAAAGAATTGGTAACGGTAATTACCTATTCTTTGAAGTGCCTCTTTGAGACCTCCTCTTAGGGCACTAGACTTGGTCTTTGAGGAAGACCAGAACCTCTAGGATGTTGCTAGGGAAGTGGAGAAGAGATTTTGGCAGGGGTTGGCCGAGCTTGAGTGCTCAAATTGGTGTGAGGAGGAGGGGGAGGAGGTGTCCTTTTATAAGGGAGGAGAGGGGCACCTTAGGAATATCTCAAAATATTATTTTATATTAAAGTCAAAATCGGTTTATAATGGTTCCAAAGGGTCTTATTTCGAAGATAAGGTGGGGAGGGGTCGAAATCCTATCAACCAATATAATTTAGACAAGTTTAGGATATTATTTTAACCTTATCAATTAAATTTAACTCTAAGTTAAATAATTTAACTTTTACCATGTCTTTTTGTTTTCTTTCACTATATGGTTAATAAACTTACTATAACATGCCAAACGAACCCCAAATTGTTTATTATTAATATATATATCCTTATCTAAGTCATTTGGCCGAACCTTAGATTTTTAGGAATACAATAACAATTAATAATATAATATTTGATTTAAAAACTATTTTGTGTCAATTTTGACACTATTTGATATATGATTTTTTTGAAAGTCATAAAAGAATTAAATGTTCGAACCAAGTTGAATAAATCAATATTAATATATCATAGTAACCTCGAAAATTAGTGGAATTCATAAAAAATCTAAAATTACATTTATTTTGGTGTTTATAACATCAATTATGTCAATATTTCATTAATAAGATAATTACTGCATCATCGTTGTGTCATAAATAAAATAAATTATTTTATGTCTAAAAATTACAAATAAAATACCATCATGTAGGAAATCTTTTTAGATTTCTAATGAATATTTACAATCGAATTTATCTTATGTATAACCCCATATTAAAAATGATTTACTTATTAAACTTTGATTTTAACTATTTTAACCTTTCTTTAAATAAATTAATAATAAATGTCCTAATCTAATCCATGTGGGCCTAAATGGTCATATTTTATTCCTAAGTTTGTTTTTGGTCGAATTACACTTGTCCAATAGAATTAGGACATGTGTTAGGGTAATATTAATATCATATTTACCCTTAGTTACCCTATTTACTATTAACCGCGGTAAAAAAGTAAAAAGTTACTATTCACCAAAAATTATTTTCATCTCATTGAACCACATTTTAGTCCTTGATATTAACCGTGTCTCTCGGATTTTCGAAATTTCATTCACAGAAGTGGCAAAATTAAGTTTTATGAAAAATTCAGTTTTTTTAACTACCACTTAGTAGTTTCACTATTCATCAAAAATTGATGTTTTTCAGAACAATGCCAAAATTTCATCCTAAGCTATATTTCATATTCCGAATTCAAAAATGAAATCTATTTTACCAAATTCATAACATAGAAGTTGTATTAATTAATTTTATAATTAAATCCCGCTGTTAAAATAAATAGCGTGTTTTTAGGAAACAATATATATCAAAAGATTGACACTTGATTATGTCTTGTTTAAATGTGAAATTACAACCAATGACCAACATTGTATTAAATTGTAAAAATATATTCTAAATATACTTTAAAACCACTCAAATTAATAATTTATCACTATTAATTATTTCGATTAAAAAATTTGTTTTTAATTATAATTTAGTAATTTTTCACTATTCATTAGAATATGAAAGTTATCCGAAAAGTACCAAAATTTCACCTTAGGCTAAATTCGATACTCCGAATCCAAGAATGAAGTTCATTTTGAAAAATAAGATTTACAGAATTTTAAAAAGTGGTTATTACTATTCATAACGGCTAGTTTTAATAATATTTTAATAGCACATCGTTGTTTAGTGAAACTCGGTATTGCGTATTACACACGCTATTGAGGAAGGTCGCGATTGCGTGTAATGCAAGGCAAGACAAGGATGCGTGTTGTGCAAGCTTCTTTTGGTGTAGCGTAGAACACAAGACATTAATAAAATTAAAAAGAATATTTCTTTATAAAATCTTGGGCTGTTACATTTATCCTATGCTGCATGTGTTTACTTTTGACCAACATAGGAAATCATGGCCTCATCTCCACAGAGACACCACACTCTATGCCTAAAACAGTTAATCTAGGCACAAACTATGGATTACCAGTCCATACAATGAATGACATCGCAAGTCCTTGACCCCACCTCCAAGAGATCGAAACTGAAAAATTTTCCACCTAGATAAAGTGAACACTATTAGAACTAGTTATTGATCATAGAATATCCCCCCATAAGAGTCTCTAAGCATGGGTATTGAGTCAATGATTCAACTTGAATATTTAAGACTCGAAAAAGGGTACTGGAATGAAAAGAGTGACTGGAGCATGTGTCTATAAAAACTATAGCTAGGGTGGAAATGGAACAGATCACACATATAATCATCTCTGAGGAACCAAGGTCCTAGGCCTCTCTCACATGAAGCTATCCTCATCATTGTACAGCTTCTCCCTGAGCCCATGGTAGAAAACCTAGGTGTTGTGGTGGAATTGCGTCGAACCGCCACCCACCTTCTTCTACTATACCAGCTTATCTTCCATGTATACCACCCTAGGGACAACCCTAGTCCTACCTCCTCCTCTACCTCAGTATCACCTCAACTGTATTTTGATCATGCACACAACGATTCATCCAATCTTGAGCTAGATGTCCCCGATTTTCGCACGAGTAACACAACCTATCCTTCATGTGGCTTAAACTACCCTGGGATCCCCACACTATTAATCTCATATCATTTGGTGGTCCCCTAGAGTGTTGGACCCTCTTGGGTCCCTGCATCTGCTATCAAATACCTATCATAGAAGACTCATCATCATGTTTCTTGCTAGTAACTCTCTCTAATGTCATCTCCTCTAAAAGAAAAATACTCACTCTAGTACCCCATCATATATTGGATTGATAAGGGATATCATGGATTCCCTGATATCTCATTTTGGACCTGCAAAAAGTTATTTACCCTAAAGAATGGGCCATGTACTATATCCATGGAGTTGTGAGAAGTTTCTATAAATCTCACAGAGTATTCCACTGTTGAATGGCTACCCTACTGCAGATGAAGGAGCTCATGTATGTGCATTGAGAGTAGCATCACTTGAAAGAACTCCACCATAAATTGGCACTCAATGTCTGCCATAGAGAGAGTTGTCTCGTCATGGTCTTGGATCAATATTCTCCACCATCGCCCCACTGATCCTTGAAGAAGGACCGGGGGTAGAACTAAAATCTGGTTGTATGGAATTCTGACATGTCAAAATACACCAGTAACTACCACCAGCCAATCTTCAGCTACTGGGGGGTCTGGCTCACCCCTAAAATAGGGTGGTCGCTACCTCTGGAACCTGTTCAACACACTCACCCATCATGCATCCTATACCTGGAGTTCTGGAAGTAACTACAACTCTCCGATTAGTTGTATCACTAGTACACCCCTAGAGGTTCTATCTCCACTATTGGTCCCTGTATTGATTCCATATTGTCGTGAAGATCATCCTTGTGATCATGCATCGGAATCCTGGAATGTTCTCTGAATTATGGATTCCTAAAATAGAATAGTATGTACCCAACGAAATAGATTCTACCTGGTAAGCTGACTCTAGATGTACATGGGAACACAATCAAAATAATATATGATTCATGTATCATTTATTTTACCTACAACTAGTGTTTTCATGTAGTGAGTCAAAAACAAAATTTAGAGACCTAGTGTTTCAATACTTAGAAACCACACAAAGGTTAGACTCCCTTGATTGAAAGCTGAACTCAATATACATAACACTGTTTCCCCAAACCAATCTGAAAAACTCTTAGTTCATAAGGTAGAACAAACATCCTTTGATACCACTGTATTACGACATATCCCATAGGGGTCCATTCCGCGACTACTCCAAGCCACTCCTTTGATAGGATAGTGGCTATAGACTACCTCCAAGTATGCATATCCCTCGAATGAGAGGTAGTTTCCTTAGTAATTGTACACTGGAACACATCTACAATCCCGAAATGATGATATGTAAACAATCACAAAGTAAAAAATTCATATAGACCCTAAGATACCAAGAAAATATTACAAAAGCAATAAAACTGGATAGTAAATAGTGCTAGAAATCAAGCCCATCAAAAGAAAGAAAATGTCAAGTGTTCTTTGAACTCATCCACATAAAACCCTTCATGAAGGTAAGGTGTAGGATAAGTAATTTAATTCTTAGGAGCACAACATATCCCTTTGATCTCTCTAAGCCCCACATGGTCCTGGTCCACCTAGAACTCTGTCAAAGTGTCGAGCACTTGAACAAGACATGTCATTTGAGGGAAAACCTCATGTAGGGGTGATTAAAACAATTATTAGTTAGACACCCAAAAAAATTAAATAAAACTAATAAATACATGAATTATACCATAATGTAATCACTAGATGTACACCACAACAAAATCACATGAAGTACACCACAAAAGAAACATACAATGTACATTCATCTCACACAGTTATAAGTCTAAAGAACGAAGAGAATGATTTTAAGTTGTAGTCCATAGATCTCCTAGTTTTCAAGACACCTTCAATGAATATGATACATGGAGAATCTATACCACATGTATAATCGATATAGCATAGAGAATCGATGTCTTATTGAGCGTCAATAGACCACAGATTGTTCATGGCACCCGGAGCGTAGATGGCATACGAATTGTCGATGGCACACATATCATTGATGGATCATGGAGTATTAATGGTACATGGAGCATAGATGTCACATGTATCGTTTATGGTGCATAGAGCATCGTTGGAACATGGAGTGCTGATGGGTCATGGAACCCCCATGTAAGATAATCACCAAGTCACTGCTAGAAAAAGGATTTCTCTTAGAGCGTGCTTGTACCAAGAGAAACTACTCCTACAATAAATAGATTATATTATAAATTTAACAATGACTCATATAGAGTATATTATAAGGGTTTTCTCATCACAAGGGCTTCAATTCCGCAAACAACTCATCAAAAAGACTCATATTTTGAATGTTAAGGCTTTTTTTTCTAAAAAATTCTGACCTGTTTCTAGTCCGACCCACCAGACATGATTAGACCTAGACTGACCTGATTACTCTCATCACAAAATGACTCTGAAAATTGTTAATGGACCTATAGGTTGTAGGAGTGGCTCGTATTATTTGGTCTGGCCCACTGCATGTGGTCCGATGGGTGTGTGCCAAATGCAGTCTGCCCTAGTTTCTCCCCTCTAGTCAAACATGAACTATGATGTGTTTCACGTGGTTGGAATGACTCCTTCATGTTGTCCCATGACTTTATTATCATTGAATTTTCCCTCTGACATAGCTTTTATCCATGTACTATTGCCTCCGTTGTATCCCCACTGGTCACTGCCTGTGTCCTCCGCTTCCACAGGCTCTCCTGTGATCTACGTCATACTTTGTTTCTCCTCCACCGTGGGCCAACATAATGGTGCCCCATGCTAATCTATTATTTACCTAGCCTATCCCCCAATGGGCCACTACTACCTATTCCACTGACCACCCTATCAGTGTCTAGTTTCCACATCATGCTTCCCCATGACCATCCCTGCTAGCCGCATACTGCACTCAGCATCGATCGCCCCAAAAACAGTGTTCCTTACTCCCTTATAAGCTAATCCCTCACCTGAAATGTACCACACCTTTGTTTCAAATTTTCTATTCCATCCTGGGGTTATACCTTCAATCTCGATCCATTGCAAAATGGATCGGTGGCACAATGGCCGATCATTCATGTAGGGGTCTCAATGGTGAAGATCATATGAATAACACAATATATTAAGGAGGGAGAGATAAAGAAAATGAATGCCCAATGAATAGATCATGGACTAATTCATGTCATGTTTGATTTATTAATTTCATAAGGTTTAACATAGATCAAATCAACACATATATCTATATCCCCTATCAAATATCCTACAAGAAGAACACTCATCCCGCTAGTGATGGAACCATGGATCAACCTGTTCATTTGTTAGTCTATGTTCGTCCAGGGATCTAAAAAGTGTGAAGGAAATATCAAATAAAATCATCATACTATCTCATGGTTGGATCATTATTTGAAAAAGAAAACAGGTCTATGTTTTTGGTGATTCTTGATCCACTAGTATTCATCATCATTGTTGGGAGAGGTTTCCATCTGTATGCCTTTGTGGTATTTCTATGTATAGGGTGATAACCCTGTATTATTGATAAAGGATTCATTAAAAATAAAAATTCAATTGCATGAAATAACATATTTTTACTAAGACATTATAATGACAGTAACATCAAATTTCTATCTTTCTTAATCAACATGAGTCGATCGATATTAAGTCTCGCCTATGGTAAATTTGACGCTCTGAACACAATGGTTCCCTCAAAGCTCTAATCTGGGGCCCATTTAGAACATATTCCCATTTTAATGAAACTGTACACACCCACTTTATTAAAAACATAAAATTTTCATCGTATCATTCTGGGCACAATAGGCCTTGAAATCTCACACAGTCTCACCACCAGATCTCAATACATTCCCAACTAATTAATTAAAATAAAACTATAGAAACTACAATTCGATACATTAAATATATAATAGAGTCCCAGAGTAGTAAATAATTCTTCCCCAAAAGGGTGTGATTCAAAAAACCACCCATCCTCTCGACCAATTTGATATCTTAAGTATTGTTTTCTAAACATCCTGATGAGCATTTACCTTTGGAAAGAAGGTCCCTGAGTCATCATAGATATAGAACCATTTTGTGTTTTCGATTCTATGAAAAAAACCTATTGGAATGCATTTGAAGATAAAAAACATAATATTATTAGGAAAAATTGGTGAAACCAGAATTATTAACCAAAATGATAGTATCACAAAAATGGTAGGCCTTTTTTTGTCTTAAAATATAACATGACCAAATAAGGCAATCAATCAGGCATGTGTTAATTCAAACCATATGCCACATTGTTGTGATTTTCTTTGTTTGTGTGGTTCATATATACAAACAATTAATTCCAAGAAAACAATTCAATTTGATGACATATTTCTAGATTTTAACGTAGCATGCCTTGGATACTACTCTAGACAGGTCTTCATCCATGTAGAGGATGACATCACCAACCAATCAGCGTCAACGCTAGGTCTCAAAATCAATGGTTTGGGAATAATATAAGAATGGTAAAATTCCCATCCTAAAAGATACCAAACTTGACCTCAAGGTGACAAATCCCACACCAATATTCTATTCATTGATGTCCATTGGTCTGGAAGAAGATGATGTCAACTATTGTCTTCTACAGTTTTTGGAGCATGTCCCTAAAACCCAACAACTTTTCCCTATCCTTCCATACTGAGCTAGATGAAGTTTCCACATATGGAATAATCCAAAAGACACATGGGTCCTTCCTAATGTATCCTTCCTGTAATAATAATCTCTAATACCACAAGGAAGTGAGCCTTCTTCATGATAAGGGAACTATCCTCGGTTGACCAGCCTAGGTCATCAAGACTCATGTAACCAAAATGGTCCAAAGGATTTCCATCATTCAAATATGATGGCATACCGTAGGAAGGAACACTCACATTCCAACACCCACCAAGTATGCTAGATGACTCTTCTGGAAGAACACAATAAATCCCTCCAACCATGTTAGGTGTAAATCTATGGGCAAGCACACACAAATTCCTTCATTCATGAAGAATCCTAGTAGTTTTTTCTGGTAGCATCCCGAGAAGTCCATTGAAAAGTACCAATGAGGAGAAAGAGACAAACTGAAAACTCAAGCACCCAAATGAGAACTATCATAAATCACTGACTGGAAAGGTATGACAAGAGCAAGCACATAAAAATACACATTATATAGAAATGTAATATATCCCTATTCTCGTCACTGATGTTGATAATAATATCCAGGAAATGGTGAAAGGGAAGACATAAACCTTTTCCCACATCCTAAAAAAAATATTGTACATAAAAACAACAATTAAAACTGTTGTTGTGGGATAAATATTGAACTCCATCCCCAAAAAATGGGGCGACTCATTATCATATCACCTCAAAGAACAAACACTCCACTTCTCCCATACAGTAGGGTCATGGTGAATACTCCCCCATATTATACGTAATATAGGATCATGAACATACACCCACTCAAACTAGAGTTAATAGACCTATCCTAATGGCCAATCCAAGTTATGCTTAAACACCATCACTTGAAAACCAATTCCACCAGAAAATGGCCCCAGTCACTCGCATGAAAGAATAAATGATAAATCCTCACCATAGAAAACTAGAAAAAATGATTTGATCTAAAACCCCTCTCTACTCAATGATGTGGTTCCTAAAACCCTGAGATGCTTATCTGTGGAAACGTGAGATCCTATTATCCAATAAAAAAATTATGGTACCAGTAGCGGTAATTTCAAAGGTCCTTTATATACAAATCACCATTAATACTATATTCAAGAACATAATCTGCTCAATCTTGAGGGCCAATATCATGATGATAGATATAGTATCCCTCCACATTTCAAAAAGGTCAAGGATCAATATGGAATTCCTCTTGATATATTCCTCAATGGTGGTCCTCCCCATGATGGAATTTGTTTTGAATGTCTTCTCCGTAGTAGTATTTCATGTTGTCAAGATAAATATACAATTGGAAATGTAGTGACAAGAAGTCCCTCCTGTCGTGAGGACCTTGAGAAAACAAGATAGTCATGACTGATGCCATGGAATTGGAAAGAACAATTAATTTGAAAATGAAAGACAACCCAATGAAACTGTTATTATTCGATTCGTAATGTCTCAACCCAAAAAAACCACCCAAACAGTGCTAAATTGGTTGGGTGTTATGGACCTTAGGCACACCTCCTCGATGGTCAATGTCTACTAAATAGCAGCAATGGTGTAATAGGTATATTGGGGAGGCTATAAACTCTGCATAGGTGGAAAAATAATGGTACCAGGGCAAGTATAATATAAAATAAGAGACTCTGAATACTTGAACCAGACCAACATTGTGGAAGCATAACCAATAGTAAATAAACCAATAAAAGGAATATAGAAACAAGTGCATCAGAGGGTAAACAAGATAGCATGGTGGTCACCACTTGTAACTATTAATAAAATAGACAATTTATGCATCCATAACAAGTCAATATATAAAAAGGTCTCCAATGGATGACCAACAGTAGCTACGATAACCAAGGTAAGCATGCTGATACAATAATGAAACTAAACGAAAGTAAAATTTCTTCTAGGCATGACCTCAAGGTGCATCCTAGTCTCTATGCCAAACAACACTACAATCTAGTTCCGGATGAAGATCACTTACATGTACGTAAAAACATAATGTCTACACATGTTTCGAAAGGCCCGTGTAGGGTGTGAGATGAATCTCAATAGGATACCAACCAATGGTGTGTACTTAGTATAGGTATTTATGTAGGAAATAATTTATAAGGGAATTAAACAGTACGATTCACAATGAAAAACAAAACCTCCATTAGTGATCATTAGCCACCATGGAGTGTAACCTTCTTCGGCAATGCCAGAATCCCAGTCATGTAACCTGGAACCCTGAGCCTCCTGACATCGTGTGTCTCAATTACCAACATCTTGATGGAATGCCCAAGCAATAGTAACATAGCACCATGTTCCTCTTGAAACCTCATGTGTCAAGTACCAACGTCTCTTTGTCATGCCCAAGCAGTAGTATCCCAACACCATGTGCCTCCTCACACCTCTTGTCTCATATACCCACATACCATAGGAATTCCCATGAAACAGTGACTTGGTCCCATGGATACCTTACATAAATTGTCTTATGTATCGATGTCCCAAAGGCATGCCCATAAAATATAAAGTATCCTCACATATCACATGGCTTCAACGGCAAGAACCCCTAAACCATAATCACCAAACCTCAAATATGGGGTCCTCTACCCACACGAGCGGTCCAAACCAACTCATCACAAATTCATCTGTGTGAAAATGACCCAAATCATGGGTGAGCAGTAATCACCAAATTTAGAACTGAAGAAAAAACCACTATATAAACTCTTCCCATGCAACCATGTCACATAGAATTTGATGGCCTTGCAATCCAAGTAACCTAGGCCATGCCCAACCGGACAGTCACTCAACCTCAATCTGATATCCATGAAACCCAATACCATGGTAAAATCACAAAAATATTCCTGGCCAAGGCCAACCTATGATAAAAATCTCTAACGAATATCCCGTCCATGCCCAACACAACCTAATGGTTCTAGCAATTTCAATATCATGAAGCACATATATATAATCAAAAGAATCACATTAAACTATAAAATTAATTTAAATAGTTGAATTTCATTGTCCATGTGCTTTCACATTGGTGAACATAGGTCTTGAAGGCCTATAATAATCTTATTCATGGCTAAATATTTTAAACATAGAAATTTAATCAAAATAATTCAATTTTAACAATTTTGGACCCCTGGTAAAAATGTATCAAAATAGATACATCTTCTAACCCAGCCTCACTCATGAATAGAAAGGTAAGGTAATTCCCAATGGGATCCCATAAGGATTACATTCAATTCAATATTAAGAAATGTGTTTTTCTCTAAATACCTGATGTTGTGTTAAAAAGCCACAACCTACAAATGACCATGAAAACCCAAAACATTGTATTCACCACCTAACACATACTAGTACGATGATCCTCCTCCGGTATTAGCCTCTAATATTGTATAAAAAATGTAGATCTAAAAACAAATAATAACCTCTCAACAGTGAATATCTCAGTTGAGAATTTAAATCAAGAGAGAAGGCTCAACAATAATAAAGAGCGTTCTAGGGGGATCCAAGGGATCTGATGAGGTTCAGATCAGACTTCGGATGAAGAACATGGAAGGATTTAAAGTCTCAGCAGATTGGTTCATGAGGGTTCGGACCATAAACAAGAAATGAAGATTCTACCCATTTTAAGAGAAAAAAATAAAATACATGGAGTTTATATAGGTATAAACGCCATCAATATTTTTATACTATTCCTTAGGCAGCTGTTTCCCAGAGACTTACTTTCAAGGACCTGCCGATGTGACTAATCTAAGGGTACTTGGGAGTACATGTTGTGTATATCATTTTTTATCTATTTCTCACTGACATGACCATACTCCATGTATGTCCATCTCACACATCCAAAATAAAACTACGTTTAATTATGTGTACACAACACGTAACCCCAACATCATGCCATGTGTCCGGTTTTTTTCCAAAACCTAGCTAGTTCTCCGTGATTTCTCAAAAGAAACTCAAAAGAAGAAAGAAAAAAACCCATACCATAAAGTAAGAACTGAAGTCTTTCAAATTCCCCCTTAAATCAATTAATCCTTGAATTTCCCTTCCATGGATGGTGAAGAAAAACTCCTGGTAACTTTGGCCTCAAAACTCCAATCATGTAAAGGTTCACCAACCTATTTCCAGACCCATGGTCCTCTAGTGATGCATCATCACACCTAAACCTCATAAGGTGATCCCATATCTCTCCTGAAACCCATTCATGTCCCACACCACATAGGTGCCTGACATAATGAGGTTTTGAATCCCATGGATTCTAGAAACAAAATTGGGTTCCATGCACCTCATGGAACCTGTATGATCGATGCCCTGATGGCCACGAAACCTCATGTGACCCACATCCTCGATGCCCTAATACCCATGAAACCACACACACACACACACACACACATATATATATATATATATATCCAACACCAAACATTTTACCAATCCCACTGAACAACATGTGGTCAGTTCACATAATTCTGGTGCATCTCGTGAACTCAAATAGTAAAAGCCTTAACAAGACATGCCAAAAGAAAAGAATAAAATCACGACCATGTCTGTGGCGTACCACTGACTATCCTCTGCTCACCACCATGCTCAACCTATGGAAGCTCTATGGTGTTCACATGGCTTGACACACGGCTTCCTGAAACCTGTCCTCCCTAAGATGTTGCACCAGTCATCGGCCACTATCCCCATGGTTGGGTCAATCAATATCTTTCTCATCCTCCACGTGTAGTTGAAAATTGGATACCCTCATCTAGTACCATCCCTGATCTGACCCCAAGATGCCACAATCTGTCATGATCCCTACCTATTGGTTATCTAAGAAGGATTCCTATAAAACCTCTTGAGATTCTTGACCATTCCGCACGCCTGTAAATCCATTGCAGGCCTATCAAACTGATTCTGTACATACCCTAGCTGCCCACACTGAAAGAAAATTACTTCTGAACTACCAAAAGGTGGTCTAGTTGGGTCCTTTCCATGACCTCTCTACTGGAAATCATCCAGACCTCATTTTCTATTATCTTAACCATCAATTAAAGCCATATTTCAGCCCACATGAGACCTATCCATCATGTTTCCTTGTCCATGAGTGCCTAATTCACTTTCTCTGAGAACGAGGCCAACTTAAATATCTTCACATGCACCTTTATGGAATTATGTAATAAATCGTTGAAGAACCCCACCCTCGAGGTGTCATCACTTACCATACAAGGTGAAAAGAGAGATATCTCATTGAATGTAGTGGCATAGTTCATGACAGACCTTCCACCCTGATGAATTCTGAAGAACTCCTGATCTCTCTCTTCCCTCAGTGTCTTCAGGAAATATTTCTTGACGAACTTGTCCTCAAAGTCCATCTAGGCCAGTCCCTCTGGTCTATGAGCCTAAACATGCACACCCCACCAGTACTTGGACAGTACTCGCATCATGTATTTCTCCTTCTTAACCATCCTCCCTAGAGGTTTCCCAAGCTACTCGACGATCTTATATATGGTTTTTATCTAGTCCTCAGCCACCTGTGGACCACCATCACCCTGAAAAAGTAGTGGGTAATGCTACTGGAACCCCAGTGTTCGATATGTCGTATAGGGTTCTATTATCTACTCACCTCTGTCAGTACCTTATAAAACACATACCATGCTAGATCAAAGATTCTTGTCGAGCCACAACTCGAATGCTGTAAAACCCGGATATTGGCCTACCAGAACTTGTTCATGAACCTAATCCTGCCACTGATCCTGTACATGCATCTCATGCTCTTCCCCACAGTCCTCAACCTGATTTGGCTCCTACAACAATATACCATCAACCACATGAAACTCCATCGATCCATATATAAGGGACCTAATAAATACCATTAATGGTCATACAACCCATATATATGACAATAGAATCAATGCAGATAGAAAAAGAAGTAAAAGGCAATGTGTAACTACTAACCTTACCCCCCTCCCCACGTAAACCCTTCCCATGGCATCCTAACCTCATGTCCTCCTTAACTACCCTCAGTAGATCCATTTATCAAAAAAACCATAGGCCAGGCCCATCTCAAGAAATATCATTGCCTCATATCGATGATAGAGTCTCCCAGTATTGACAGTTAGACTGCCTCAAACCGACATCCAAGATGCCCAATCTTGGTGATTACCATCAACTCCATCATAGTACCTTCCTTCTCGTATACGATCAAGTCCAAATATTATGACACATTCCATTTTACAAATATTTAAATCATGGAATATCACATTGTAACCAATAAGAAATTATATGAAGAAATTCAAATTTTAAATTTCAAAAGAAACTAAAGTATGGAAATTGATATTATTCACATGGTATTATAACCTCAAAAATAATACATGTAGATATGAAATTTAAATAACCAAAAATGTTCCTATCAAAAGAAAAATAATCAAAGCTTAACATACCATGACATGTTTCAATTTTATTCTCCCTTATCTCAATGGGTTAAGGGTCACATATCACAACCAATAATAATCACAAACCGTGTGATCCAATAAGGTGGAAACCATATAATTTGTAATATAAACTAATGGAAAACCAAAATTACCACCCATGGAAACATGGTTAACCCCACACACATTGGGCAGTAGTCACCCAAGAACATGATAGAAACCTAGTTCCAGTTACAACCTCTCTCCAGGATACCATATCCCAAATAGTAAACTAGGAAAAAAATGAATTCTCAATCTCATTAGTAGCTATCGAAACACTGCTAATAAATCCTAGTCAATAACTCCCTTGATACAAATTTCTATCACCGTGTTAGGTCCAAAAGCCTGAATACCCTGAGAGGGGGGGTGAATCAGGGTATGAATAATTTAAAAGTAATTCTCATTCTGATCTTGTTTTGTTGTTAAGAAAAAAACACTTCTCTCTCTCTCCTATTGCATGATATAAACAGAAAGTAAAGCAAGCACCGGACACAACAATTTTACTTGGTTCACCGCTAAGGGATATGTCCAAGGAGCATATGCCGACAGGTTGTTGGTCATACCAAATTCCACTAAACTTCACTAGCTGTGGATTACAAGGTTTGGGCAGAGTCACTCTATCCCATGCTCACTGCCTTTAAAATGTTTAGGGTCATATCACTGCTTTCCCAAGGGTCACTCCTTGTTTCTCTCTCTCTGGCTCACTGCCAGTGGAGAGGATCACCTTCTTTCTCTTCCTTCGCTCACTGCTCTGGAAATAATCCACTCACAGTTTATAGATATGTAGGTCTCTTAATTTGCATGAAGGAATGAATCTTCCTTTGTATATAGATGCTCTATTGAAGTCCAAAATTCACCCATAGATGAATATCTCTTTGCACCAAAGGTATCAGGCAAAATTCCAGCTTCCACATAGCTCGAAAACACTACAGGAAAATCAACCATACTTGGCGCCCTTCTCTAAGGAGGCGCGTAAGTCTCGGCACCCAAGTCAACATTGGCGTGAAAATATTTCTTAACACATGCTTGACTCAAGCTCAAAATTCTCCAAAATTGCGCGACACACTTCCTTTTCTACCCAAACCACCTTAGGCGCAAAAAAATATATGGCCTGCAACTTCAAAACTGGTGCGCAAGTCCTTACATGCGCGAACACACATCACTTGCGTGACTTCCACATCTGCGTGACGGGAGCTCTGATTTTTCTATATATTGAACTCTGTAAGAAATGAGGAGGGGTAGTATAGTATTTATTGGCATTTGAACTACCTGCGCAATGTCGCGCAAGTCCCCCTATGGCGTGCAAGTCTCAGCGTACAGCTCAACCGCCCTGGCCTCTGCGCGCTACTAACTTGCGTGACCAAACCTGTACTTGCAAGACCCACCTTCCTTTTCCATATTTTGAAGTTATGATCCTGAAAAACAACAGGCACGCAAGTTCCCAAGCCTTCTAATCATCGGCGCGGAAGTCTCTTCACGGCGCAAGTCACTTGCACGACCAACTCAATACTTGCGCGACCCTTGTCCCTTTTTCGTATTTTGATTCTCTGATCTTCAAAAACCATAGGCGCGCAAGTTCTCAAGCTTCCAAGGCATTGGCACACAAGTCTCTTTCACGGCGCATAAGTCACTTGTGCGACACCACCAATATTTGCGCGACACTTATCCCTTTACCATATTTTGATGATCTGAACTTGAAAAACATATGGCGCGCAAGTTTATAAGCCTTCAAGTACACGGTGCATAAGTCCCTTTGCCAAAAATCACTTTTCCTCATTTGACGATTTTTAGGCCCAAAAATTTGGCAAACACTGGAAAACGGTGCCACCTTATATCTGTTCTTTTCTATGGCCTCCAGATCATCCATTCCTTTTATTGACATTCTTGAATCAAACATGGATCATTGACCTCAGCTATTGAACTCGACATTCCATCATGGAATCCTCTTTGTAAAAAAATCACCACTCAGATGTCCACTTTGTCAACAAACACAATCACCTCAAAAATTCATCAATGATACCTTGAGGGATTTTTTCCCAACAGTCTCCCCCTTTGGTTTTGTTGAAAACTCTTCCATAAAAAGATACGCCATTGAATCTTCAGCCATCGTTCGCCTCATTGCGATTCTGATAGCGATCATGGATTCTCTCAACACATACTCTAAGCCCACATGAGCAATGCTCGGCGTGAGAAACAAGAGTAAATGAAAATTTCATCAATGAATCACTTCAACTTTAACAATCACAGTTTACACAAAACTAATACCAATTGCCAAATTGATACCAATTATTGATACTTCACTGATAATAATTTTTGGAAATATTCATACCATATTCCAACACCACTCTTCTCCTCTACTTTTGTCATGATCCTCATCTGTCGTGATATCTATGATTTGATTGATCACTTATAGCATCGTCAGAATTAAAAATCTCCCCCTTTCTCATTTCTCCCCCAATCTGGCTTCTCCACTGGTTAGCTTCTCCCCATATCTTTCATGATATCTCAAATAGAAACACTGTATTCCCCTTGAACAATCACTATTTTCGCCCCCTTTTTCAACAAAACCAAAGGTTACTCCTTTGCAGTCTCTAATAGAGTAGAGAACACATATCATCAAATTAGGGAAAACACCTCATACCTCAAGGAGAGTGGGTTCTACATCCACACTCTTTTAAGTACGGGGAGTCGACTGATATCCCAGAGCCAGTTGAAGCCTCTCAAAAGCTTCTTTGGGTAAGGCCTTTGTCAGAATGTCTGCAACATGTAGCTTGGTAGGCACATACTCCAACTTCACGATTCCCTGCTCAACCTTCTCCTTGATAAAATGATAATTTATCTCAATGTGCTTTTTCCCTGAGTGATGGACGAGATGTTTTCTGAGATTTATAGCACTTGAGTTATCACACTATATTTCGATCAGAGACTTCACTTCAACTCCTATATCTTCATGCAACTTCTTCATTCATAATAACTTGTGCATGCTTGAGTGGCCACAATATACTCAGCTTCTATGGTGCTTAATGAAATGAAATCCTGCTTCTTGTTTAACCAAGCAATATATAGTCCACCAAGATAGAATGCACCTACAGATGTTGATTTCATGTCATCCGCTGAACCAGCCCAGTCTACATCAGTATATCCAAATAACTCTATCTAAGATTTGTTGTTATATGTAAAGCCGAAGTCTACTATGCCCTTGATATGTCAAAGTATTATTTTCACTGTGATCATGAGACTTTCCTTGGGATTAATCTGATATATCGCTTCTTGGCATGTGGAGAAAACAATATAAGTCCTTATCGCGGTCAAGTACAACAAACTTTTAATAATTTGCCTATATTCTTTGATATTAACTGCCTTTCCATCCTCATCTATTGATAATTTCATCCGAGTAGCAACCTGAGTCTTCATCTCCTTTGAATTTTCCATTACAAACCTTCTCAAAACCTCCTTGGTGTATTTTTATTGAGAAATGAAAGTTCAATTACTTCCTTGTGTCACCTGTAAGCCAAGGAAAATGTTAGCTCTCTAATCATTGACATTTCAAACTCATTTTTCATGAATTCAGAAAACTGTCTGCACTGAGCTTCATCAGATCCACCAAAAATTATGTCATCGAAATACACCAGCACCATCATCCTTTGATTACTATCGTTGATGAAATAGAGATTGTAATCAACTCCTCCACACTGGAAACCATGATTTTTCAAGTAATGATCAAACCGTGAGTACCATGCCCTTGGTGCTTGTTTCAGCCCATACAATACCTTCTTCAGCCTGCAAACATTGTTCTCATACTCATGAATGAAAAAAACATCTGGCTGCTCAACATACACCTCCTCTTCTAGAATACCATTTAAGAATGTAGTTTTGACATCCATCTAAAACACTTTGAACTTTCTTTGCACTACTATGGCCAAAAATAATCTGATTGTCTCCAGTCTTGAAACTGGTGCAAATGTCTAATCACCATCTATTCCCTCTATCTGGGAGTATCCCTTGCACACTATTCGTTCTTTGTTCCGAATAACTATGTCATATTCATTCATCTTGTTGTGATAGACCCATTTAGTCCCGATTACATTCTTGTTTGCTGGTCTCGAAACAATCTCCCATGTCTGGTTCTTCTCAATCTGATCATGCTCCTCATTCATAGCCTGAACCCAGTTTTCATCTTCATCTGCATCGGAAAAAGATTTTGTCTCCACCTAAGACAAAAATGATCTTTTCTGTAACGATTTCATTCTTCGAGTCTGAACTGGAGCTGTCTGATGACCAATGATATTCTGCCTATCTATTTCAGCTCAACTCTTTGGCTTACTTCCAGACACAGAGTTGACAATTTTTTGTTCTTCATCAGTATCTTATTTTGAGTCAGCCTCTGCCACTTCTACTCCTCTTGTGTTGCTTACCTCATCATCATCGTCATCCCGGAACTGTTCACTGGGTCGTTGAGTATTCTGTTCATTTTCAACTATAGTGAAATCATTGCTCTCAACAATTTTTTCCAGCCTTTTTTTAAAACATTTATATGCTTTTCTTTTCCTTGAGTAGCCAAGGAATATCCCCTCATCTCCTCGTGCCTCAATCTTCCTGTTATTTTCATTGTTGAGAATGAAACACTTACTACCAAAGAATCGAAAGTATTTCAACGTTGGCTTCTTTCCATACCACAGTTCATATGGAGTCTTCCCTTGCTTCAGACACACCAGAGACCTATTCGAAACATAAACCGATGTCAAAACCGCTTCCTTCCAAAATTTCTCTGGTAGGTCATTATCAATAAGCATCGTTTTGTCCATGTTGTTGATGATCCTATTTCTCCTTTCAACCACTCCATTCTATTGGGGAGTTCTTACTGATGAAACTTGATTCCTTATCCCATGTTTCTCGAGATACTTTTCAATGTCACTATTTGTGAATTCCGTACCGTTATCATTACGAAAATTCAAAATTTTCTTCCCAAGAATATTTTCTGATTCCCTCTTATACTACTTGATACAACTAAACACCTCTGTCATAGGGGTAATGAAAAAAACCCACGACATTCTACTATAATCATCAATTAAAAGAATATAGTACCTTTTTCCATTTATGGCTCGTGGTGAGATAGGTCAAAATAAATCAGAATGCACCAATTCAATCACTCTGGTTGATTTCTGTTCCTTTAGCCTATATGTCTTTCTGATGATCTTCCCTTATTGACAAGCATCATCTGTATGAGTACGATCATGTGATAGTTTGGGACGGTCTCTAGCAGTGTCACATTTTACCAGATCTTCCATGGATGGTTGACATAGGTGACCAAGTTGCATATGCCATAGCTGGTCTTCTTTCTCTCTAGATAAAAGGAACATATTTTCTTTCCCCACTTACAAGGTAAAGATTTCCATTTGTACTTTTTCCTTGTAGAACAACTGCTCCATATTTTTCTTCCACAACACAAATCTTCTTGGTAAATCGAATAGAGTGCACAAAGTCACATAACTGACTGACACTGAGTAAGTTATGACTATGCCCCTCTACTACCAAGACATCAGCATGTCTCATTTCTTTCCACCCAAATTTGGCCTTCCCGGAACCAACAATCTGTATCCCTTCATCATTCCCAAACATGACAACTGCTTCTTTGTCATATTTTATGTCTGTAATGGGATCCTTGTTCCCTTTCATATGGGATGTGCAAACACTGTCATGGATCCATATTCCTGAACGATATAAAGCTTTAAGGGAAATTTCCGCAACTACTACCTTTTCTTCATTCTTCTTCTTAGTCCATACGTTTTCCTTCACACTCGTCATAGATTGAGACTTCTGTTCTTTCTCAGATTATGATGCACCAGATTCATATTGCAATGTCGTAAATCAATTCTGCATTTTTAACTCACCAGTGGGTTTATTGATCTGCTGCTTGCATACATTTTGATTTTTCTTTGCAACATTTCTCTGAATGGCCGAAGTGTAGTACCTATCCATGTGCCCAAATCCACCGCACCCAAAATAGTTTCCTTCGAAATATCTTCTGGAAAAATATACTCTATTTGGCTGCCACCTCTGTTCTTGTTCCTTTCTATATCTCTTGGATATGGAACACACATACTATGAATGTATCATCTTCCCACGACAATAATACCTGATATAAGGTGCATTCTTTGGTGTTACTTCAGCACAACGATTTTCCCTTTGGGATCTTTGAATATTATAATTTTTCTTTGTGCCCAAATCAACCTTCATTTTCAGGACAGGTGCCTGCAGTTTAACCTCAATTATCATAGATTTTAGTTTCTGATTAAGCCCTGAAATATCCTTAACATATGAGCTCAATTGTTGCTTCTTCCCTGCTGAACTACTAGGCTCCTATTTCATCTTTTTAGTCTTCTTGACAAGCTGCCTTCCCAGGAATGTGTTCGGAATGAATGGTTTTTCCTATTATTTTACTTTTCTCTATAGACCGATAACTTCCTCTTCAAGCTCTTCGATACGCTTGACGTGATCTTTCAATTTTCTGTTCAAGCCATCAATCTCCCTTTTCTGTTCTTCAATATTGAGATTATGCTCATATACCTTTACTGTGCTCTCTTTCCATGAAGACTTAAGGTTTTATATTTCTTTTGAATGATATGACTTCTCATCTTCCTGCTGTTGCATGTAGAGTTTTCCATTATGTACCACCTTGTTAGCTTTCTTTTTTTTCTCTCCAAATATTTGTCTCTTCATGAGCTTCTTCTAATTCAGCTTCCATGTCAAATCTACCTTCAATTTCTTCTTCTTCTTCAACAGCGTCAGTTTCTTCCTTTTCTTGAGCAATATTGATAACATCCACCATTGCATTCTTTCCATGATCTTTAAAATTTTCAAACTCCTCAACCTATTCATCCTCAGACTCGTCTGACCTGTCTATATCTTGTGAAAAAAGATTATTCTTCTCGAAGAAATTTATCTTGAATTGTTTCTTCCCTTTCACAAATTCTAAAGACCTCTTCTTGGGAATTTCGACTTCATCATCATCATTATCGTTATCTTGAATCTTTTTGGGGAACCTGGCCGCAAGATGACCAACATTTCCACATCGAAATCATGCTACTGGAAGTTTCCCTTTATACGTTCCTTTTCCTCTTTTCATATTTGAAGAAAGGAATGACATCACCTCATCTGTCTATTCTTATTCCTAAGAATCTTCAATGGTGAGCTTTTTCATGGCCATAAATTCCATATCTTTGGATTTCCCCTCTTCCACATCCTCGTTATCATCATTCCTCATCTCATATGCAACCAAGGTACTGTGCAAATTGTCCAATGTCAGATCTTTGGGATCTTTATCTTCTAGTACTGAAACTTTCGGATTGAACTGAGGTGGAAGCTTCCTAATGATGAGCTTTATGATCTTTATTTCTTCAATAACTTCACAAAGTACTCATATATCTTCCACAACAATATTTACCCTGTCAAATAATTCATCAACAGACTCATTCGGGTTTATCTTCAGATCTTCATACTTATTCCAGTGCACTTGTATCTTTGCCTCTTTGACCTTTGTATCTCCTTCATATATATTTAATAGTTTTTCCCACATGGAATGTGATGTTTTTCCTGACATCACCCTTGTGTAGATGGGATTGTAAAGGGCTCCCCCTAAGGCATTAATTACATTTTCATCAGCATCCAACTCTCTATGCTCAGCTTCTGATAATTCACCACAATTAATATAAGATGTGATACCATGCATAACTGCTGAAAAAACATCCATTCCCAAAGATTAGAAGTAGTGTTTCATTCGATTCTTCTATATTTGTAAATTACATCCGTCGAAGATCGGAATCCCTTTATGATTAGTGTCCTCCATTGAGAGAAGAAGAAATCTCAACCTTTCCCTCTAATACCAATTGTTAGGTTCACAAGGCTGAATACCCTAAGAGGGGGGGGGGTGAATCTGGGTATGAATAATTTAAAATTAAATCCCATTCTATTCATGTTTCTCTATTAAGCAAAACACTCCTCTCTCTCTCATGTTTCATGATATAAACAGAAAGTAAAGCAAGCAGCGGACACAATAATTTTTCTTGGTTCACCGATATGGGCTACGTCCAAGGAGCATACACCGACAGGTTGTCAGTCGTACAAAATTCCACTAAACTTCACTAGCTGTGGATTACAAGGTTTGGACACAATCACACTGTCCCAAGCTCACTGCCTTTACAATGTTGGGGGTCAGCTCACTGCTTTCCCAAGGGTCTCTCCTTATTTCTCTTTCTCTGGCTCACTGGCGGTGGAGAGGATCACCTTCTTCCTCTTACTTCACTCACTGCTCCGGAAAGGATCCAATCACAGTTTATAGACCTATAGGTCTCTTCATTTGCATTATGCAATGCATCTTCCTCTATATATAGATGCTCTATTGAAGTCCAACTTTCACCCGTAGATGAATATATCTTTGCACAGAAGGTATTAGGAAAACTTCCAGCTTCCATGAAGCTCGAAAACACTATCATAAAATCAACCTTACTTGGCTCCCTACTCTGAGGCCGCGCGCACGTCTCGGCATGCAAGTCAACATTGGCGCACAAGTATTTCTTAGCAATTTAACGACTCAAGCTTAAACTTCTCCAAACATGCGCGACACACTTCCTTTGCTGCCCAAACCACCTTAGGCGCACAATAAATAGATGGCGCGCAACTTCAACACTGGCGCGCAAGTCCCTACCTGTGCTACCACACACCACATGCGCAACTTTCACACCTGCGCGACGGGAGCTCTGATTTTTCTATATATTGAACTCCATAAGAAATGAGGAGGGGTGGTCCAGTATTTATAGGCATTTGAACTACCTACGCGACGGCGCGCAAGTCCCCCTCCGGCGCGCATGTCTCGAAGCACAACTCAACTGCCCTGGCCTCTATCGCACTACTCACTTGCGTGACCAAATCAATACTTACGCGACCCACCTTCCTTTTCCATATTTTGAAGTTCTGATCCTGAAAAACAACAGGCGCACAAGTTCCCAAGCCTCCTAAGCATCGGCACACAAGTCTCCTCATGGCGCGCAAGTCACTTGCGTGACCAACTCAATACTTGCGCGACCCTAGTACCTTTGCCATATTTTGATGTTATCATCTTCAAAAACCACAGGTGGGAAATTTCTCAAGCTTCCAATGCATCACCGCATAAGTATCTTTCACGGCGCGAAATTCACTTCCGCGACACCACCAATACGTGCGCGACACTTGTCCATTTGCCACATTTTGATGATCTGATCTTGAAAAATATATGGCGTGCAAGTTTCCAAGCCATAAAGTACACAGCGCGCAATTCCCTTTTCCAAAAACCACTTTTCTTCATTTGACGATTTTCACGCCCAAAAATTTGGCAAACACTAGAAAATGGCGCCACCTTGTATCTGTTCTTTGGTACCGCCTCCAGATCATCCATTCCTTTTGTCGACGTTCTTGAATCAAACATGGATCGTTGACCTCAGCTATTGAACCCGACATTCCATCATGAAATCCTCTATGTCAACAAATCACAACTCATAAGTCCACTTTTTCAAAAAACACAATCACCTCAAAAATGCTTCAATGATGCCTTGAAAGATTTTTTTCCCAACACATCCCTTCTTAAACAGCCACCCAGATAGTGCTAAATGGGTTGGGGGTTACTGAACTTAGGCACACCTCCCCAAACGCCCAAGGCTTTCGACTAACAACGATGGTGTAATAGGTATATTGGGGAGGATATACCCTCTGGGAAGGAGGAAAAAATAAATGTACTAATCTGAATATAATATAAAATAAAGAACTCTAAATACTTGAACAAGTCCTGCATAGCATAAGCACAATCAATAGATGATAAACTAGTAGAAGAAATATAGAAAGAAGTGAAATAGTAGGTAAATAGAACAACATGATAAACACCACTTGTAAATATTACAAAAATTGTCAAGTTATGCATCCATAATAGGTCATGATAGAAAAAGGGCACCAATGGATAACCACGAATAGCTAAAATAACCCAGGTGAGCCTGATAATACAGTACCGAAACTAAAAAGAAGTAAAATTCTAGCTTGGTATGATATCAATCTTCATACAAGTCTCCATACTAAAGAACACTACAATCCATCTCTTGATGCGGATCCCTTTCATGTACATAAAATCTAAATTCTACATGCATCTCAATGGTCTTGGTTAGGGTGTGAGAAGAATCTCAGTAGTATAAGACATAATGGTACATAAATAGTATAGGTTTTTGAGAAGGCAAGAATCTATAAGAAAATTGAACAGTAAGATGCACAATGTAGACAAAACTTCCACTGGTGATTAGCAGCCACCATGGAGTGTCACCTGCATTGGCCAACACCATAATCTCAGTCATGTAACCCGGAACCCTGAGCCTCCCAGAACTGCATGTTTGAAGTACCAACGCCCTAAAGGAATGCCAATAAAATAGTAATTTGACATTGTGTGCCTCCTGAAACCTCATGTTTCATGTACCAATGTCCCATAAGAACACCCAAGAAATAGTAACCTAGATCCATGTGCCTCCTGACACCTCGTGTCCCAAATATCGACGTCTCGTAGGTACAACCAAGTAACATTAACATTGTCCCATAGAACCCTGACACGTCTTGTCTCATGTTATGATGTCTGTAAGTCACACCAAAACAATCTAAAGGCTCTTAACTTTTCACATGGATTCCATGACAAGCACCCCCAACCATAATCATCTAACCACAACTATGGGTTCTTATACCTACATGAGTGGTAAAAACCACCCCGTCACAGAGTCATCAGTGTGAACATGACCCAAACCATGGTTTAAGCGTAATAACAAAATTTATAACCCAATCCAAAAACTATCTTGCACCTTGTGCCCCTGCGACTATGTGGCTTAGAATCCAATGGAAATTCCATCCATGTAACTTGGGACATGCCCAAACTAACAGTCACACTACCTCAATTCGACATCAAAGACGCCCAACCCCATTATCAAAACACCCAAATTATCTAGGTCAAGCCGAACCTGTGATCAACATCACTAAAGAATATTCGGGCCACGCCCAACACTACCCAAAGTTTCCAACATATAAAATATTTAGAAGCACATATATAATAACAATAATAACTATAAATAGGGAAAACAACTTAAATAGTTGAATTAAACAATCCATGTGTTCTCCAATTCTAGAATTGT
The DNA here is from genome assembly GCA_963277665.1 of Viscum album. Taxonomy (NCBI): domain Eukaryota; kingdom Viridiplantae; phylum Streptophyta; class Magnoliopsida; order Santalales; family Viscaceae; genus Viscum; species Viscum album. Next base: position 72,280,048 of record OY728134.1, on the reverse strand, counting down.
GGTCTTGAAATCCTCTAATAAACATAATCATGAATAAATATTTTAAACTCAGTAGTTTAATACAAACATTTAAATAATAACCATTTTGGAACCCCCAGTCAAGAATCCCCAAATTAGAAATGAAATTTATCCCAAAATTTCTCAAGAATAAAAAGGTAATGGAATTCCAAATTACATACTATAAGGAAAAAAAGTAATTAAATATAATGAAATATGGGTCTCACTCAATACCTGACAATGCTCTAAAAATCTGAAACCCCTAAATGAGCACAAAAACAAAAAACAAGGTCTGTACCACCTACCTCGTACTAGTATGATGATATTTGTTCTGTATCACCCTCTAATTAGGTCTAAAAATTGGTAGATCCACATATAAAACATAACCACTCTATGGTAAATAACTTGTTTGAGAAAGGAAATCAATAAGGGAGGGTCAAGAATAATAAAAAATAAACAGGGGGTTCCAATGGATGTGACGAGGTTCCGATCAGAATTGAGATGAAGAATAATGAGGGATTTGAACTCTCGGATGACTGGTTCATGAGGGTTCTATACAGAATTAGAAATTTAGGCTACTACCCATTTTTGAGTGAATAATAGAGAATAAATGGCCTCTATATGACTTACATTCCATGACTTGCTGAATTGACTCCACGGTGTGTACTAGGTCGTGCACATCGAGTACATGATTTTTCTCTCTTTATCATCAACATGCCCACATGCCATGTATGTCCATCTCACATGGACAACATTACACGATAATTAATTAAGTATACATAGTGTGTAACCCCCATAATCATACCATGTGTCTAGTTTTTTTCAAACCATTGATTTTTCTCACATATTTCTAAAACAAAATTAAAAATAAAATAAAAATAAACCCTCACATTAATGTAAGAATCATTATCTTACATGAATCACCATTGGGCCACCTTCAATCCAAAATGGATGAGGAAATCACTACCAATATCACTAACTATGATAAAATGGTAGGGAATTATCCACTCTGGATAGAAAAGGTAAAGGAATTTCGAGAGAAAGATGAAGACGACATGTAAAAAACGAAGAATCATCTATCTAATAATGACATAATAGTAATGTTTTGGAATTTGGAATCCAATTAATACAAAAAAAGAATCATTTTTTGAATATTGGGTGCATTAAAACCACCAAAACATATGGAGTACTCTTCAACACATAAAATAAAAAGTATTAACCTATGGGGAGAGTCAAATCCACGTTAAGGTTATAGATGTATTGGAACCCCAAATCGACATGGAAGCTCTCTAAGAATAACGACATCCAAGGAACCAAGAAAAGAAAGGAGACCTTAAATGTGCATGTCTTAGCCCATTAGTGAGGTTGTGATAGCTGATCATTGATAAACATATAGTATTTAAATTGTAGGATGGAGTTGACATTGAGCATTACATTTCACCACACTTCCTAACTAGAGGTGCCCGCTGAAGGTTATACCATGAAATTCTATAGCTTCAGGTTGGATCTGATAAGAATAATCTATTCATAAACGAAGAAATTATCAAAAAATAGGCCTAGAATGACTCTCACCAATGTTGGATGAGAATAGAGCAAGCTATTGAGGATATTTTGTGACATGTATCTGGGAATATCTATCGAACCTCCCATTTAAGAGAAATACATTGTTAGATAAAGAATTTTTCAGAAATATCACAAAATTCCTTGGAAGTGGGTGATTTATGTGTGTGATTAATGACTCACCCATCCCACATGAGAAAAAATAACTCTATTGAATCAAAATTGAAGTAGAAAAATTAGCATCCATGATAGTTTAGGAGAAACTTGAGCCCACGGTCCTGGGGAATTTTTTAATTGAACACTAAAGTGCATCAAACATGACCAGAAGGGTTGTGAATGTAGAACAAGAATAAAACTATCCTTCAAAGATGGGGGATTTTCACCTCATCTACCACCTAATTTGTTGTGATCATTCCATATTTTTCGAAAATCCATATAATAGATCATACAAGATATTTTTATTTCTTGATCTAGTACCCTCAGTAGAAACATGCACAACCGAACTATCTGAAGATTCCCATAGGATTGTTTTCTTCCAAATAGCTCCCATAGAATCATTAATTGAATGGAGATGGCCTTTTAGATATGGAAAAACAGGATAATATCACAAATATACTGATAGACTTCATGTAATAAAATTCACATCACTGAAGATCATCTACGCCACCCTCATAGATTTTATTGAACATGGGGCAATTTTAGAGGATTCATATGAAGAAGTTATGTTTCATAATGCATTCCACAATAAAATAATGGAATAGTTTGTGAATAATTAGAAACAATTTACTTACTTGAGTATTGTAATTAAATTTAATAATCAATTATTACTTCCTCGAAAGGCCTAAAACAAGGAAAATTGTAAGGGTCAAATTTTAACTCACCTCCATCTCAAAGATATTAATCACCTTTATCTGGGAGAAATATATTCCTTGACGGAGGATTAGATTAAATAATTGAGGAGAATCAATATAGAACTACTATGAGGCAACCTTACTATTTTATTTTTCCAACAAGAAGATCCTCAAATATTCTATCTATTTGGAGCTCCAAAAATATAGTTTTTCCAGATTGAATTATGTATATCTAGAACATCTTCACAATGTGGTATACTAACACCAATATACATCAATCCCATAGAGGTATATTAAGAGTTCCCCCATTGGGTGTGCAACTAGAAAAGGGCTAGACACATCCTTATATGCATATTCCTATAGGTAATCAACACAAAAATACAAGCACATTACTAGAAAAAATGTTTAACATGTCGGAATTTTTCACGTCAGTGTTATATAACCGATGTGGAAAGCTGTAAAAATCGATTATCTAGTCGATTATTTTATTATCGACATCATAAGAACGAATATTAGCTTTATTACATCGGTTATTTTACAACTGTTGTGATATATGAATTCTCGGAGCTTTATCACGTCAGTTATAAAATAACTGACCTGATAATGCTTATTTGGGTAATTTATCACGTTAGATATCAAAAGAACCGACATGATAAAGAAAAATTTATCAGGTCAGTTATAATATAATGGATGAGACAAATATTTTTCTACGTCGGTTATGAAATAAACAATGTTATAAACATTAAAAAACATAGTTTACTACATCGGTCATTAGATAATCGATGTGATAATTATCTTATTTGATTTATCGCACCCTGTATTCAGTCATTCTGTTTTCTTCAATCAGGCAACCTGTGACTCGTCTCTCTCATGCGAAAAACCCAGAAATGATTCATCAAAGTCGTTCCATCTAGCCTCATTTTTCCAACATCATTCTACATAATTATTATCATCAGATCTATCATGTCGACTCATAACACCCAAGTAATCCTCACACTAGTTGGTTTCAGTTTTTATTTTCCGCAATGCCCTAAACTAATTTTTTGAGATGTTATTTGTCTTTTTTATTTCTATCATGGTAATTTTCATAGCATTCATTTATACCATGATAAATTCTATTCTGGTAAAATAATCCTATGGAAGTGATTTCATGCATGTGTATGATTTCTGTGTGTTCTATCATGTGTGTGTGTGTGTACAAGGCGTTTCCATGGGAGTGGGGGCTTTGAATGTTGGTGGGGGTGTCCAGGGGGGTTGGGGGGCAGTCTAGGGGGTGGGGTGTCCAGGGGGTGTCAAAGGGGATAGGGGTGGTGTCTAGGGGGGTGCGGGGGTTGTCCAAGGTGGTTGGGGGTATCCAAGGGGGTGGGGGGTCTAGGGGGTGAGGTGGTTGTCCAAGGGGGCAGGGGTGTATAGGGGTGGGGGAGGGGGGGTGGTCTAGGAGTCATTTGGCCGTAAAAGGGGGTAGGGGTGTCCAGGGGTGTGGGGGGGGGGTCTAGTGGTGAGTTGTCCATCCAAGGGGGTTGGGGTGTCCGATGGGTGGGGTGTCCCGGGGGGGGGGGGGGGTTCTAGAGGGGTGGGGGATTTCCAAGGAGGTGGGGGTTGTGTCCAGGGGTGAGAGGGCTTTCCAAGGGAGTAGGGGTGTCCAAGGGTGTGGTGCGGGGTGTCAAGGGGGTGAGTGGGTTGTCCAAGGGGGTGGGTTTGTCTATGGGGGTGTCCATGGGGGGGAGCTATCTAGAGGGATGGGGGCTTTCAACTGGGTGGGGGCCTGTCCAGAGGGTTGGGGGCTATCAAAGGGGCGGGGGCGGGGCTGTCTAGAGGGCGGTTCCATAGGGGTGGTGGTGTCCAGGTGGTGTCCGAGGTTGTGGGGGGTGGTCTCCAGTGGGTGAGGGGGCTTTCCAATGGGGTAGGGGTGTCCAGGGGTGGGGGTGTTGATGGGGATGACCAATGGGGTGGGGGTGTCCAAGGGGTGTCCAAGGGGGTTGGGGTGGGGTGGTGTTGAGGAGGGTGGGTGTGTCTCGGGGCTGGGGTGGTGTCTAGGGGGTTAGTGGGCTGTCCAAGGGGGTATGGGGTGTCGTAGGGTGTTGGGGTGTCGAGGGGGCGGGGGTGTCCAGAGGGGTTGGGTGGCTGTACAGGGGGTGGGGGTTGTCCAAGAGGTTGTTGATGTTCATGGGGAGTCCAAGGGGGTGTGGGTCCTAGGGGGGATGGTGATTTCCCAGGGGGTTGGGTTGTCCAGGGGTGGGGGGTGGTGTCAAGGGGTGATGGGGTTGTCCAGGGGGTGGGGGTGTCCAGGGGGTGTGGAGTAGCCAAGGGGGTGTCCAATGGGGTAGGGGTGGGGTGGTGTCTTGGGGTGAGGGGGCATTCCAATGGGGTCGGGGTCTCCAGGGGTGGGGGTTTCATGGGGGTGAGGGGGTTGTCCAGGGGGTGGGGGTGTCCAGGGGGTGTCCAAGTGGGTAGGCGGTAGGTGGTTGTGTCCAGGGGAAGTGGGGGGTGTCTAGGGGGTGGGGGTGGTGTCCAGAGGGGTGAATGGGATGTCCCAGGGGTTAGGGTGTATCTAGGGGTGGGGATTTTTAGGGGGTTGGGGGGTGTCCTGAGGGGGTCAGGGTACCGTTTTGGGGGTGGGGTCCCCAAGGGTGCATTGTAACCGTGCCCAGTGCCCGAGTTCTTTTAAAATGCATTTTCACCATTTTTGCCTATCAGATTTTATCCCCAAAACACCTCTTTATCCCCCATTTGGGACATGAAACGCTAGGAGTATCCTCTTCTTATTCTCAAGGCCTCTCACCTCCTTCTAATGGTGATTCCAAGTGGTTTTTACAAGTTTGGGGGTGATTTTTCCATATAATATCCTCTATCTCCTTCTTATTCCTTCTTCCTTTTTCTTATTACTTTTTCTTCTTCATTGGTTCCTTTGGTCTAGGGTTCTTGTTTCTTTATTTATAAATTAATATATTTTTCTTATTATGGTTCTTCTCGGTATTCCTTTCTCATTTGGACCTTCATGAGGCCATTTTGAGAGGTCATCACTGAAGGTGTCTTGGATTGAGGTAGGTTTCCCTATGTGTTGGCCTTTAAATTTAAGAATCATTGACTTCATGATATTCATACCTTGGTTTTATGATTGTTAAAAATATATAATTTTTGAATGATTATAATAATTTATTCAACTTCCATTCCCATTGAATTAAATTTTGTGGAATTATTTTACATAGCTCTGCAGAACAATTGTTTGATTAAAAGCCTGGTTGGCCCTTATGAGCGGTTTATGATTTTTAAAAGATGTTGTACCTTTTCAAATGTTTTTCAAATCTTTCAGGGATTCCTAAATAGTGTGTTTGGATACTTTTGAAAACGTTTTTATTTTAATAGAATGGGTGTGTCCTGGTTGGAACATTCAGAAAGTGGGTTTTTTTGGAAAACACTCCTTTGAATATGTCTCTTGCCTTATCATTATTAAAAATAATTGGAATGTCCATGGTATGGGACATACATTGGGTGTTGATGGCCCTAAGGCAGGGGGACTTCCTTAGAGTGGTGTTACGGGGTGATTCTTATGGTTGTGTGGATTATGTGTGTCTTATTATTATTCTTTATATATGGTTTATTGTTTGATACTCCTTTGATCACCCCTGTTTTAGACATAACATGGTAACCTAGAATTGGTAGTGGATTATTCGATAATTCTTGCAGCACTAGTTTAAGATTATGCTCTGGTGAATTGAACCTTAGTATAAACATGCTCTGCTTTGGGGATGGTTCCCCTCGTGTGTTTGGGTTGTTTGATTGCATCAAGCATTCCAAAATGATGGATTTGATTACAATATGTTCTTGATTTTCCCCTAAGCTCTAAGGTATTACCATGTTCTCTGACACTTATTTATTCATGGAGGATAATCTATGTGCCTCATCATGTAGGGTTACGTGAATACTGCTTACCAATTTTCCTCATTATGTAATTATTGATTATGCTCCCTAATTGTGGTTTGTCTCTTTGGTAAAATTTAATCCTTGGTTTTAAATGTTTTCATGAGGATTATGTTTAGAAAAACTATCTTTATTTTTCTATATTTCAAACTAGCAGAAAATGAAATATTTATTTATATGAAACACATAGGGATAACCCCTACCCCATAGACAGACCCTACCCCCTAGGACACCCTAGATAGCCCCTACCTCCGTGGACTATCATTTCCCCCTTGGAGAGCCCACACCACCCCTGGATAGTCTGCTAAAAACCCCTTGGTATATATATATCCCAATGGTTTCATTGAATCCATTGGAATATTTTAACTTCAGGAAGTCCATACCAACAGTTCCTGTAGAATCGTTGGTATAACACTATTACAAGGACCTTCATGCCAATAGTGTGTGAAACCATTGGGTTATTCTATCCCAATGGTTTCACGGGATATCCCAATGGTTTCAAATCATTGGGCTATGTGTAATTTTCAGTAGTGAATGTATACACATTTTAATATTTACTCTTCATATTTGTTTTTGACAGAAGGGTGGATTTGGTATGCAGTTGAATTTGGATGTATTCTTTGTGTAACTTAAGAAGAAAGGATCCAAGATGAATTTAAAACTCTTATAGATAAATATATTATCTTTTTAAAATCATTTTCATGCATATTTTTTTTCAAATACGCAATTATTTAGTTTATATTTCAAAATTGTTTTACATTCAAATTATGATATTTTTCATATAAATATATATTTGTCTTATCTTAAAAAGATGTATAATTTTGATATTTGTTATAGGTAATAATGAGTCGAAGTTGGGTTACAACACATCAAATGAGTAATGAATATGAGGAAGGTGCTGATGCCTTTTTGGAATTTCCTAAAAAAATGTTCCAAGAAATGACATTTGTTTCTGTTCATGCCTAAAATGTTTGAATATGAAGAAGTTGAAAAGTATGGAGATCAAAGATCATCTGATTTTTTATGGTTTTAATCTGAGTTAAAGAACTTAGATTTGGCATGGTGAAACTTGACATAATGTCATATCTACTGATAATGATGATTTAAAAGATGGTAACTCTGATGGAATTGAAGAAATGATCCGTGAAATTGTAGTAGAACAAAACAAGATAGAACCGACAGTTTCATGTCTATATGGTAATTCTGAAAAACCATCATATCCTAGTTGTACTGATGTTACAGTTTTTTCAGGATTGTTAAGATTGATTAAACTAAATGAGAAACATTGATGAAGGGATATAAGTTTTACAGAGCTACTACAATTGTTGAAAAACATTCTTCTAAAAGAAAATGATCTTCCAGATTCACATTATAAGGCCATGAAAATATTATGCCTAACGGGATTGCGATACAATAAAATACAAGCCTGTATGAATGACTGTAAGATATGTAGGAAGGAATATGAATTTCTGTCAGAGTTTTCTAAATGTGAGACATCAGGGTATAAGTTGAAAGAAAAATCATACACTAATGTATAGATTAAAAAGATCCCTTCCCTGGTATTTTGGTATCTTCCACTAATTCATCCTTTGAATCATTTATTTGCTAATTCACATGATGCAAAAAGGATATGATGGAATCCTGATGAGCGGATATGTGATAGAACAATACGTCATCTCGCTTATTGTACACAATGGAAGAAAATTGATGTGAAATATCTTACATTTAGAAATGAAATTATACATCTTAGACTAGGGTTATTCTCAAATGGAATGAATCAATACCGAACCCTCAGTAGCACACATAGTTCATGGCCTATTTTATTGGTAATTTAAAACCCTCTCTCTTGAAGTTTGTATGAAGCGAAGATATTTCATGTTGAGTATAATGATCTCTGGTCCGAAGAAACCCGGAAATGATATTGATGTTTTCTTTTAACCATTGATTGTTGGATTGAAACATTTATGGGAGGATGGTATTAGGATGTACGATTCTTATAAAATGGAATATTTTCAACTACATGCAGTGCTTATGTTGACTATAAATGACTTCCCAGCATATGGAAATTTGTCTGGATACAATTTTAAGGGGCATAAAGCATGTCCAATTTGTTAACAACAAACTTCATATTGTCAATTGCTTCGTTGGTGGAAAATAGTGTACATGGGTAATTGAAAGGGTTTGCCTATGGATCACTCTTATAGATGACCTAAAAAGGCATTCAATGGCTCACAAGAATATGATATTGCTTCAAAACCATTATCCATTGATGAGTATTTTGAGAGAGTGGAAACCCTTGATGTGAAATTTGGAAAGACATAGAAATCTGGTAATGATAGACATATTTGGAAGAAAAGGTCAATATTTTTTGAGCTACCATATTGGAGATATCATTAACTGAAACATAATATTGATATCATCCACATTGAGAAAAATATTTGTGATAGTTTTATTGTAAAATGTCTATATATTAAAGGATAAGAAAAAATATGGGTTGAATGCATGATTTGACTTACTATAAATGGGAATACATTTGGGGTTATCTCCAACTCCTAATGGAAGACAAATTGTTATTCCCCTATCTGTTCACACATCATCTAAGAGGGAGAAAAAAAATTGTCCACGTATTCATTATATCAAAGTGCCTCATGGTTATTCTTAAAATGTAAAAATTCTATCTCTTTGAAGGATTTGAAGTTTATAGGTATGAAATCTCATGATTGTCACATTATGAGGCGACCACTTCTACCAGTTACATTGCGTGGAATATTTCCCATCTGTGTTTGAAAGACAATAATGTAGTTGTTTTATTTTTTTCATTTCAATTTTTAATAAGTTGATTAATGAGAATTCTTTGAAGATTTTGGAAAAGGATGAAATTTTTATAACTTATCACATGGAAATATATTATCCTCCATATTTTTTTGATATAATGGTGCATTTAATGGTTCATCTGATTCGATAAATAAGGCTTTGTGGACCTGTATATTTTTCTTTGGATGTATCCTTTTGAAAGGTATATGAAAATATTGAAGGGTTATGTTAAGAATCCATATTGACCTAAAGTCTCCATTATGGGAAATTATATTTCTGAGGAGGTTGCAGAGTTTTGTATGACCTAATTGGATACAGTAGAGCTCATAGGTTTGGCTCCATCACTCTATGAATGAGTTAATAATGAGGGAAAGGGGATTTTTTTCTTGAAATTAAAATCAATTTAAGCTGAAGTGATGATGAAATTAGAATTATTCATCATGAATAACATAGCTGATGCTCATCCATATATCACATTGAATATTAATAAGGTGAAACAAAGTCATCCAACGAAGAAAGAAATGTCGATTTTGAATGAGCACAACAAAACATTTTTGTCATGGTTTAAAATGACCTTTCCTGGAAGATCATATGTATCATAGACATTAAGATGGTTGGTCCATGTTTAAATTTGATAACATGGTCCATTTATGACCTTAAGGGCTATAAAATTCAGACGAAAGCTCAGGTTAGTAGAAGAGCAGTTCATAATAGTGGTGTATTGGTGTTCGAAGAAGCAATGCATTGTTTGAGTTCTAAAGAACAAAAAACCAATTTCTTCATCAACTCTGTATTATGGAGTCATTGAAGATATATGGGAGGTTGATTACATTAAAATTAATGTTCATATATTTAACTGAAAATGATTTATCGGTAATAACATTGTTAGACACGATGAATTTGGAATGACAATTCTTAATCTGAATAGATTGGAAGAAAAAAGGATACTTTTATAATGCAAGCACATGAAAAACAGATTTTCTATAAATTTGATCAATCATATATTTAGTGGTCTATTGTTTTACAAGGGAAAAAAATATGTTGGTGAGGATCATCTTGACAAAGATTCTAATTTATGTGAGATCCCTACTTCCATAGAAATATTAGCAGAACATAATGATGACAATGATGAAGACATGGTTTGTTCCATAAGGAATGATCAAGATAAAGGAATTTGTGAAAACAATCCATTTTTATATTCCTAATATTAAATGTAACATGTTTTTATTTCTTGTTTACATTTATTATTTTCATTAAATGTTAAATATTGTAATTTTTTTTTATTAAAACGTGTATTAAAAAAAATAAGTAGAAGTTTTTGTTCATTTTATTTTTGTTTAGTTTAGTTTATCATGTTTTCCATTATGTAAATTATATATCTATTATTTTTTTGAATGAAAATTTCTTTACCAAGTTTACCATGTTTACCATGTTTACCATAAATAGCATGTATACAAGGTTTACCATGTTTACCATGTTTACCATAGTTTACGACAGTTTACCATATTTTACCTTTACATATCTTATATACTTATTGATTTTGTTGAATGAAAATTACACTAACATTTTTACCATAGTTTAACATGTTTACAATTGTTTATATGATTACCATATTAACCATGTTTACTCTTATGTATCTTAGTTCAATTTTAGATTTTTTGTTTACATTTGTATTGTAGTATTTGAATTTGTATATTTGTGAACTAATGTATGTATATTTTTTTATTTTAATGATAATGATATATCAATCAGTTGATCAACCACATGATTCTGGAGATGAGCATAATGATCATACTTCTGGGGAAGAACATTCACGGTCTCCTCTTAATGTTACCCAATCTTCCTTATGTGCTCCTATAATGACAATGAAGAGTTCAAGAGTTGGTAAATGTGGCTGCACACGTTTACCAAAGTTATAACTTTACCTTTTGCAAGACTAGAGGATACTCATTGATTTTGATGAGAATGATATTTCTAGATGTCCAAATGCAAAAGATTGTATGATTGTGGTATCAACTCAGGGTAAGAGCAAAGTAACCAATTTTTATTATGATTGGAGAAGTTTGGACAAATCAATAATATCTCATTTGTAGGAGACGATTTTGTTAAGATATTTTTCTATTGTTTTCCGATTCTTTAAATGTTTCTAGTATAATATGTTTTACCTCTTTTTTATAAGATGAAATTTGATATTCCTGATATTGGAGGAGTTAGGACGAAGTTCTTATCAGTGGCTGCTGGGAGATGGGGAGATTTTAAATCAACCCTCACATCTGATTTCATTTTTGGTCATAAGAGTCATGACAATCCATGTCATATATATCCTTTCATAGATGAAGATACATGCACAAAATTTGTTTAATATAGAATAAAATATTCATTTTTGGTAAGGGCAATGTAAACTTTTATAAGATTTATTATATAAATAATCTTATCAATGTTATTTAATGATTTATTATTCTTAATTTACAGATAATGGGGACATATCACCGGGTTATTCAATCCAAAAATTTATACCCCAATAGTTTATCCCGGGGAGGGTATACATTATTAGAAGAACAAATGATGGTGAAAAAATGACTAAAACTAAGAGATGAGTATTCAAGCTCTGGGGAGGTTTCCCCTTCATTCCCTCCATCTATACATGAAAAATAGAAGAGAGATCAGATGGGAAAAACAGGGAAATATATTTCAGAAGATTCAAGAATTGTTTTTTAGAGGATTGTAAGATATTTATTTTATTTATTTACTTTAACTATATTCTTTATATAATTTTAATCATTACATAAATGATCAGTAAATTAATACATGATTCTCTTGAGGAGAAGAGCTCATAGGGGGCATTTACAACTACTTGGAGGAAAGATATTTTATCTTTAGCATTGTGAAAGCTGGAACATACTTGTCATGTGTGAGGATATAATATGGGTTTATCAGTAAGAAAAGTGTTAATATGTTATTTAATAAATTAATGCGATGATAGAGGAAAATATTAGAGTTTCCGTACAGTCTATGTTTGCAGACATGCCAAGGAAATTTCAGACTGCAACTCCCACTCCTCCATATCCCCCTGCAGACCCCATTATTTATCCTCCACCTCTGCCAATAGCTCCCACTCCCCCACCTCATCTTGAGGATCCCATTTTTTATCATACTCCTTTATCGAAGATTCCTTCTTATTTCAAGTTGTATTTTGATGATACTCAACATCATATAGTTCCATATGGTCTTTTATATTGTATATGAGATACAGTTCATGATCAACAATTAGAGGTAGAGCATCATAGGGTCACTGTATAGGATATTATAGATAGACCAACTCGAGTAACATTACCTATAGATGTGGTGACTATAGTTTCACATAGTATCGAACATTTATTAATTAGTCCATCCAGGTATCTGAGACTCAATACCATAGAGGTATGTATGTTATATCTTTTATTTTTTTTAATTAAAGTTGTTTTAACATTTGAAAACTAATATATTTTTCCTTTTATTTTTACAGGAATACTTCAAAGGGAATGAAATACTGTACAAAAAACAACAAAGACAAATGTATCTGACATAATATACAGATTATAATAGTCTTGACAGATTTTCATGATATTAAAATTTATTGGCATATCATTATGAGTTTCCAATGGAAGATCATGTTTGTGGACATGAAATAAATGTGGGGATCTTAAAAAATGATATCAGGGAGCATGTTACTGGAGATAAGTTGGGCATCAACATAGTGGAATTTTTTTTCATGTAAGTCTTAACACCTTTTCCCTGTGTTATATTTATTAAAAATGTATAATTATTTCTATGTTTTATTAGGTATCTTTATAAAATGTGTGAGAAAAATGAGCGGACAGATGTATATGGATTCATGGACCCTCATTTGATTTCCCCTAAAGCACATGCATTGGATGAGGATCAAATAATGATTAATATTGCGGAATGATTTGAACAAAATATAATCACATAGTGTTGGATGATGCATTTTTGTGAGAGTTATGAAACATATCTCAGGGAAGGAGTTCATTATCTTTTATCATAAAAACCACTAAACAGAAATTTTATTTTATCAGTGATCATTGAATGTTAGGTGTTTTTTTCCCATTGGAGAAAAAACTTTATTAGATATCCTCTCTCCATGGAGATGTGAATGAATGTTTTAGGAATATGTTGGAAAAGTAATTTTAAATTTCTTAATAGTTTTATATATTATAATGCAATTTGAATTTATCACATTCGTATTAATTTCTAATAGTGGATGTGTCTACTTTTGAAAAAACACAAAGAAAAGTATTTCCAATATCAAATATGTAAAAGTAAATGTAAATATCTATATATAATTATTACTTTTTGATGTTTTAAATAAAATATTATTTTGAATTTAATCTCATTTAAATAGAATTGTCATGAACAATAAGGCATCGCTGAATAAAGATATTATATGTTAATATTTATGTATGAAAAAATTACAATTAGAAAAATTGTGCACTTTAACCCAGTTAGATTTCCATTTAAACATTTCCATAATATTTCATTTTATTTATCCATTATATATGTTAACTACTATCCTATTACTTTGTAGCTATTTGAAGACCTTCAACCCCATAGTTCTCAAGATTTCAAACACTTACAAGTGGAATGGTCAAATTATTTTATAGGTTGGATTGGATTTTGGTTTGTTTTTAGTGTAAAATGTAGTTTTGAATATTGTCCTTTAAATTGTTTATTTGGTAGTCATTTAGGTTGGATTTTTTTAGTATACATTGTTAGTTTTTAATGTTATATATGCGAATGTTTAATTTTGGTATAATTCATGTTTTGGTCATGTTTGGAGCATTTTTATGGTATGGATTCTAGAATTGGGGGGACCAGGGGTGTCGGATGTGTCCAATGGGGTGGCAGGTTTGTAGGGGCGTGGGAGGGATTTCCATTGGGGTCGGTGGGGGTTTTTATGGTGTCCATGAGGATGGGAGGGTGTCCAAGAAGGTGGGGGTATCCAGGGTTATGTGGGGTGTCAAGTGGGGGGGGGGGGAGTTCCAGGGGTGTGGGATGGTTTTCCAATTGGGTGGGGGGATGTCCGGGTTGTTCATGGGGTGTGAGGGTGTCCAGGAGGGTGGGGGCTATCCAGGAGGGGGGGTTCAAGGGGTGTGTGAGGGATGCCTAGTGGGGGGAGGGGTCCAGTGGGGTGGGGGTGTCCATGGTGTCTATGGTGGTGGGAGGGTATCTAAGAGGGTTGGAGGGGTGTCTAGGGGAGTTGGGGGATGTCAAAGAGTGGTGGGGGTGTCCAGGGGGTTTCCAGGGGTGTGTGGGGTGTCCAGTGGGGTGGGGCATGTCCAGGAGTGTGGAAGGGTTGTCTAGTGGGGTGGGGGTGTCCATGGTGTCCATGGGGGTGGGAGGGTGTCCAAGAGGGTGGGGGTTGTCCATGAGGGTGGGGGATGTCCGGGGGTTGTCAAGGGGTGGGGTGGTGGATGTCCATTGGGGTGGGGGGGTATTCCAGGGGTGTGGGAGGGTTGTCCAGTGGGGTGGGGGTGTCCAGGGTGTCCATGTGGGTGGGAGGGTATCCTCGAGGGTGGGCACTGTCTTGGAGGGTGGGGGGTTCCAGGGGTGTGGGAGGGTTTTCCAGTCGGGTGGGGCGGGGTGTCTGTGGGGTATTCAGGGGTGCTCAGGGTAACTAGTGGGGTGGGGAGGTTTCCAGGGGTGTGGGCGGATTGTCCATTAGGGTGGGGGTGTCTGGGCTATCCATGGGGGTGGGGGTTGTCCAGGAGGGTGGGGGTGTCTAGTGGGGTGGGGGTGTTTAGTAGGGTGGGGTGGGGGGGGGGGGGGGGTTCAACGGTGTTGGAGGGATTTCCAGTGGTTTGGGGGTGTCCGGGGTGTCCATGTGGGTGAGAGGGTGTCTAGGAGGGTGGTAGGGATGTCCAAGTTAGTGGGGAGATGTCCAAGACATGGGGGGGGGGGGCTGTCCAGGGGGTATCCAGGGGTGTGCAGGGTGTGTAGTGGGTGGGGGGTTTCTAGGGATGTGGGGGGGTGTCTAGTGGGGTGGGGGGTGTCCGAGGTGTCCATGGGGTTGGGATGGTGTCCAGGATGGTGGGGGTTGTCCAGTAGGGTGAGGGATGCCCAGTGGGTGTCCAGGGGTTGGGGGTGTCCAGTGGGGTGGGGGTTTCCAGGGTTGTGGGAGGGTTGTCCAATGTGGTGGGGGTGTTCAGGGTGTCCATGGGGGTGGGCGGGTGTCCATGGTGGTGGGAGGATTTCCAGGAGGGTGGGGTAGTCCAAGAGGGTGGGGGATTTCCAGAGGGTGTCCAGGGGTGCAAGGAGGTGTCCAGTGGGATGGGGTGGGGTTCTAGGGGTGTCGGAGGGTTGTCCCATGGGGGGTAGTGGTGAGGGGGGGGGGTCCTCGGTGTCCATGGGGGTGGGAAGGTGTCCATTAGGGTGTGAGGGTTTTCCAAGTGAGTGGGGGTTGTCCAAGAAGGTGGGGGTGTCCAGAGGGTATCGAGGGGTGTGGGGGGTTTCCAGTGGGGTGCGCTGTGGGAGGGTTATCCAGTGGGGTGGGGGTGTCTGAGGTTTCCATTGGGGTGGGAGGGTTTCCAAGAGGGTTGGGTGATGTCCAGAAGGGTGGGCGGTCCAGTGGGGTGGGGGGTTTCTAGGGGTGGGGGTTTCTAGGGGTGTGGGAGGTCTGTCCAGTAGGGTGGGGTTGTCCATGGTGTCCAATTGGGATGGTAGGGTGTCCAAGAGGGTGGGAGGGCTGTCCAGGTGAGTGGGGGCTGTCCAGGAGAGGGGGAGGTCCATGGGGTATCCATGGTTGTGGGGGTGTCTAGTGGTTGTTTTGGGGGGGGGGGGGGGTTCTAGGGGAGTGGGAGGGTTGTCCAGGTTAGTGGGGGCTGTCCAGGAGGGGGTGGGAGTGTCCAGTGGGGTGTGGGGGTCAGTGGTGTGGGAGGGATGTCCAATGGCGTGGTCTGGTTTAGGTCAGGTTTTGTTTTGTTTCAGGTCTATTTCAGGTTTTCTTATATAGGGTATAGTTGTGATTGAACAGTTTTATTAAAAAAAATTACGTTTATGGGTTTTAGGGTCGTTTATTTGAAAACCGACGTAAAAAATGAAAGGTAATATTTTTTTATATCAGTTATTTCATAACCGATGTAATAAATGGAACAAAACTAATTTTTTACGTCATTTATTTGATAACCGATGTAATAAATGGAATGAAATAGGTTTTTACATTGGTTATTTAATAATTGACATTGTATATATGTTTCCACATCGGTTATAATTTAACCGACGTGAAAACCCCTGGGTAGACTGGTTTATCACGTCGGTTATAAACATAACCGAGGTGATAATCTCTTCAAAGGTGTAGTTTATTATGTCGGTAATTCTATAACAGATGTGAGAAAGTAGATACCACGTCGGTCATTTAAAAACCTTCGTAATAAATCATGACTCAGAAGCATTTTCCATGTTGAGTTTTGTTGAATCGATGTGAAAAAACCTTCAGATTATTGTTTATTACATGATGTTTAAAATAAAAACCATAAAAAAAATATTTATAACATCTCCTATAATAACCTCTGCCAAAATCCGATGTAAAGAATAAAGAAAACGACATAGAAAACATTTTTTGCACTTGAGGCAGTTCCACTAAAAATGGACCTATTAGACGTTGTACATGATCATGATCCATCTCATAATAAAATTCCGCAAATGTTTATGAACACTATTGAGTCACTAATGACATGATTAGAATACATATAGGAATGAATCACACTGATACAACCGTAAAATAATCCTTACCCGAAATGGGTATATCTGACACTTCCCCTACGAAGCATGTGATGTCTTTTGTTTCCTATTTTCAATGGCTCTAGAGACCCACAGAAGCACGTGACACATTTTGTCTCTAGTTTTGATCCCATGATGAGTACCCATAAATGATAGTGGGTAGTGAAACTCTGGTTCTTTATGCATTCACTGTAGGGACCACCCTTTTTATGGTACAGATGTTTATAGTCTTAGTAAATCCCTAGATGGGTATACTACCATCCAATGTTCCTCTTCCTATTCATTTCAATCCTAAAAAACACAACAAACATCAACTTATAAAACCATAAGAAGTGGTATAATGATAGGGTCTTTGAATTCATTACTCTTTGGAAAGTATTGGCATAGACATTGAACATACCACTCCATTAAGAAGTGTTTTTTCTCATCTTTATATATAATTTTCATGACTATTTGTGAACAATAATAATCCATATGAAAATAAAAGGGGGTTCTAAGAACTTTATATAATTTATAAATGGGTGGAAGACTCTATAATAGATACAAATGATAATACCCTGAGTATTTCCATAACATCATAGAAAGAGATAAGGGAAAAGTGAGTCCTCTATAGTGATACTTAATCATATCCCTATACCTATTACCACTTCAAATACGACACCATATCAAATGGATCCACTTCCATAGAGTTAGAAACAACACCATCCATATCAATAAAATCATGGATATATGAGACAAAAACAGTTTGAAGAGATGAAAAGCAAGGTATATTCTTTATGAAATTTCATAGTCCATAGTTACTTTATCTTGGTATATGAAAACATATTGATCATGTTTCCAAATCCCTAGAATCCCTATAAATAATTTTATAATTATTTCCAAAATTATTTCCCCTCCAATAAAATTCTATGCAACTACTTCCAATATTTTTTTCAAAGACCTCATACAAAATATGGTCGAAACATGGAATGTAAAGCTAAAAAATCACCTAATCAGGTTGAATATATTTTGTCTACTAATCTACAAGAGTTAAATGTATGGAAAGATATTACGAACGAAAGTGTGTAGGATTTCATTGACTTGATAGTTAGGAAAACTATAAAATAGTCTCATGCTACTATCTGGACAGAGTTAAAACAACCATCTGTTCCTTTGGATACTTCAACTACTATACAAAAAACCTCATCAACAACTCTATCCTTTGTAATCTAGTCCTTTAAAAAAGTTATAGTAATAAATTCAAGAATTAAGTAAAATAATATGATACTATACCAAATCCAAAATTGATTCTTGACTTTAGATGGCATCATGACCATAGTCCAAGTAGCACAGGAACGACCCCACCAAATGGTACTAGGGTCCACCATCAGAAGTAATCGTCATCATAAGATGAGTTTATCTTTGGTTACATTAATTTTATTCAATTAATGTATCCCATCAAAATTGATGACAAATATTGTGATCTCTATTTCCCAATTCATTTTGGGGAACTAGGGGAAGAGACTATCAATGTTGATGTTATGGGATAATACATGATCATTCTATAAGTCAATCCCTTAATAATGAACCTTCTAGAATCTTGTACATGGATGAGTCCTATGTGATTACTCTTAAGAGAGTTCAATAGTAATAAGGGAATTCCGCCACATGTGATAGGGTCTCCCTTGAGATGATAATCATATAATATATACTAGATGATACACCACTGCCTAATCAACCTTGGTTTGTAAGGAGACCCAACTTACCTAATCCACAATGAGTGGAAGCACTTTAAACTCATATTCCAATGTTAAATGTTTCTACATTGGGAACATCGTCATCAAATGAAATTGGGAATGAACGTCTCTATATTGGGATTGGTTGTCCTCTGGATTATAAGTATGATGTTATGAAGTAGCTGGGCCATGTTCTAACCATATATTCAATCTTGGATGCTTTGAGACTATAAAAAAAACTCAAGGAATCCCTCATAGAGGCCTTCTTGAGCCCACTATGGTTGAAAGTTGAGGATTATACTGTTCCAATATATCTTGTAGAGAATGATCATCTAGAATTCCAAACAACCATATCTTACACAAACTTTTAGGGGGATTCTGTTATATAACAACATTTCAGGACCATGTATATATCCTGCAGGATAAATGAATTTGATATATAATGAGACATTATGGAAAATGGATCAAGATTCAACCACATTATAGATTAGAAAGTTCACCCACTTGATTTCAATGAATTTCACTTTTCCCCTACCAATTTTATGTTACAAGGTTTTGAGAAGAATGAGAAAAGTTGTCTTTGTGAGATATCACTCAGAACTCAGTTCAAGGATCTTATGTCTGACTAAGAATTCTTGGTTGTACAATATGAGACAACCTTTAATTCCCTCCTAGAAATTCCATAGAAAAATCATCGTGTTTTCATTCCTTAATAATACCAAAAATTCCTCAAATATTGTATCAATGGTCAAACTGAGATATTGAATGGTGAAATATCACCATTCAAATCAAAGGAGTCACTGTTCCCTTTGCCAGTATTCTACAATAAGGAAGGAAAATCCTCTATGTCAAATAATTACACTTAGATCAATGATCTAAATGGCCTAGGGATGATCCCATAAAACTATATAAACTAGCTCATTTTAGAGTATGTGCCTTCCATCAATTAGATAAAAGGGGTGGGACCAAATTCAATTACTCATTCATCAAGGTTTCTAATATTAGTCACGAAAAATGAACATGATTGGATAAGATAAGTTGTCAATGCTCCAAAAGGTAATGAATTCCTGGATGAAAATATATTATTTCCATTTCCTTAACATTGAGAAATCCAAGTTTATTTACATTTCATCAGTTCCACATTATCCCTTTGGAGCCCCCAATACAGCCCCACAACATTAATTGATCCAGAAAAGATTTCTTCATATTCAGGATGTCCAAATGATGACTCATCCCCTAACTTTGAGAATCCTTATTTATCACCTACCTCCCATGCAATGTTGAATGATGTAATTATGAGGAAGAAAAAGAATAGTATGGCCTTAGATATTCACCTTCAGCATTTTAGGAAGGTGACTCTACCACTATGGATGAACATAGATAAATAAATATGGGTGCACATGAAGATTCATGACCCACTTGGATCACTACAACCATCACTTCAAAAGTATAGGATGTATATACCTCCTTCTTGAAGAATCATTGGGATTATTATCCTATAATTACATAGATATGTCATGACTCGACCCTGATGTGGCCAACCAAGCCTTGGAATTTCCAAATAATCATTTTGGAACAAATTGGAATCAATAAGAGCACACACACCTCATACCTTTAAAATTTATTCCAAAGTAGATAATATTATGAAGGGTGACTTCATCATAGAGCAACACTATCCAAAATGGTGAGGCAACATAGTCCCGATGAAGATGTAAAATGGAAAAAGCAATGTTTTTATAAAAATCATAGATCTCAACTGATATTTTCAAAAACATGACTTCCCAATTCCAATCACAGAACTCCTAGTTGATGCCACACCTTGTTACTAATACCTCTCCTCCATGGATGACTATTCAGTGTTTAGCCAAATATGGGTGTCCCTATAATATAAAGAATCCATATCCTTCAAATCCCCCATAGGAGTATTTTTTCTATTAGGTAATACCCTTTGTTTTTATGAATGCTTGTAACACATAACAATGTTCCATGCACCGCATCTTCACACCCTTTATGGCGATTTTTTTTGAATTATATGTTGATGACATAGTGTTCAATTACTATAAACATTCTAACCACCTATCTAACATAGATACTTTCTTCAAAACATTATAAGAATGTATCCTGATGATTAACCCATTTAAATATTCTTTTTGGGAAACATAAGGGGTGTTTACTCGTTTAATTATACACTATCAATGCATTAATGTTGAACCTAAGAAAAAATCCATGCATAACATTTTACATCCCCAAAACCTTAATGTGACTATAGGAATTCAGGGACCCATGGTCTTTATCCAATGCAAGATTTCCATCCTTGAAAAAATTATATTCCATTCACCAAACTAAGGAATAATGGTGTCACATATTAGTGGACCAATGAATTTTAGGAGAAATTTTATAACATCATTAAATACCATTGGATACATCTAGTATTAATGCCGCATGTTGAAGGAAGGACACTCATCCCATATTTTTGGACCTAGAGTAATCATTGGGTCTCTTCTTCATGCAAAAGAATGAAGATGGGAATTGAAAAAATATTAATTATATTACTCATACCATGCTCGATGCAGAGACACTTTATTCAGATATCGAGAAGAGATGTATGGTGCTAATATTCGTGATGGCAAAGATAATGAACTACATGTTGAAGTATGATATCCATCTTTTCTATCAACCCTCTCAAAATTATCCTCAATAGTTATATGTTTATAGGACATATGACATAGTGGAATGTTATTCTTTAGTAGTTTGATATATAGTTTGTTCCACAAAAAGAAGTGGAGGCCAGATCTATGTAGATATCCTTGTAGAACACCCATATATGGAAATGATGTCTTTAAATACTAAAATAAATGATTAAGGGATATTCCACATTCAATGTGACCCCCAAAAATAAAAAATGTAATTTTGTAGTGCTTCTATGAGAGCAGTAAGAAATATAATTGATAACCCTAAGCTCAATAATGTTGTTTTAGGTATTGTGCTCATTTCCCAAGTGAGGGAAGTGTTTCCATACATATTTATAAAATTAGAAGGTTGTAATAATATTGAATAAGAGTATCATCCTATCATTGTTGGCCCAGAACTAAAAATCCAAATACTAGTAGACCATTTAGAAGAGAAAGGTGATTCAGAGTCTCTAATCATCCATATCAACAACAATTATGCCATCATAAAAGAGGATGTAACCACCCCACAATATTATGTATGTGGGTTGATAGTATATTTCACCACAGAACCATATTTGAATCACATCCCATGATTTTAGAATGCCCAATCAGATGCATTATAAAATGCATCAACATCTCTTGTAGATATGAACTAGGTTGAAATAGTCATCAATATTTCACACTGTAGAATGGCCACACCTTATTTTAAACTAGAATAGATTAAATTAATGAAACCATTTCCATAACAGATCCAAATTTCCCTACAACTAAGTGCATGATTCCAATGATGGACTACCTTTAGAAAGAAGTGCTCCCAATGGGTAGAGCTGGAAAGGAGAAAATATGACAGTGAGCAGTTAACTTCACCCTTTATGATGTCCCAAATCCATAGAAGTTCCTCTATAAATGATGATTTTATGGTTTCCTTATCATATGTGTTGATATAGAAGATATTCTGGTTATTATGGAAGAAGTACTTGTGGGATCCTGTGATGCCCACCAATCAGGGTATAGAATTTCTAATCAAATCTGAAGGATTGGATGCATCTGTCTTTTGATGAAACAAGATTGAAAAAAATTCACCACATCATTTCACTATTTCCAAGTTCAATCGAACATCATCCATAAACCCCCTAGATTTTCTACATATATCTAAATAATCCTTTCCATTCTCCAAAAATGGAATGGATGTTATTAGGCCATACCCTTTGGCTGTGAATCATTAGTTAAAATACATCCAGACTTATACTGATTTCTCTCCCAAATGGGATGAGGAAATACCCTTTAAATAATATGTGGAAAAAATCATTTCAATCTTCATAACGGGGAACATAATTACCATAATTTTATGTTCCTAAAATTATATTGACAGAAAATGGAAACACATTCTATTACTCTAAAGTGGAAATGTTCTATCATGAATAAAATATCAATCCCAACCTTTTATCCAACTATCATGAATCAACTAATGGAAAAATATAGTTATTCAAGATGACCCTGTCAAAAATAATTCAACAGATAGTTGATAAAATTTAAAAGTTTTGGCATTATGATGTTTTTAATTCCTTATTGGATAATCGTAATACTTCAAAAATTGCTTCATGAAAATCCCCGCACCCCATAGTATACAGAAAAAATGTAGTCCCACCGATTGTGGTTAAATTTCTGTCATTATGTATTACCATATATGATCAAATGCTTATAGATGAGCAGTTCCATTAACAATAGGATGGGGTGAAGTGACTGGATGAAAAAATATTTCATACACTACACCACTTGTAAGTCTATGAAAATTAGATAATAAATAACTTTACCAAAAAGCTATGCATCCATTCATTCCTCTATGGAGAATTAGTATTGTTCATCATGACATCAATGATAGAAGGAAAAAAGACTCAAAAACATGACCTAGAGTGTGAAGAGAATTTCTCCACACATATGGTCCACTTTAACAGAGATTATTACTTAATATCAATGGATGGAGAAATAATTATGACCCTAAACAATTAACGATTCCTAAATAAGTATTTCATGTAATAACATGACATTAATTCATGGTACAAGATGTAAAAATGTATAGTAACATATATGTACAAGATGCAAGATGTTAAACTGCATAGTTGGTCTTTGTGAAATGACCTTAAAAGGAATGACAATTCGTTCATGCCATATGATGTGAAATTTCATGACATGATCATCATTGTTACATGATGGTAAGTTGCATAACATAAGTCACTAGTCATGTGACTTAAAACATCAATACACTATATGACCTCACAACATGATATTTAACTACATGGTTAATGTCCCTCTCATTCAACATTAAGAGATTCCCATTGTACTATGAATTGAGGTACTCTTTATACAGTGATAAAAATGGGGCTCCGTAATAGGTATATGTCCCAATCGCACCCCTCTAACCCCTCTGCGGGTCATAGTGCCATCTTGGCCCCACATGAGGATGAATACTATCTGAATGTCCCTTGAAATAGCCCCAATGACATAATTTATACCCAATAATTCCATTTGGGACCCACTTATAGAGATAATACCTGGAATTATGGTTTCCTTAACACAATATGATAACTACGCGACCAATATCCTCATCATGTGATGGTGAAATAAACAAACTATACAATAACAACGTGTGGTTTGATTATCATTCTAATAAGATACACAGGGACACCTGAATATAAAATCTTGAGTGCCACGACATCAAATAAAATAGCCCCTTCTCCCTGTGTATGAATCATACCGGCATAAGGAAACATTTCAAGAACTACATGTTTCTTGATTCATTCTCTATCAATATAAGTAGTGACAACCTGATCTTATCCTTCAATCCAACTACAATATTCTTTCACATTAGGTGACCCATGTTCTTCTAGTAAGACGTTAAACTACATAGTCAACATCCTTTCCACATGAAGTTAAATTTCACGGTTTTTCAAGTACTACAAGTATATTTATTCCCATTACAATGAGATGTACAGTGACACCCAGATCTCTAATCTCAGGTCCAGCAGTCACCCTAAAAAACCTCTTTTCCTTGTGTGTGAAGAAGATTTGCTCAATTATTTTTTCCAAATAATATTGCTTGATTATTATTATAATGATATATATAGTAACACATCAAACTTGTTTCTTGGGACCAACCATTATTCTGTAATATATTAAATCCCCATTCTTCATTTCAAATTTTGGTTGATGTGGGGAATAATTTTCAAGAACATCAAGTTTATTTATTCTCATCCAAATGGGATATGTAGCAACTCTTGGATCATATATCATATCCCATCCACCGTAGAATCTAAATTCTAGTATCCTTCACTATTGATTCCTATAGGTCGTGGATTAATGTTTTTACACTCCATATTTCTTACACCAAGCATATCTCATCTGAGATTTGGATATTTGGTAAAATCATTCAATGGATAAGTAAGGAATATCAATTAACATTCGGGTTATCAAGGTCCAAGATTCAAGCTCATAAAAGGAACATTATATTTCAATGTTTCATGAAAATAAACATCATAATTCCCTCAAGCACTATGTGTCCATCGATTCACATTCTATTTATATATGTAGTGATGTTCATATAATTAATCCTATCCCCAACGACATAAAAATACAATAAATTTCATCACTCCCCCATGTACGAGTAAGATATACATGAGGGTATCTGATTAGAGTTATCACCCTATAAATGAACCTGCATTAACCCCCCCCCACCAACATTCCTCCACACATTTATTCTATCACTCTGGGGGAATATATTTCAGTACTATGTGTGGCTTGATTCTTCCTCCATTAAGATATGTAGCGACACTCAGTTTCTATTCCCTTATCCTGCTATAATATTATTATGTTCCTAATGTCAAGAAACATGCATCCTTAACACATGAGGTTAAATTGCATGGATGATATTCTTATATCATTAAATTAAACTACATGGTACTCCAAGAATTCTTTATTTCTTGATTCTCATTATAATGAGATGTGTAGTGACACCTAGGCTTCTAATCCAAGTCACATCCATGGGGTAATGAATAATACACCATCTTATTCACAAAAACAAATATCTATATGTGGGATTTTAATTCGAGTCCCATCATCAAGGGGACCACAATGAAAATAGTGATTTCCCGCTTCTACAAATAATTTAGATCTATGCATGGGATTCAGAACTCATTGAAAATATTAGTTCAAAAGATTCATTTTTATTAGACATATTCCATTATAAATTCATAGCCATAATATATAAAACATTAATATATTTAAAATCATACTTTAGAATCGAGTGGATGAATGTCTTATACCTGATTTCTCAATTTCCTCACTACGTTGTAACACACCCTTGTGGGATTTGCATAATGTTTCCCACAAAATGTGTTTATTAACCAATGGTTGGAACTATTTGAATTTTTTGTAAATAATCCTAGTTATATTTTCATAAAACCACCCAAAAAATGGTTTCTTCAACCAGAAGTAACGTATCCCTTGAGAGAAGCATACTCTTTCCTCGTTAGCATTGTTGAAATTATGTTGAGACCCACGATTTAAAGCAGTATACAGTTATTCGTCACTTATTTTTTCCATTTACATTATCATTTGTATGTTTCTAAAATCCTAGTAATATGATCTAAAACAATAGGCATTGTATTCCCTATTCCTGGGTCAGACATACAAAGAGAACCCATTGACTTGAATCATTGGAAATTGTGACTTGAAATCCCCCTTCCATATTACAAACCTTTACTCCCACAAACCAAACACTGTGTATTGAGAAATCCAAGTATCCACAAATGTCTACGAATTTTTAGAAATAGAATGTTATAATTATTAAGATCTTATTTGACTAAAATTAACATAACATGCCCCTATTGGCATTTCATAAATTGCAAAAAAACATTTAGGTCGTTTTTGCCAAATGATTCCACTACTCACAGTGTTTTAAAAATCTCTTGATGGATTTTCATAAAACATCCAAAAATGGGTTTGTTAATCAGTGGTATCTTTGTTCTAAAGATGGAAATCCTCTATCGCCATGGTTACTTTCACCATACCACTTTTCTGATATAGAAATCCAAAAATTATGTCTTTCAATATTAACACCTACATACTTGAATATGATGGTGTATTCCAAGATAAATTATTAAAAAAGGGGTAAACCATTTACCATTCAATCAAATATAAAGACAATAAATTATAAACCCCATAATTTCCTTGATGTATGAATTTAAACTGTATAGAATACTATACTTATTGTTCAAATTTAAATTTCATTATATAATGTCACTATTGTTTGAATTTAATGTGGATATCATTATTTCCTTACTGTATGAATGTAAATTTCATAGCATATTGTCATTTTTATGACATTAAATTGTATAGAAGAATTTTTTGCTAAATGAATTTAAAATAAATTTTGAATTATCCTCACTGTAATATGCTAAACTAAATAGTGAATCATCTGGTCACATGACATTAAATTACGTGATAACATAACCCTTGTTTGGAAGGGGCTTCCCCTAATATTTACCATTAAACAAGATTTACCCCCTTTCACTCAATCCATGTTTTCATAGGTGTGGTTTTCTAGTAATTCCCAGTGACAATGCATATAATCCCTTTATTCTCAAAAACCATTCATTGGAGAAACCACCCATCATGGTATTGATAAATAGAAATCCTTGTAATATTCAGTCATCAGTGATAGAATGTCAATTTTTTTGAGATATCCTTCTCATGAAATAGTGGTAATATCCCATATTGGATTTGGATTAGCTTCTCCAAAATTTTCATTTTGTGTCCACCAAATGAGGACATTATTTTTCTATGTAGTAACTCACCCCTATTGGTTTTTCATAAAACAACCCACAAAATGGATTTTTCAACCGGTTGTAACATCTCCCTCAAGAGGGACCTCCTTGATACCATGATATCATATTTTCAGATTTGTGAACAATAAAATATTGTCTCATGATTAACCTTTGGATAACTAAATAATTTCATTACATGATTGTCCCAAAATCATTTTTTTGTCATCATTTTAAAACATATGGTCAAAGCAGTTCGACCTAAAACCCCAGTCTCATTAGTTTCACAAGCATGAAATTAAACTCCCCCCAAAAAGGGACATAGTACTCACCGTATTGAAATCTCATAAAGGTGACTCTGGAAAAAATATGTCTATATTCTTTCTATACATACATTACATATGGTTTAGTCATATATTTGAACAATTGACAGATTAAATGTAAATAACTAGTTAGGATGAACACCAGAAAATGATGGCCTAATAAGAATCTGTATATTTCCCTACAAGTCTTCCTTATACTAGAAATTGGAAAAAAATATGGAAATAACAAAAATTACAAAATGTTTTTATGATTTTCTTATCAAACTAGAAATAGTAAAACTATGTACTCTATTTTTCATGTCTTAGGAAAAAGTTAAAGCATCCTATTATCCCTATCATTGTTGTAACAATTAGCCAAAAAAGCATAATTTTCATTGAAAATTATTTTCAATTCTATGTTATGATCACGATAGGAGAATAAGAATGAATAAATGGATGGGTAGAAGAAAGAATCATTTAACTTAGGTAGAAAAGAAAGGGGGATTATCCACATGATAGAATCTCTTAGTGAAAATTTACTAGAGACCATCAAAAAACTATTCATTAGATGGATGGACTCTTAGGCCCCATAAACCACCTGTTGATGCCCATCCAATGGAATCACTTTATTCTCCTTGTCCCAATAATGTGTTTCCACTATGGAAATAATAGAAGTTGACCATTTCATCTGGGAACATTCTAATGAATGATGGTGTATTACCAAATCCCCCTGAGTAGTATCCAATTCCTGATGAAGGCATGACACATGAATGATATTCTCAATAATTTATTGTTTACACCATTCCATATTCATGGTATGGTAATCCTATGTAGGGGATAATGAATATTGGAAATCATGATCATTGAATAGAAGCTTCACCTTTATGAGTTTCTGATGATTCTTTTTCTCTACCTCTCATTTGTGGATGATTTCCTTCATATAGAAAGAATCATGCGGTAATCAAAACCTCTATATCCTAGAATTCCAAACATGAATAATATCTAATAGCTCTTGAAGGTAGGACTTTAAGAGACATATAATAGATTATTCCCTAGATATCTGATCTATCCCCACAACATGTGATGTAAAGAGTATTCTATAGCGTGGGATTTGAGTCAAAGCTTCTTCCGGAGGGAGAAATGTACTCTAGGATCAAATTAGTTTTTAAATTATCCTTCCTTACATCCTTCTTCTCAATAATGACTAGTTATTCTGGTACTGAATATGTTGGAAAAAAGGATTCACCCTTAGACCCATCCATATAAGTTTAAAGTTATGGAAAGTGGGAAAAACTCATCGTTAGCCTCAAAAGGATAACAGAGAGAAGAAATAAGGGATGATTAAATTAGTCGGAGATACTCACAAAGTAATCAGTTAGTAGATGTGGAAGATTTATCCACAACATAGCCAAATTTGGCAATATAAATTGAAATATCTATATGAGGGCAACTCTCTATGTTTTTCCTAGGGTTCTCTAAATGAGGCTCAGAAAGACTCCTTATATCAAGGTCCAACAAAGCTTCCCCACCCCCTCAACAGTGGTACAGGTATGTACATCGATGTCTTGTCTATGCACTATCACTATGAAAATATCTATATATGGATATGCACATTCCAAGTAGTCATGTTTAGAGAATCCAAAATTATAATATTGGTTGGGCAAAAGATAACGAATCAAGTCCATTCAATTCTTTGTCATGTTCCTAAAATTGTACTGATTTATTATGAATATTACTATGTCAAATAATTTCATCAAATTTCATGGCAAGATTTATCATCCATCTATTGATGTTCCATTTCATGTGGTAATGTCACCCATATAGATGCTTTGAATATTTGGTTGTGGCCCTGGTACATTACCTGATTCTGATGACTTGAGACCCTAAACATCTTTATTAGTGATAGTTGAGGTGATAGTATTATCCATCACATGGTACTTTGGTGCGAGAGATGAACCTAAAATATCATAATGATTGGATTCAACAACTATTATATGATAACATTTCATATAAATTTGAAATTACAAGGATTCTTCTCCCTCTCTATAGTGTCAATATTGGTGAAAGGATTCGATGATGTACCCTAAACCCTTTTCAATTATTTTAATGAGGGACCAAACTCACTAGTAGGGTTCTGTACCTTATCAAGAGATCCCTCCTTTGTTCTTGGAGGATCATTTTTATGTCCTTATTGAGATGAAAAAAATGAGATTCTAAAATCCAAAGAGGTTTAAAATTTCTTCTAAATAATGAAGGAATTAATGCAACCATGATAACATACCACTAATGGACAAGTGATTAGCCAATGATTTTATCCTAAAATGTACTTCCTTTTAATTAGATTATGGATAGACTGAACCTCCTTAAAAATAGATATTTTAAGGTGAAATATAGTCCCCCATCCAACTCATCCTACATTCATTGGTGTCCTAGGGATAATTCACCTAGATAGAGAGATAACTCATCAATATTGAGTAGGGTACCAGTTTGGTTGAATTCTAAAGATGGAACCTTAGTTGATTCATATTATCCCACTACAAAAAAAAAATGATTTACCCTCAACAAAAACTCCTTATTCCAGATAAAACAAAGGAAAAACATAATATAAAATTATAAAAGGGGGAATTACATCATTATGATTGGTATAATCGATCCATTTTTTGGAAGATTGGTGATTGATGCCTTTAGAATAACCTCAATTTGTTATTTCCTCCACCCATCTTTTGGTAGGGATATAAACTTCAGTTTCATAAATGATAAATAATGATTCTGGAAATAAATTCTCCAATCAAAAGGATTTTCCTTGAAGCGATGATCATGCATGGTTCAAGAATCTCATATCCCCAAAATCTACAGTAGAGTATGAAGGATTGAAAATATGATTTCAACATCATAGGAAATTTCCTCCCAATGTTGTACTTCCACTAGTAGCATGAATTCTGAGGCCATCACATCCTACCTTGACGATTATTTGAAAACCATAGATTTCATATAATTCCTGACCCTTTCCATTGTAGTTGACGGATGATAAAATATATCCCAAGGGTCTTCTTAGTGGTGATGACTAGACCAACCTGGTGATATCTTAGGTGGTGTGTCCCTTTTGATTATTTCAAGAGGAAAACACATTGCACAAGGTAAATTGGAAAATCTTGGGACCTCATCATTAACAAAGTTGGAAGGGGTGAAGCACATATAGAAGAGGAGAACATATTCTATTATAGGATAATCATTTCTACGCTGCTTTCCAATCATGGATGTTTTCCCAGTACCAATTAGAGGAAGAGCATCAACCAACAATCCATTAAGGTATGATTAAATACATGCCTCTATATAAAATAAATTCAATCCACTTTTCGCATCCACTCTAGGTAGGATTATCACTACATCAGTCAAATCCTTGACTATAAACTTCCATAACTATTGGGCTACCAACAGGTACTATTCTAATCAGACACACATAGGAGGATATAATGTTATTTGTTGTAGGAACATGAATTG
The DNA here is from genome assembly GCA_963277665.1 of Viscum album. Taxonomy (NCBI): domain Eukaryota; kingdom Viridiplantae; phylum Streptophyta; class Magnoliopsida; order Santalales; family Viscaceae; genus Viscum; species Viscum album. Next base: position 72,249,120 of record OY728134.1, on the reverse strand, counting down.
GAATTTAAAACTGTAAGGAGTGTATGACTCACATATAACTTCTCCATTGATACAATTTTATAGAACACTAACCCTAAAGGCCATCATATACGATATTACCTCGCTGATATCCTTACCATCATTAGTGAATCTCCCTGTAGGTGGCTCCCCCCATATGGGAAGTAATTAAACACCTTGAACAGGCTCTGAATTAATAAGGTCTTATTGGGATTCAAGGATAAAAGAAGAATATTAGAAACAACCTAAACATGTGTTTAAAATTTGATCTTGATAATCTCAACCATACTCAATGTAGAATAGGTTCTAATGTGGGATGAAACCCATACCAACTGTTCCTGGAACGGTCCTACAATTCCAAGTGAGGCCTTCCCAATATAAATATGTAGTATTCTATGATAAATCCTCACCAAGATAGTGATTTAAAACCCCATGTGATTCCTCCCATCCTTATTGGACACCATAAATAATGTCCTTATCCTCACACCGCCATTGGAATTAAGGATAGACATCAAGTAAACTGTTAGAATGGTTTGTAAAAAGGCAATGATTTGTGTATTCTTAGGATTACTGGACATGGGCTTGTATTCCCATTTTTTGTTCAACCTATTCTACAAAGACAACCAAAATATTCCATGATTTTCCCACATTTCTATATTGGGATACCAAGCTAGATATTTTTATGTGGGGCCTTCCCCCTCTGACTCAAATAAGGTACTCATCTACACTTTGGGATGGATATCAACATTTAGCCAGGGTTATTCCTTTTTAATATCCAAATCCATTTTGAGATGCTCATTGAAAAGAGGTATCATCCTTTCAGTGTCACCCCATTTCAACATCAGAGGGATGAAAACATCATACATATCTATAAGGATCAGAGCCACAGACACATTGTGGTCATAACATAAGATGATACCAACTTCCATATCCATCATATGTAAAGAGTAAATATATGGGCCCCATTGTCTTAATAGCTCATGTTTGTACTCTACATTCATATATAAATATATTTTCTCAACCTGAAAGGCCTTATAGATTTGGATGTCTTGAATATCCGTTTTTAATTAATCATTGGTTTGGAGAAACTAGTACACCCACATCCACCTAGGCATAACACCCCATATCGGGTGGAAGTACTGGTATTTACTCTACCCATTGAATAATATATATATAAATAATAGAAGACATATTAATAATAGTTCATATTAAATTTAGGTGTTTGTGACTTCTTATCTAGTGAACAATTGCTATTGTGTATGACACAAGCATTGGATGATGTCCAGATATTGATATGTGAACCCATACTTGAAACATTGGTGGTTTTGAAATTCCTATAATATTAAAATCAAGAGAGAGGAGTATAATTATTAAAAAAAAGTTATATGTACTTCCTTCAAATGAATGTGGTCATAAAGTTCTAGATAAGTACTCTTGGGAAAGTTTATTTTTATATTTATTTAGATTTCCTTTCAGATCTGGTATAGTAGTATCAATAACATCATAATAGTCACTCCCTATAACATTCACAATATCCTCTAGGGGACTCTTAACTTGTTTATCCAAATAACTAGTCTTTTTAATGACTATTGAACATTCAATAAAGTACAAAGTTTCCATTTATAAAAAAAATTATTCAAAACAATTACAAAAACCTGAAAACTAGGAAAATGAATAATTTTTCTCAGGGTACTCGCACAGGTGAATCATGTAGGACCCTATCCCAAGGTAACTGCGCAACTGGTTCACTTAGGAATATGAATCGTTCCGACAGATACACACCATATCTACAATAATTATGCATCAGTAAGGAAGGATAAAAAATATGATCAATGTGGAAAACTAGGCTAGAATTACCGAATAATCTTACTTGTGAGTGCCTTCCCATGAAATAAAGAACCTATTTATAGGTGAAAATGATCCTCTACATGACCCACATACATTTTTTGCCTCTTAGTACATCCTAGGATGAAGATATATCCATAATAATTGATAAAATGACTCTAGTAGATGCCTTATATGATCTATGTGTCCTTTTTATCACGTTAACTATGAATTATTCCTTCTTCTTTAGATCAGATCGATTTTTGATAGGGATATTCTTTTTAACACTCTATTTTATCAAATGGAAGAAAATGAGTAAAATTAAAACATATATTTGGTAAGAAGAAAAGTTACAAAATAAATTTATGTCAACGTCTTTCAAGGAAAAATCACCTATGTACAGAAAAGCAGGGTCAGTGCTCATAGTACTTACATGTCAGCCTACATGACTAATCAAATTGAGTGCCTGTATGGATACCCTGTGCATGATCTATTGTGGAACCCTGGATATAGAAAACTATTCAAGATTTCCCCTTCACCTAGGGTACCATATTTTTCATTAATTAGTACACTAAAGTCTTCATTTTCATAGATTAGAATTCTAGAAGTTCTCCTAATGCTCTGATATCTCTAGTCATTCTCTAATTCCATCTAAATCCTTATAGATACACCTATAAGATACATAGAAGATATAATTAAAGAGGGATAATGAAATTAATGTCCTCCCTATGTTAAAAATAAATCAACACCTATGTGTTGAACTCGCTCCCCTATGGTGGGTGGAATCTATCGCAAGGTACACTTCCATAACCAGGGGCCATTATGAGCTACTTATGGGAATACTTGTGGAGAACCTTGAAGGCTTGAGAAAATCATAACCCCTGTATTTCCACAATTTTTCTATTCCCCAAGGTACCATAACCCCACCTATTCCCACCTATGTGAATCACCCCTACGCGATCCTCCCTTAGCATTCCCTTGTCTCAACCTTACAAAAGCATCCAATACTGACATCTTCTATGATTTCCATAGTATCCCCCCTTGTTCTAGTATCCTTATTTGAAAGGGACCAAGATAAAACCTCCACTAAAATTTATCGACATGAAAAACCATTAAAAGGGGAACAAAAAGGTGTCTCACATTTGTTTTTAATTAATTTTGTCATAGGTTTCAAGTAGTTGTCCTACCAGATGGTAAGTGTCCTTGGGGTGAATGTGGATTTTTATCCTTTCGAACACAAGGACACCGACAATATGGACAGTTTCAAGGTTTTCTAGGTATACAATACAAGGCCTATGACTATGTCCTATCCATATCAACTCTTAAACCCATAGCCTATAATTCCATGAATGATGGGAGATGATTACACTTTTGTTTCCTTTTATACATGGAATGAAATCCTCCTCCCCAACTATGGGACCAATTATATAGAAGCTCTCTTGGAGTAAGCCCCTAGACTTTAATGCATGAGTTTTCACTCTTAATACTTCTATCACCATTTTCTACTAGGTCAGAGAGGGGATCATCACCAAAATTCTCTCCTCTCTCCCATATACCATCATTCTCTTCCACCAGCGGACGAGGAGAAGTGATGATTGTTATGATCTCATGCTTCCTCTTATCTGTCACATTCAAGAATGAATCATACTGACTCACGTGCACACAGATTATAGCCATGATCATGACATCAAAATGGCTGGATTCGTGTTTTTGTAGAGGTTTTTCCATTGAATCTTCCTCTCACATTCCTTTATTGTTCTCCCATTATTTGATTATTCGTAGAAATTAATAAAACCTCATGGAAAAGATGTTTTTTTATTTGTTGAATCCATCGCTCCCTATTATTTCCCACAATGATCATGACTAAAATGGTATTATAGGTTGAAAATAATCATAATAACCACATGAATCCCCACTTGAAGTAAACCTTAATGTTTATTCAATGAATATTTCTTGAACTACAACAACTATAATTCCTTCTATAATCAGGATACGTATGAAACCTACCAAAGGAACAAGATTATTGTTCCTTATACTTAGTATACACCCCAAAATCTTATCAAGGGATTAATTTTCAAGAGTATAAACCAACAAAAAATCAAAAAATACGAGGTACATTATTAGGAGTGATCACCTAATCAAAACCTCAAATTTCCATCAATAAGATTACTACTCATTTCCCCAAACTCCACAAAGGAACCCTCTTTGGGAGTAATCCCCAACACAATCTTCTCAAAGATCCACACTCCACTACAAGGCCAACAAAACTACATGGGATTTTATTCCCATATAAATGGGATATACTGGTTCAAGAACACCTAAAAACATATAATATGTTTAATAACATATTATATAACCACAATTATGGTTTTATAACCATCCTTTATGGTAGTAATGAGAAATAAAGCTACATCGTCCACAATGGTGGTAAATCGGCACATCAGCAACAATGTTTTCATTTTTAGAATAAAAGTGGGGAGGGGAAGGAGTTTAACAACTGATATTTGTATAACATAATATAATATGATTATATATAAGATATAGTAGTTATTATTCATGTCTAGATATTTGAGTTAAGTATATAAAAATAAGACAGAAAATTAAAATAAATTGAAGGATAATGACAAAATATTTACCTCTTGAATTCTTCCCCTTGAGATCCTCTTTAAAGGGATTTTGAAATTGTATTTTGGTGAGAAAAATAAGAAAGTAAAGTTAGGGGTAGGTTATAGGAGAGGTAATGAATAGAATATAAGAAAGATTAATGGTAATATTAGTGTGATGAGAAAATGTGGCGAGGGGTGGTATTTATTGTGTATGAGAGGGGTGTTTTTCGAATATATTATTAAATTGTTTATTTTTTTGGCTCAAGATTACAAATAGATTGATAAATATACCTAAATATATTAAAATAATTATGTATAGTTAGAAAATTTGGGATTGAATTATCCATAAATAATTTATGAAAGAATAATTATGGTATTTATCATTTATCGTAAATTTTCATATTTAACTATAAACCAAAAAATCCAGTATTTTAGAAAACTCCAAAAAAAAATAACCATACCCATTTAATAAAGTGAATAATTATGAAATTGACTCCTTTTTATGATAATAATTTTAAAAATATGAGAAATTAAATTTTTAATTAAAATCATAATTTATTCAAAAAATACCAATTTTAAAATTATAACTTATTTTGTAATACATTAATAAACTAGTTATGGTATCGTAAAATTACATTATAATCATAAAAAAAGAAAATATTTGGTTATGAGTATATTTTAGGAAAATATATTTTCTTTTAAATTATTTTATATATTTAATATTTTTAAATAAAAATTTATCTTTCACAAAAATACCAATACTAAATTTCTCAATTTTGAAAGATTTATTTACTTATTTAATAATATAAATAAACAATATTTTTATTTATAAGATACCCAAATTCTATTCATAATTTTACTGGTTATGTTACTTTTATATTGGCCTATTTACTATTCCTAACTGTCACATTACTAATCCAAAGGACAAGTAACTATTCCATTTGTATAGGTTCCTTAAATTCTATAAATACCTCTTCCATCATTAATTTTTAATTTATAAAGTTAGTATTATATTATATAATTTATTTCATGGGATATCTACTATATATAATTACCATAAGAAGGTAAATTCTACTGATATAATTTAGGTTTTTAGAATATTCAATAATTTTGTTCACAAATAGATTTGTTTATTAAATAGTGCATTAAAGAATTCATCCATGGTTGAAATGATTCATCCCATATATACAATTAATTCATAATAAAAATTTTAAAACTAATTATAAATCAATAATGCGAAATAAGGAACTCATCTATATTTATTAAGTAATTTTTCTCCATCTTCATTGTTTTCCTTATTCATCACATCCATATACTCTAAAATAAATTTAAAAATTTAAAAATGGCTATCTACACTTATTCTCATCGATGGATGTATTCTCATTCCGCATGAAGTATTAAACTCTATAAAATTCATATATTAAAATATAATCACATATATTCCACCATGAACAATAATAAATCATCATATTTCTTCTGAATTTTATTTTCAAATTCAATTAGTAAAAATCCGATTATTTTTTACCTTTTCCAGAATCAAATCATTTAATTAGATCAATCAAAACCTCTCATTCACCCTCGATATGTATTTGGTAAAATAAGGCTAATGTTTTATTACTCAAGGTGTCATTAAAAACATCAACATCAACAAGAAAAATGTCAATAAAAAATGGATACTAAACCTTGTGTATAGGATTAAATACAATGATATAAATAGGTTCAAAATTATTTGAACCATTTTATTAACATGTATAGGCCATGTCATTGTAATGTTATCCCATGATAAAGTGATTCAATTTTCCTTCAAAATAATGAAATATGAAATTGATTGATGTTTTTTTCATTCCAAATATATTCCCTTGATTTTTTCATCATTAATACCATGTTTACATTACCTTTTCTAGAAAACTTTTGATTATTTTTTTGGTTTCAAATTCTAAAAATGAATATCTCACCATTTCACTCCCCATTCAGATCAATATAATGAAATCATTGACCATTTTGTTCTTTAGACTGTGATTATATCAAAAAATCTTTGAAATATTCATCAATATATTTTTGAACACATATTAATGCTCATTATCAACTCACCATATTCTATTAACCATACACATGGTTGAAATGGATTTTGTAGAGACCATGACTTATAAAATTGCCATTTCATAATATCTATAATAAATTTTACATTATAACATAGTCCAATAAGGATTTAACACATCTCTATTTAATAGACATTTCTTCCATCACTAAAGAGTTATTCATTGGATGGAAAAAGTGAAAAAAAAATTGTTAATAAATTATTTCACCATTATTACCCTTTTATTACTCTAAATATTCCCCATCAGTCATCAGTATACCCCTATTAAAAAATATACATTGAGAACCATCACCCTCAAACAAAATGACAATATCAATAATCTTCCCTTGGGGTTTCTATCAGTTTTAAATTTAAAAGCCTCATCAAATTAATAAAAAATTGTAGTTAAATCATTTTAATCCTATATGAGTGAAATAAGTGGGGAATCATTTTCTATGAATAAAATTATAGAATATGTATATTTTAGTAACATAGGAAACATAATCATATAAATAAATTATTATACATATTATAATCGAATTTCTGACATACACACTTGACATAAATGTTTGAAAATTTGGGATACTCATCAATATATTCACAATTAATAAATACTAAATTAATGTATTCACTTATTCCAAACGTTTGTAAATATAACCTATACAATAAAAAATCCATTTATTTTAAGCTATAATATACATGCTGACAACCAAAATACAGAGATAGGTGTGGTGGTTATGAATGAAAAGACCCTATCCTTGAGAAGAATAAGGTGGAAATCTAACCTTCATACTCAACCATTTAAAATTATCATTAGGTAATGGTTTGGTTAATACATATTTGATTTTCATAAATGTAGGAAAAATAAAAATTTTGATATGACCTACCCATTAAATTTATTTTTTCGGTTCTATTTGAAATCATCATTATTTGACAAGGAGTAATAAACTGGGTAACTATATAAATATATTCCTCTATAATTACCACATATAGTAAGGAATGGAGACTTCATTTCTATATTGAGATGTGCATAACGACTTATCATCCTCATAATTGAGATATTTTTATTGTTATAGAAACATATTACACTTCCCAAACACTCTATGTAAATGTACTTTTCATCATTTTTAAGGCCGTACATATTTCTTCCTTGTGGAATACATTATCACAAGTAGACTTCAAATCATAAATAAATAAAACCCAATCCAGATGATAAAATTAATATTGATCGAAAAAAACTTTTCATAAATATATCAACCACAATCCATGAGTTCCTTTAATGTATAGTATAATGAAATTCATAATAATAAAATTCATAATAATGAAATTCATAATAATGAAATTCATAAAAATTAAGTGATATTGATTCATTTCACAATGATACCTTGAACATAATTTAGCAGCATATATGGTATAATACCACAACAAACTCAAATTGTATAATAACACAATATTTTTTCTAATATCAATTTGGTTCACTTATTTACCTTTATATATAGTTTAATATTTTAATCCTTCTACTATACATGTAGATACTATTATTTTCATCCCCATTCAAAACCACTTCAATATATCATGCACATAGATCTCTTGAGAATCGAATATAATAGCATTCATTTAAAAAAATTAATTCCCAATAAATACTTATTTTTTAGTGAATGAAATCTAATAAATATACATAGCATTAAAGATAATGTGATTTCAAAAATATCTCCATATTTAAAAAATTTATTTTCATAAAATGATATCTATAGCAAGACATATGGATTTATTTCAATTTATGTACCTGTTTTTATACTCTATGTTTTATGAAATTAAATTTTTTTCACACAAGATTTATTATTTGAATGAATTTCTATTGGATCATTTTAAAATGAATAAAATTAATTTTTAAAACTATAAATTCTTGTTAAATTTCCTCAAAACATGAATGAATTATGATTCTCAATTTAGAAATCATCATTAGGTCTTAAAATAAATAAGGAAGATAGTATAACTACATTGATGCTACTCTATCATATTTGAGTTATGTTAGTAAGAAAAAAACATATGTTCTTAATATCTGAAACAAAAAAAAATAATTTTTAAAATAAATTCCTCCATCATGAGTATTACCTTTTAAAAAATGTATTTAATTATTCATCCCCTCTTCACCAATTTCTTTAATTTTTTATGAAACAAATATTTTTTCTTTATAATTTATTAATAAAAAATATACTAACTCCAAATTTATTTTTTTCAAAAATGATCAAATTATACATTCATAAAATCCACTCATTCTTATAGATTAAATATTTCTTTAATACGCCATGGATCTATAGTATAAAACATATTGTATGTGTGTTTTTAATGGACTTGTTTTTCATTTAACTACATGATTATGATGTGAAATTATATATTGAACATAAATATGACTCATTGTACTTGGGTGAATAATTTTAGGCATACTTCATCACATAATAAATTTGATTCATCATTTACCACATGAACATAACTAAATATACTATATTAAAAAAATTATTCATTTCTCTTCCATAATATTATTTATCCTCTCTATCAGTTCTAGATCTCCTTATTCATTATTCTTAATCCTTTTATGAGTTTTAAACAATCTTCACATTAGAACATTAAATAATATTACCTATTTTATTGTAAGAGAATTGATATACTCCTATAATTATTATAAAAATGTAAAAAATTATATCAACACTTATTTCCTAAAATATTCTCATTATCAAAAATTTTACATTTACAGTACATAGGTATATTAATGAAATTCAAATGATGACATGGACTTAAACATTACATATTCATGAATTTTGGATAAAAATTCAATTTCATTAATTTTTAGGAAATTTATATGTTTATAATTTTAGAGAATTGGGTAATTATAAAAATATTACAAACCAATATTTTCAAAATTGGACACTTCTAATATATATATTTTTCCAATAATATAAAACTTTTAAAAACAAACAGGTTTTCATTTCAAGACAATTCTTAACAAAATTATACTTTACATCATATTTAATCTTAAACATCCCTATATCCTATGATTTTTTTTAAATTTGGGAAGGGAACAATAATATCAGTAAGAAACATAAAAAATATTAATGGATGAAATGATTTATTGCATGAAAATGGATTGATATTTAACGTTTCGAAGTAAGATTTGGGCTCAAATAAACCTTTTATTACCCAAAACATACTATATCGTGAAAAATATTTGTATAAATAATTTACCTAAGGATAATAAATATATAATATAAATCATAAAGGTTTCTTCAAAAACATAAAAAACATAAGAAAACTTTTTCAAAAATTTATATGTTTCACCCTTAAGATATAGAAGACAATTTTTACTGAAATTAATATCATTATAAACCATTTTATAAATCATAGGATTACCATTAAAAACAATAAATTAATAAAAATAACATAAAGGTATATATGGAAATCATTTACTATATCACTCTTATAAATGGAATAACTAAAATATCTCCTTTCATACCGAATGCATTGGAGGTCTATTATGCACACCCCCTCCATTGGGCTATACTTTTACAACCCATCCATAGTTTATAATGTAACCTCCCATAATTGGTTTCTAAAAAAACCACAAACAAATAATTTATAATAAATCCAAAAATTATTATATATAATAGAAAATAACAATAATTTAATCATAATATATAAATTCATGAATCATAAATACATTATTTTTTTTAAAAAAAAATCTGTTCAGATATTAGCATATCAACTCCATTTGAAAACTCATTTTAAATACAAAAATTCCTATAAAAATGGAAGGACGATTTTCATGAAATAAATAAGCAATTCATAAAATGTAATATATATTAAAATAATGATTATGGAAGTAAGAAAAGACATTGTAGACATATATGTTAATATAAAAAATTTGTGTTTTTGTCAAAAAATTAAATATAAAACATATAAAATAATTTATTTTGATAACCATTGAAATAAATGGAAAAGAGATATGAAATTTTATTTTAATTATTTTAAATAAATATAAATTATTAATAAAATAATTTTTAAACAATGAAAATTGAATAAAAATAGTTAAAAAATAAATCCCTAAATAAATATAATTTTTAAAGAATGTCCCTTAGCTTGAGTACGATTCATCGTATGTGAGATTTTTATTCCAAGGAAGTAATCAAATATAAATAATTTATAATATTATGGCTATTTTTCCTGATTATTATTCCATTTTTTATATCTATTATAATGATATAAAAAATTAGTTAATCATTTAAGTTCACATTAGATGTTTTGAAGGTATTCGTTGTATATACAAAAAAATGAAGTGGGTAGGTTCACTATTGTCATATATTTAATTATTAAATTATCTGAAAAATAGTAGTAATGAAATAATTATAACTTATATACCTCATTTATATTTTTTTATAGAAATAATTAAATATTTTTATTAAAAATGTTCTATGTTACAATCATGTAGACGATTGGTCGTATGTTCACATTAGTAATGTTTCCAAATTTTAATGAAATTTAGAGAAATAATTTATATTATTTTATCATTATATAATAATAACAATATCATAAATACCATATTATTTCATTAAATATACTTTATATATCATCCATGTGATTTCACATGTAAAAAATGATTTGCTTCATTAAGGCGGTAGTTGACACTTATTCCCAGATGAAGTTATCATATTGTAGTGTAATAAAAATATTGATATATTATATTTTCAAAATGATAAATTATTAATGAATATCATAAATATTTCTTAAATATCAAATATATTAACAAACTATATCCTTGTAACAGTTCTTGTAAAACATTAATCAATAATAAATCACATCGCTTCATGAGATGGTAGTGGTCGTACACACAAGTGATGTAGTCATATGTAACATAGATTAGAAATTAATAAGGTATATGTGATATCATAAATAAATTAGTATATATAAGTTAAAAAATCATATATATACTTTAAATCAAGTATTATGACCATCCTTAATAGGAGGCCATGGAATACGAATAACATCAGTTCATTAGATAGTGTCATGTCGTGCACAAAAATGATAGTTTCATTTACCTTTTGAAGTAATTGGATATAGATTTAGATTATAATTTTATAATATAAAAGTATTAGTATATGGGATATTCTAGAGTTATTATATAATAATTATGGAAGACTATTTAAATGGTTTTGTAGATTAAATAAAAAAATCACGGTTAAGCCCAATGTGTTTTCTCTATAGAAACTAATTAGGTTAGAATAAAAAGAATAAATAAGAAGGATTTAATATTTTAAAAGGATTATAAGATTTGATTATGGATGTAATTATGGGATTTTGGGTTTTATTTTATGAAACTAAATGTTATTTATGTAATATGTGAAGAAGAGGGGGTTCTGTTCTAAAAGTATGGTGGGTGTCACACATGAAATTTTTCAAAATAAAAAGTTGTTCCCAAATTTTCTACGTGTCGTTTGGATCCAAAATGCACAATTTTCAATATTCATATGATTTATGGTAATATATATCCATAAAATTGAAATTAGAAAATTTTTAAGTCATTTTAACAAATATCTTTTATCTTTTAACTCACCATGGTATACCATTTTCACCTTATGCATGATGGAAAATTTTTATGGTTTTTACTGTATATTATGTTAAAAATTTTGGTTGAACTTATTAGATAACATAAATTATTTTGATTCAAAATTTGGAATCTATTTTTCCAAATTGAATTTAAAAAATTTAGATACCCTAACCCCATTAGCCGTATGTCATTTTTTGTATTATTACTTTGGAAAAATATATAAGGTAATGCATCCTAAAGAAACAACTAGTTTAGAATTCTTGGTAAACTAGATAAATACATGAGCCTTTATTAAATTTTAATAAAATAATTACAAAATATTTTTTTAATATCATTATTCCAAGTTGAATATCCTTATATAACATTCATTGTAAAATTCATGGTTTCCTAGGAAACGAAAGAAAACAATTGAGATATAAAATACTCAGTTAGGGTTATATAAATAGGAATCTAACATGAATCATTAATAATAAACAATATCTCAAGGTATATAACTTAACACATATGAAATTTAATCAATAATCAATGAATTAATTTAATCCAAAGATAAAATCAATGGAAAAATATAATGGATACTAAAAAATATAGAAGGGTAAATAACAGAGCACACATTCCATTTAAGTAATTTAAATCCATAATCAATGGAAATTTAAATAAATAAAAAAATATTCTATTTAAATAACTTTACTTCATGAATATAAAACACATAATCAATATGGAAAGGTAAACAGTCAAAGACACATGACATATAATCAATAATCATAGAATAAAATGCATCCATAGATAATATGTTTATGAAAATCTCATGTATAATCATAATAACTAAAATGAAGGAAATTATTAATTATCAGACTTCGTGGTTCCCAAGAACATGATGCAATTAGCATCAAGAACTGTTACTTGATTTTTTAGAATATACTGGGTAAAACCACATTTAAATGGATACAGCCAGCTGATTAAGCATATATGACTACTTTTTAATCAATTATAATTCATTAACCATCCCCAACCCATGTCTTTCATTTACGAATACATCCTCAAGTATTGAATAATTTATTTTATTAAATAAAAATTTGTCTTATCCTCAAATCATTGTATTAAGTAAATGATATAGTCTTATCAACATTTCCCTAGTTTGTTAAATTATTATCAATGTAAGAAACATATCTAAAAATTCTATATATTTTAGTAAAAAATATACACGATCTATAATATTGAAATTTAGTGAAAATTTAATGTACATATAAATGTCAATATTTAATGTAAATGTTAATTACTAAAAAAATAAATTAATGAAGTGAATATCAATACATTTGTTGGCCAAAATAATCAATAAAATATATGGGAATATAAATAATGGTATAAATAAAATATATACTAATTGATGAAATAATATCGGGTTTTTCCATTTATTAATAGAAATAACATAAAAATACATTAAAAATTTCTTGAGGAACCATACATTTTAATTTTGAAACTCATTTTTAAAATAATTTTCCGTTCTACTCACTCATAAAAAATATTATTTAAATATTCTCCAAAAATTACAAAGTATGATTCAAAGAAATGTGAATAATGATATTGGGTAATTCAATAAATTCATTAAAAATTAAAAGTAACATTCCTTTTGAATTGGGAAAAAGTTGGGAATGTTCTATGTTCTGAAAAGTATAAGAAGGTCCATTGACAATTTTGTTAAAATATAAACAAGAATTATATTAAAAAAATATAGTATTACTTAGATAAAATATTTTAATGAGTAAATATATGTGAAAATTTATTTCATATATCAAATTTTAATGGTTAAATAAATTATTACTTTTTTTAGAAAACATTGTTTTAGAAGAAATAGATTTCCCAAAAAAGAGAGAAATAAAGTCAGATCTTCATTAAAATCATTTTATAAAAAACATTAAGTAACAAAGAGAGTAAAATAGTAATATTAAAAGAAAAATATAATGAATATCTAGAGGAGAATAAAATTAAAGGGTTTATTTAATAAAGATCAAATAATTTCCATTGCTGAAAATTCATGGACCAAAAATCATGATTAAGAAGTGATTGTGAAACAAACTATTATAATGATCATAAAGTCAAAGTGATAATTAATCTATAAATAGATTATTTGTAAAAAAGGAACTCTATATAAAAAAATTGATTTATAAAATAATATAAAAAAATTAATTATACATATAATCATAGAGTATCAAAGACTACAGGGTGATATAACCCAATGAAATGTAATTGTGTTATGAAATTTTTACCTTTCTATATTATATATAAAAACCACAAGAAATTAAATATTTGAACTTAAAAAAAATAACAATAATAATGAATTGTTTATGAAATTAGTGTAAAATGAGTATAATATACACCATCTAAATGAATCTAGGTTCATAACTTTACAATATTCCTCAATGGAATGAAATAGAGATGAAATCCATTACCTAACACTCCCTTTTTGTTGAATGTGATTTAAACTCATGTATGTTAGTTTTAAAAATTTCACAAAATCATTATAGAGACATATTAATATTTATAATATCATATATGATCATTTTATAATATATTATTACCCGATCATAAATAATCATTAATAATTTTCATTGTTTAGTAGGTTGATTGTCATGTTTTTCCATGTGTGTTTCACCATGAAAAATCATGTAACTCTATATATTATTTAGCTATATAATATACATGAAAATTATAATTAAAAAATTATCATATTTCTCATTAATTTTTATTTCAAACCCAATATTTACTGATGGTTATGAAAAATAATGTTCTTTATAATCATTAAGAATTTATATTTTACGTACATATGAGTAATGTTTCCATTTTTCAATGATCATTATGAAAAAAGGTAAGTAATATTTTTCATTTATATAATTACCATTATAACATATATACATTATTATATACTTATATATATATCATCAATGTGTTTTGGTGATGAAAATAAAGTCATATCACTTCGTGAAGGCAGTAGTCCACACATACATGAACGATGTTATCATCTAAATATGACAGAAAATGAATGTCATAAAATTATATAAACTAACATTATTGAATGAAATATTTGTAATGAATATAACAATTATATCATTTAAATCTCATATTACAATTAAATATATCTTTATCACCTTCCAGGTGAATCGTTATTGAAATATGAATCTCATCGCTCGGTAGGTCGTAATCTATCGTACACATGAGTGACAATATCATATTGTCAAAAAGATATTTATATTATATAGAGACTCCATTGGTATAACAATGATGTAAATATAATATATATATATATATATATATTGTTTATATTCATCATCACACACAACCTGGAGGGGTGGAAATAGGATATTAATTACTTCTGCTCATAATGTGGTAGTTTACCACACACATGAAGGATGATTTCTATAACCCATTTGAAAGAAGTGGTGTTTGGTTGTTCTCATTCCCTTATTATTAAAACATAATAGTATATCAAATATTATATATATATTATATCATCATGGTTTAATTTAGAGTGGATGGTGCTACGGGCTACGAGAGATGGTACTCCCTTCCACTTCAATGGATTTTAGGGTTTTGGTTCGGCCATGGAGATACCGTTATTCCTCGGCTTCAATCGTCTTTCTCCTCCTAGTGGAGTGGCATCGGAGGATCTCTCCTCGATTTCTGCTCGGGATTCTCGGCTCTCGAAAGATTCTTGCAACCCTGCGGTTGTGATAAAGTCCATTTCTTCGTCCGGTGTTCACGCGGCTTCGAATCCTTGTGCTGGATCTGTGGAATCATCACAGCCATCTCATCCGACCTTGAAGATTGATGTGAACCGAGGCGAATTGCGGATTTCATCAAATCAGGAGAAGGTTGATGCGGTTGTAGCTTCGGTTGAGGCGTTGCGACGAGATCTGGTTCGGCCCCGTGATACGTTACTACGAGATCCGGTTCTGCCCCGTGGTGATGTTCTTCCTGGTTCTAATTCCACTTATGATGTGATGAGAAAAATCAAATTCATGGTTGAAAATTGGATGGAGCCTTTTCATTTTCACGGTTGACGTACCCAAGTCCTAGTAAAAATCATCGCAAGGGTTCGTCAGCACACGTTGAAGCCAAACCTACAGTGCTTGATGAGAGAATGTTAATAGGAAAAAATCATTGATTGCATGAATTGTTCTTCATAAAGGTGTGCAACCGTGGAAGCTTGATGATTTGATTCTTAAAACATCGCTTTTATGGGGTTTCTCTAATTGGAAATGTGTTTCTCTTGGTTGAGGATTTTTCCACTTCGTTTTTTCGTCTGATGATTTGATGCTTCGACCATGGAGCATGGGAACCTTGTTTTTGAAACCTGGATGGCTTCATTTTCATGAATGGACATTGGATTTTAACGTCTCACGTGCAATAAATTCTTTTTCTCAATTATGGATTCATCTTCATGGACTCAATTGGGTCCTCTGGCATCCTAAAATTCTGTATGATATTGGCATGGCAATTGGGACTCCGATGAGGCTTGACAAAGAAACTAAGGATGTTCGGTTTGGTAGTTTTGCTAGGATGCTGGTGCAGGTTGATCTTAGCACCACTATGATTTTCAAGGTAACCCTTTCCACTCCTTAAAATATTCACATTGAAGTTGAGTATGAAAAAAACCTCTTTTCTACAATGAATGTATGGTCATTGGACAGTCATTAGAGCTATGTCAGAGGAATGTTTCTTATAGGGAATGTGGGGTGCGAGGACATTTAGCATCTCTCTGTCGTAGCAAGTCAAAGGGGAAGTATTCGATGTTTCCAAGGTCTATTGTGCATGATTTTGATTCACTTCGTGAGCTTGTTCCTAATGTTCCAGATGGGATGGATGTTGGCAAAGGGTTGTTAATTGATGTATCTCCAATGAAAGACCATTGTAGACCCTCTACGACTCATTTAGTCAAAGAGGCTAATCTATTTGGGGACCCAGATACACTCCCGGTTGACGTCTCCAAGAAGAATGATGTGCAACAACATCTTGATTTCCAGCAAAAAATCCAGAATCTTTTCCATGTTTTTGAATTACCTGACTAATGGGGGAATGTTTCTAATGTGGGTACCCCGATTAGGGTCTCGGGCAGTGGTAGACACACCTCTTACATGGATGCCATTTTAAGTGTCAATACAAAGGGTGATTCTAGTGAGGGTTTCACCTCTTTTCCCTCAAAACGGAGACCACACAAGGATTATTCTAATGTTCCTAGATACGTGTCTACCAGATTATTGTCTAAGGGGTCAAGGAAGGTGGATACAAATATTTTGAAAATCTTAAATGGGGATAAGTCTCAATCTGAGTGGGAAATAGCTGGTGACTCTGATTAAGGAAATGATATGTCGGTTTATGATCCCTAGACCTGTTTTTGGTGAATGAGGGCATTAGTTTGACTGACCCCGTCTGCGACCCTTATGTACCATTTTCTTTATTTTTAATAAATGGTCAGAAGCTTTGATTCTGGCTGGACTTTTCTGGTATATCATCATGGATTAATAAAAATTTAAGGATTTAGAGAAATAAGTAATTTAAAAAGGGGAATTGAATAACATTACCTCATTGTCAGGTATCCTCGTTAGGGTTTCACAAAATCCATCAAAGGTTACAATTATGCCAAATATAAGTCTTCTTATTATGATGAAAGGTATTTAGGAATTTTATTTAGTTTTATCGTGGCCAAAATAATTATATGTGAAGGCTTCAGAAGGAGAGGATATCGGATGGAATTTTGTAATTGGAGGAGAGGGCACATTTTGTATTTTTGAAATGAGTTTAGTGCTACAACATTTTTCTTATGTCAAAAGGGACCAAATTCAACCATTATTGAAATTAATTGTTGGAATGGTATAAATATGTCCATAATATTGTTTTTATAAAATTTTATAGGTCTTGAAATCCTTTTAGTATAACCCCCGGTAAACCATTCTTACCTTAATTATAGTGATTAATTTGTACAACATTCACTATTAATTTTGGTCAAAAAGTCTAATTTTTTTTGAAATTATAAATTATTATAATTAAAAATATAGAATTAATTTTTAAAAATTAAATTACCATAAGTGGAAATTTTTAATTTAATATTTTTCTCACAGATATAAGGATAAAGGTGGTTTTTAAATGAAAAGTGTTCAAAAGCGTACAATATTTTTATACCAAAATTAAATATGAAAATTACTTTAATGAAATAAATTGGAGTAATTATATAAATTTAAATAATCTTAATTTAATATCAATTATTAATATAATATAACCTTATAAATTATTTCCACGAAAGAATAATTTTCAATTAAAATTATGTATTTTTACTATTCTAAAAAAATGAAACATATGAGAAATTCAAAAAAAATCCAACTAAGATAATTTGGACATTCCTATTTAAAAAAATTAATATTTTATATAAATTTCATGAAAATTTTAAAAATTAATTTTAAATATTTTACGCAAAGGGTGATTAAACTGTCTCTTAAAAAAATATATTTTTTAAGAAAACTTCATTTTTATTTAAAATGATTATTATTTTATTTCTATTAAATATATAACTATTGAGTTTTGTAAACTATATATATCAATATGTTATTAAATAGAATTTATATCATATATTAAAAATCTACGAGATATTTTTCATATTAAATTTTAATATTAATACTATACAGTTGTTTGTTAGAACTTAGTCTTGCCTTTAACACAACTATTCAAAGAAACTCATTAGTGAATGTACTTGATGCTAAACCCAATTTTCCGTTTAATGGAATATATCTATTATAATTTTATTATTTTATAATATTTTGTGTTACATAGAATTTATAGAATTTAATATAAAACAAAACCCATAAAGACATGAAAAAAATTGATTTTTCTATAAATGTATTCTTTATGCAGAAGTTGGTTTTATATAACCTCCCAGTCTTGTAATAATCATTGTATAAATTAAAATTAAATTTTATTGTCATATAAAATGAAAATTTAAATTAAATCATTATTGTTTATGTTTTTATAATTAAATAAAATTGATAAACTTTATGCTCTTTAATTTTTTTTTAACCGCATTTTTAATCCAAAAAATAATCTATTTCTATCATCCAATATAATGATCCAAAAAAGACAATTAATTTGATTGAATATAACTTAATAATATTTCTTCAAATTAAATTATATTAATATAATAATGGTAAATCAAAAGGAATTAATTTATTGAAAATAAATTATTATTACAAAAATCTGTATTTTCACTATTCATTAAAAAAATAATTTTAAAAATACAAAACATCACCATAAAATAATATTTGTAATATATCATCAAAAATAAAATTAATTTTTAAAATTCCAATTCCTATAATTTAAAATTAAATATTCAGGTAAAACCATATAAAAAGAGTTTAATTATTATCACATCATTTTTTGATTAAAAAATTAAATAATACTATTATAATGGATATAAATATATAATTTATAAATATTAATCATCATGAAAATTATTTATTTTATCCTTACCTGGGTTGTTTCATTCATATCCATTTTGGAAATTTCATCCTCAAAAAGTTATTAACTTATTAAATAAGTGGGTATATCTTTAATACATATCATTTTCACATTATCATATTGCATCTTCAACCACACCAAACCATAAATTATTGAATCACATTTTTCACAACAATTTATCCTTTTGGTAAATAATTTTAATTTTTTTCATCATAGGAATAGTTATATTCTAACTGATATACCTCATGGATCAAAACATGAGATGAATCTGACATAAATTTCCCTAACATTGAAACTATAAATATGTTTTTGTACCTGGGATAAACTCGAAGAAAAATCCACTCAGTAGAAAATTATTCCAACATTCTATAGGTTTTAATATAGTTAAAATAACTATATATATATAAATATAAATTTCCCTTTATACCAAAATTTATAACACTTTTCCAAGGAGGTGAGTTGAGAAATACATCATCACCAAACTCGAAAGAAAAATAATTTCTCCAGTTTTCCGCCTTACATTTCTATCGTCTCTGATCCATCTTCATGTGATTCTGAATTCTCTTACCTTTCCAAACCACCTCCCCTATTATATATGGTACTAGAAATATCATTTCTCTTACTTTATTCGAAAATGTAGTTTATAGAACAACTTTATATATTAATCCTTGAATGGTTCCATCTGAATTTAGAAATTCCATATGTTATTGTAAAAAAACTAAACAAAAGATAGATGGTGATCCTATCATCCATGATAATCCATTGAAAAATCATAAAACATGTATTCCAAAGTCTTAATATTTAAATTAGTTTACCTATTAGATTGAAATAAAAATAAGTAGTGATATTTAATTCTATACCCAAATGATTTGTATATTTCTTTCCAGAAATTAATGTGAACCTTGGATCATAATTAGATGAAATGGATATCGTAACAGCATGTAACCTGACTATGTCATTGTGATAAAGTCAATAAATATGATCCAGATGCATTTTATCTTTTACATAAATGAAATACACAATTTGTTTAATTGGTTAAAAATAACACAAATCACAATTTTTACCTCTTGACGTATTTAGAAATACTACTATGGAATCCATGGATATATTCTATTTTTTACATACTAGTTTTTGAAATGGTTGAATTATAACATTCAATATTATAAATTTTTACATAACCTATGGGAATGGAAAAAATCATGGTTAAGAAAGAAATGTATATTTTTATACCATCCCACCGATAATATTTCCAAAGGCCTCAGTACATTTTAGTACATTTAAGATGAACAGAAAATAAGGATCTCTAAGCATCACTCGATAAATCTTTTTTCAAATGTTTATCATATGTCATTTATAATATTATTGCATATTTTATAACATGTTATTCATCTTCATTAATCTCAATAAGGTTATTATTTTTATTATATTCTACTATTTTCTATAAAATATGATCCTAGTTTTGAGCTTGCATAAGTCTTTTTGAATAATTAATCTACAAAAAAACCTAAAAACAAAGGATATCCCTAATACCACAACATATAGGACAAATTTTATTAAATAATAAACCAGTGGGACATGTTTAGATTTAATCATGGTTAATATAGAATTATTTCTACAACTCAAATCAATAGAAATAGTGTTGGCCTTTACAGGATGATAATGAATCATGAAATAAAAATCCATGATCAGTTTCATCCTACTTCTCCGTATCATGTTGAATTTTCTATGATTGAATATATACATTATTCACTTTATATCAATATATATATATATATTTACATTTATCCATATAAATGATTCCTCCAAATATTTAAATAAAAATACAAAGTATCTAATTCAATATCAAGCATGGGATAATTTAACTCATAAGTTTTTAGCTGCTATAAAGCATAATAAATTACTTCATAATTTTTTCATAAGGACACAAAAATTTCTTTTTAAAGAAGAATAAATATATATAAAAAAATCAATAATTTTAATATAGAAAGAGAAAAAGTGTAGAATTAACTATTCTTTATTTTATATCCAGAAAATAATCATCACATTCATTCAAATAGATGAATTTAACACTTTTTCATGTTTGCATTGATACTGGGTTAGACAAACAATACGAGTTTAAAAAACAAGTTGTAAAATACTAATCTAATAAAATGTGGATTTTTTTTAAAATTTATAGTTCTTTTATATTATTCAATAACTTTTATTTTATCAGGTCAATTGTTATTACATTTATAGAAATAACGTGTCCAATGAAATAAATTTGTTGCATCCAAAAATTACATGTACCAAATTTCCCATACAATTTACTTTCATTCAAGGAATATAAAATAATACAAATGTGCCTTTCATGATACTCATCAATTTTATAATAATTTCATAAATAAACACCAATATAAACTTATCTAAATAAACATGGAAAACATAATTCATAAAATCCATAAATATAGTTAGATCATTATATCACCTAATGTGAATAACTAAAAACTAATAATTCCCATTTAGAGACTAAACAATTATCTTTTAAATGTATCATCATTCCTATTTAGTTGATGTCACCCAAAACTCAAAGCAGTCGTAGAAAAATATTATACACCCTAGAGATAATGAAACACATCCTTGATACAAGGTGAAGAATAATTTTTCATAACTATGATGTTACAAAAGGCTCTATATTCAACAAAAACCCTCAAGGAACCATATTTCATTTTAAAAAATAAATCAATATCACCCCTTGATGAATTTAATGGGTTAATTAATCCTTTATATAGAAAACCATGTAATATCCTTTTTAAAACTAAAGGATCTACATGATCTATGTGACATGGGTGTTTTGAAATATTCTTAAATCCATTCACTATGTCAATAGTAAACTCAACCCCTGTATCTTGAAGAAAACCTAGTAAATCCTCAAAAAAAATAATCAATACATTCATTCACTACTAGTACATCAATAATATGAAAATTTTATGTCATTTAAACAACTTTTTCTAAATAACATTCACTTGCATTTCTAATAAATTTATGAGCTTCATGATATTTTATCTCTGGGTCCAAATCACAAAATATAATGGTCCCTATAAATCAATTTGGCATTAATATTTCCACATAATGATTTCACCAAGAGTTTTTTCTTCCTTTCATGATTTGATTTTTCATTTTATCTTGAAAATATATAAAAAATGAAGGAATGATAATATATTAAGTCAAACATGTTATTGGAATATTTTGAAAAAATTAATAACAAATATTGCACCACATCAATTGATAACCACACAACAACCATAATTTTACAAAATGATTTTTCCACCCCATTTTTATTTCGATCTTACTAATAATCACCATGAGTAATTAACTTCGGACATATATTTCCATAATAAAAAATCATTACAATTAAGACATTTTACCACTTACTTTTAATTTATTTTTAAATAATATTACTTGTAGTAAAATTTTGTATGACTAATATTAAAACATATGAATCGCTTCCCAAACATTATTTGACATTTTCCAGGGTGATTTTTACCAAACTAATAAAAAGAAGGGATATTTATTTTCATACCTATATATATTTTGATACATTATTACCAATATCCTAACATAAAGACCTCATTTTATTTTTATTTTCATAGAATAGTTGATCATTATGGGAAAAAATCCATTGCTTCCTTCTCGGTGCATCAAAATAGTTTTTCATATATTTTGAATTCATGGGAAGAAAACTTATTATGATATGTTATCTTTATCCCTATGTATAAATGATTAATTTTAATATCATGGTCACAAATAAAATTTACAATTTACCAATATAGTTTGGTGAATATTTATAAATATTCCTCCACCAAATCATCATCCTTTAACATTAATTTAAATAATTTTTTCTCAATCCTTGTACAAAAAACATTAGGAAAATATTTATCAAAGGCGATATTTTTTAATGTGCCCAATTATATAAAATAAAGACCATCTCTTTCATTGGTATTCTTAACAGAATAAAACTATTTATTAGATTCACCATAAAAATGTAAATGTAAAGGGTTGCCTTTTGATGTTTTGAAATCCTCTTGACATCAAATATATTCATCATGGAAATAATACAACCTTCAGATAACATTTGTTCAGACGATCCACTGAATATATGAGGATATTATCCCCCAAAATTCTATACTATCTTCACATTCTGAAATAGTGGATCTAGATTCTCTATAGAATGCATTTATGAAAGATTTATATCTTGTTTCAACTGATCCATCATCACAACAAACCACTCAATT
The DNA here is from genome assembly GCA_963277665.1 of Viscum album. Taxonomy (NCBI): domain Eukaryota; kingdom Viridiplantae; phylum Streptophyta; class Magnoliopsida; order Santalales; family Viscaceae; genus Viscum; species Viscum album. Next base: position 72,225,246 of record OY728134.1, on the reverse strand, counting down.
CCAATTCTGACCATTATAGGATGTAGATTTGGGAGGATATCATCATGTTGGTTCTTTTATACTATAGCCTACAAGTTTCCTAAAAAACCCATTATTAAAAAACATATTTTAGATGAATAAACATGTTAATCTTCAAATTATATAAAATTTCAACTTAACCATTCGGTAAAATATTTTATGGGTAGTGAATAAAAATTATATTATCCTATAAAAATATATATCCATTCCTCTGATACTGAATACATTTAATTGAACATGAACATCACATTATCTTGATTTTTAATCAAGATATAACTGAATTCAATTTTTAGGATCTTTTATCGATTATAGATTTTTCAAATTACTTTGTAAATCATATATAAAAACCATATTTTTAAAAGAGGACACTTCAATGAAGTACACTTTTTTCCAAGAACATAATAATCTGAAAAATATATATATTTAATTTTCATGAAAAATATTCACAATTTTAAAGAAGACTACATATTTTATTTTCTTTCTTAATCGCTATGAATTTTTATTTAATTTTTGAATGGAATGATATCATAGTAATAAACATATAAATAATATAAAATAAATATATTTTACCATAAAACATATTAAAACATACCTTTTAGTGTATTATTTGGGTTCAAATAAATATTTTATTACCCAAGAAATCACCTTCTCTGCCCAATTATTTTCTTAATGAATTTCCTTAAAAATTTAATGTAAAAAATAAAACCCATAAAAGATTCCTTGAAAAAATTATAAACTCATGAATTTTTCTTAAAAAAGTAATATATTCCCGCTTAAGATGTAGCAAATACTTTATTTTGGAAATAAGAGTGTTGGTTATCTTTTTTTAAATAAAAATATTTCCATAAAACCCAGATAATTAATAGACACTATATACATGTATCATGGGATAGAATTTTCTATAACACTCTTACAAATAGAACAACCATAAGAATGTCTTGAATACCCATTTCATTGGAGGGATATCCGAGACCCACCCATACTTCTTTTATAATGTAACCACCCATCTACGGTTTATAACATGGAAACCCATCCTTGGTTCATAATGGAACCACCAATATTTAGGTTATAATTAACCCATCTATCATAAATAATTTCCATGAACTATAAAATAGTCATAAAAAATAAAATATTTCAGCAAAAATACATTTTTTCACCGATAAAAAAATAATTATAGATATTAATATACCCATTGCATTTAAATAATCGTTTTTTATACAAAAATACCTTGATAAAGGGAAATATGATTTTTATGAATAAAATATTAAATTATTTAATGTAATCATAAGTAAAAATAATATTTATTATGGATTAAAAAGTTATTGTCCTCATATATGTTAAAATAGACATTCATTTTCGTTTATTTATTAAACAAATTCATATATAACATGTAATAATAATCCTTTTTGAAATAATTTAAATAAAATCAAAAGATAATGAAATATCTTGTATACTTTTTTTATATCCATATAAAACATTAATAAAATAATTTTTAAAATTTTTACATGGAAGAAAATTATATGAAATATGTATCCTCTAAAAAATATTTCTATAACGAATGTCTCTTACCTTAATTTGAATCATCACATATATTCATTATATTCTGGAAAAATTAAATTATTTAATTTATTTAAATTATTATGAAAAATTTTCATGTTTATTATTCCTTTTAAATTTATCTGTTACCATGATATAAAAAATCATTTTACCATTTATCTTTATTTATTAGTTTTTATGGTATTTTCAATATGTGTCAAAAGATGAGTTCTGTAGGTTGACTATGGTAAAGGAGTTAATAATTCATTCACATATTGAATAATAATAATGATATAATTATAATTTTTATACATCATTTATACTTTTAAAAACAATCTTGAAATATGCTTATGAAAAATTAAATATGTTACAATCATGGAGATAGTAGGCCCTACAAACCCGTTAATGATGTTTTAATTTTCCATTACCATTATGGAAATAATGTATGTTTTATTCTATATATACATAATGATCATAAAATCATAAATTATATATTATATCTTTAAATATAGTTATATTTATTATCTAAGTGATATGTTAAGAAAAAATAATCGCATCACTTCGTACAGGTGAATATCCACATATATGAACGAATGACATCATTAGTTTTTAGTGTAAGATTGAAAATGATATATTTTATTTTTATATAGATAAATATTCCATTATTATAATTAATATTTAAGGAATATAAAATATATTAATTAAATTTTTCTTTATTACCTTCTTTGTAAATCATAAGTGAAAAACAAATCACATCGATTCATGAGGTGGTAGCGTGTCATACACACGAGCAACAATATCATATCCCCTATGAAATGAAATATATGAAGGTACATATGATATAATAATTAAATAAAGTTATTTTTATTAAAAATATCATATATATTCATTAAATCGAGTTTTATAACTATACATAAGAGGAAATGACCGAAAATGAATTACATCGGTTCCTGATGCGATAGTCTACCATAGACATGAATGAAATCATTGTTTCCCATTTGAATGAAGAGGATATATATTATGGTTATTATAATGATAATTAAAAATATAATTATATGGGAGATAATTTTGTTTTTATATCATAATAATTTAGTAATTTTTAAGGTTTTTGAAGAATAAATATAACAAAACTACCCAATTAAGAACAATATCTCTTCTCCAGAAACCTTCCTTAGGTTATCATCAAAAAGTTACCATAGGATGAATTTAAAATGAAAAATTTGATTCGAGGATATGGGTTGGTATGTATTTAAGGTCTTTTGTTAGGTATTTTTTTTACCAAAAGTCTTTTGAGGTGCGAAGAGTAGATGATAGAGAGTGGCCATTTAAAATCGAGGTGAGTGGCAAACTAGTAATTTTTGAAACGAAAATAGTGTACCAATTATTTTCACATATAAAAGAGATCCAAAATGAACTATTATTGTTCCCAAAAAATATATATGGTTAAATTTTGGATATAAATTAGATTCTAAATAACTTTTTACGTCATTTTAACACTTATCATTATATTTTAACACCCTAGTAAACATGTTTTAACTTTAATCATGTTAATAGTTTTTTAGCTTACCATTATTAATCATGATAAAAACATATGATTAAATTATTATATAATATAAATTATTATTTCTCAAAATATTTAATCCATCTTACCAATTTGAATTCGCATAATTAACATAATTTAATTTAAAATAAAACCCACGAACATGACGAAAACATGGTTTAAAAAAGTTATTTCTAAGCATAAGATGACATTATACTAAAATTATGAGTAATAATAATCATTTAATAAAATTAAATTAATATTTACTTATATATTATCTATAAATTTCATTTAAATAACTAATCATTATTTTTTGTTTTAATTAATTTAACTACAGAAAAATTATGCACAATAAAATTTTTTTCATAAAAACATGTCTTTAAACCCAAAACTAAATATAAAATAAAATCCAATGTAAATGTGATTTTAAAAAATTAAGAAGGTAAATTATTACTAAAGAATAATTTTATAAAATTAAAGCATATTCAGAACATAAAGATACATTTAAATTACTTAATTTATTGAGTAGAATTAACATATATAAAAAAATTGTATTTTTCCCTAAAAATATATATTTTCTAAAACATGTTAACATTTCACAATATGTAAATTTTTTACTATAAATTTAAATATGTAATTATTTTTCTAAAATAATAATTATATAATTTATAAAATGAAATTTTAAATAAAGACTTATTTTAAAATTATTTAATTAATTACATATATATTTAAATTAAAACACTATTTTATATTTTTTTTATGAATATAAATATATAGTTAATAAATGTTTATAAATGTGAAAATGATAAATTTTTTCATTACCAATGGTTTTACTAATTGTCACTTTAATGTACAAGCCTTTATATAGTATACATCAAATGGAGAAAATTTGGAATTTGGATGATATAAACTATAGTATTTAATACTAAATACTACTATAATGCCTCTTGAAAAATATAATTATAAGTTATTATTCTAAATATAATTCAAGAAAACTCTAACCTTATTATATTTTATATTTTATAAAAAAATTTATTTTCCATCATAAAAACATGTGTGGCATCATGATTTTATTGATAAGTTTTAAAAATCACACTTATCAAATCATTATTTTATCCATTTAAACTATTTTATTGAAAAAAAGATACATATATTTACTTCTCATTGATCTCTAAAATTTATTCAAATCCAATGGTTTGTATTTTATAACTATAAAACATGAAATCAATGTAAATTCTTTAATTAATGAGGAAAATTAATTTTCCCTATTTAATGACTTTTCCTCATATGAATTTATGAATTAAAATAAACAATTTTCAATTTATGACGTGTTTGTGTGTATAAATTTTTGTCTTAAGATTTTTTAATATATCGATTTTTTATGTTTATGATTTCAGAACTACTTTCCCCTCAAACATTTTGGAATGCAAAAAAAATCTACATATATTTTTTTCATTTTCTTTTGGACAGGGTGGGCATCTCTTTTGGTGGAAATTAGTATCTACATTCATTATCAAATAAATATTAATAAACATATGTATATTTAAAGTGGTCTATGATTTCTCATTTTCCTATTGAAATAAAAAAATCCACTAATCAATACAATAAATATCTATCCTTTTAAAAAAATTCATTTTCTTTTTTTAATTATTTTGGATTTTTTTTAATTTTTAAACCTAAACCCAAAATCAAATTAATTATTTTTTAATTTGAAAATATTTTCTCCATTATTAACTGATGAAACTTCACTAATTTTTAGTTTCCAATAAATTATGGAGTAAAATGGTCAATATTTATATCATTCAAAATATATATAGTTCATCACATCACTGGTCACGTGTCTTGAACATTCAACATAAAAAATTATTTCACCCAAAACTAACATATATAATTAAAAATAAATAAATATTATATAAAAATAAAGCACACACCCAAAAACAATTTTTTTGTATTTTATTATACTCAATATTTCCGTCTGATATAAAAATATAAAATGTGTTTTATCCATAATATTTAATCACCATAGATTCCCTTCTTGAAGTATCGAACATAATATTCTTTTACGTGACATGATGAAGTTGGGAACATAGTGAAATGGGAAAAATTAATTAATAGTTAGTGTAAATCATATCAATGAGTCCTAATGAATTTATCATTGTATCATAAATATTAAAGTAAAATCCACACTAATATAAAGGAATTATTAATGGAATAATTTAATAAAATGATATAAGTTCAACATGTGGAATAGTAACATGACAATATATTATAACACTAAAATATAAAATCAAGAATATGTCATAATAAAGTCCTAACATATCACATGGAATAGGAATATAAAATCATTATGAAATAATATTGAGCTACATTATATGAAATAAATATGTAGAAAAAAATACATTGAAAAACATAAACTATATTTAGTCTCACTACCAAAACCTTCATAATATTGTTTATTAGTCATCAACAAACATTTATAATAATATGGTGGATTGGTAATCAAAACCCAAATCTAATAGCATAGTATATTTACTATCATTTCTAATATCCCACTATAATGTGGAATGATAAAAATAATTAACTATTTAATCGAAGAGATGTATAATTCTATGAAAACCCATCACCAAATGATAAACTGTAAATTATTATTCCACATGAATATAAAAGAATATACATCAATATTATACCATGACTAACTTTGGAAAACAAAATTGGGTAATAAACATTTCAAAAATGTATCATGGATGAATTCATTAAAATCACGTCATCTAATACCTTATATTCAATAAAAAATAACAATTTCAACATAGAAAATAGATAGAAATACATGAGCTCTATGAAATATTCATAAATCATTGGTCAATAAGATAATGAATGTAAAATATATTGTGAATAAAGAAAATATTTTACTATAGGTTTTGGTAATTTTGTCATAAGAATAATGATCTTAGTAACATTGAATTAATTTTACACAATTTAACATGATATAATTTAAAAAGATAAAAAAATATTAATAATATAGAATGCATGGAATTAGATAAATGAAAATTTTTAGAAAATTGTATTTAAAAAAAGAGTGGAATAAAAGTTGAATGTACTATGCTTGAAAAAAATTATAATCATTTTGAAGTAATCAACACTTATAAATGGAATATACTATTTTCATTATAATACATGTTAATAGAAATGTGAATGTAAAATAATAGATCACATATTTATATTTTTGGTACCACTGGGTAAACTACCTAATGAGGGGATATAATAATGGTATATATGATTGATACAATTCCCCCTTTAGATTTTGTTTCATAATAAAAAAAATTCTTCAGTATCCTTCTAGTATCAATTTATAAATTGGAATGATAAAACCCAAGAGACGCAACTATTTTACATAGTTAATGTATAATAATTTTACATTAAGATGTATAAAAAAGTTGATGCATCAATGTACATGTTAGGTTAGAAGTCTAATTGTAGATGATCTAGAGGGAAGTGAATAAACCATAGTATATTTTAAAAAAAAAATCGGATAAATTATCTATATTAATTGAAAGAGTTAATAAGAAGAACACTAAAACAAAATAACCCAAGGATTATTTTTATATTAGTTCTCTCTAATGTGGAACTAATATAATCTTATACCACACTACTCAGTAATAGATAAATTTTACCGTAATATAATTTTTGAATTGAAATCTTACCCCAATTTAAAATTACATTTTATAGTATAATAAAAACCATAAAACCGTACTTTTTTATGGGTAATCAAAATCTAATTAAAACACTGATGTTAGACTGCATGAGTCACAACCTAAATGGTCCTGATATTATTATAAAAAATTCACAACCTGGCGATATATGAGAAGAATTATTTTTTTGTAAAATAATAAAAAGAAACTAATAGAGTGCATGTGAGATATGTTAATAAGTGTCATAGACTCATGCATCCATGATTTTGTAAAATTTAAAAATAAGGAAAATAGGTATTAGATCTAGATGAATGTATTGAATCATTTACTTAAGGTAGAAGAAGGATTTTTAGATATTTTTTATAGCTTAATATACTGTCAAAAAAATGAAATCATGATCACATTGGAACAAAACTTAAAATTTCAAGGTAAATCTATTTAAATTCATTAATGTTCATGTTCCAGTAACTATTCTATGTAAATTTCATTTGAATGCATTTAAATCCTTTAATTAATATCTAAAAAACTGACAATCCAATCTCCTATATGGTAAATTATTTACAACTAAAATTTCTTAATTATCCATTAGAGAGAACATTATTATCTAGAATAATAAAAATAATAATAATTTTCATTTAAAACATAAATTCAAATTTAAAAAATATTAATTACTTGTAAAATAATTCATATAGTCACTTTATTAATTGGTCAAGGTAGTCCCATAAATATTGTACAATATTTTTTATTATTATTTTTAAATCTGAAATATATATTATAAATTAATCTAGTATCAAATTATTCTATTTTTAAATATATTAAATTAAATTTAGAGAAATGAGTTTTAATAATTCATACATAGCTAAATATTAAATTTTAGATGAATAAATAAATAATTCATCACAAAATATAAAAATTTAAATATTGGAAACATTTACTGTATGAATATTTGTTAGTAAATATTTAATTAATACATATTTTAAAATTTATAAAATATTTTAAAAACACATCACATGAATAAAAATGATATATATAAATTTCATAAATTAATAAAGCACATAAAATAATTAAAATAAGCATGAAATTCAATATATTATAAAAAAATTAATAATAATATAGCTTGAAAAATATTATATGTTTAAAAAATTTTAAATAAGGTATTGTATTAACCGTGCATTATATGTGGTCTAGGGTTAATTATAATAACTATAAAACTATAACATGTGATCACATGAAATTAATTGTGGTCTGTTGTTATATCTTGTGGTAAGTTGATACAATGTGTGGTCACTATACTGAATGTGAATGAACTATTGGGAAAATGAACATGACTAATGCATGTTATATGCAGTTTCAGTGTGATTGAAAGCATTTTACGACTATTTGACTTTCTAAATAAGGTATCAACCATCTTCCAATGTACAGTGAATGATCAACTTGTTGTGACTTCATGGATATGAACACATAGTGTATGGATGAAGTAGCTTTCATGATGATAGTGTTTGAAATATATTCATATAGGAATCTATACAAACAAATTATACATGGACTGATGGAGAGGAGCTTCCATGGAGAACATTAATGTTTTTAAAAGATGATGTTGTGACCCTCCAATCCCAACTCCATGTGACATCCTTTTATGAGTTCTAAATAACACATATGTTATTGTTTTTAATATTTCTTATAATGATTAATTATCTGGTAAGTGCAGAACTATGGTTTCAATGAAACATTGAAGAAATAGTGTTCACAGTAGGGTAAACTAACGTGTGTAAACTACAAGTGTTCATATGGTATTTAAAAGTGATCCTATAGTACGTATAAGTATTCATACAGCTACATTAAAGGACCATAGAAACATAAATATGGGATTCATGGTATGTAATCAAGTCATGAGGAAATTGAAAATATTAAACTCATGGATGGTTTAAAACATATAAATATGAAAATATGTAAATTTAAACATCACATCATTGAGTTATTTTATATCCCATCTAAATAATTAAATTAGAAAATTCTATAGTTTACTAAATTATAGATAAAATAATGTTCATTCCAATGGATCAAACACTACTACATTCTAATATCTATAAGAATATATATAATAAAAACATATGTAAAATTTTATAAAAACACTATAGAAAAAAATAACATTAAATGTTTCAGAAATTCTCCAATTTTTTAAAGTATATAAATGAAATTTTAATCATATGATAAAGTTGAATAATATTTAAAAATATATATTAAATTTACAATCCAATAAAATTAATTCAATCTTGTGGTATATCATGGGTGTTTTCATCATGAAATAGAAGATTCAATATCCTAGAAATCGTAGACTTACAATACCCTTGAAATGAATTTGTGGAATTTTTAGATAATTAAAAATATATATATAATCCTTTCACTTAGTTTAAAATTATATACATAAATTTTTAGATGTCCAAAAAATATGTAGCATGAAAATTCGATCTATATAACTCATCTTACAATATAATGACTATAAAAAACTATGAAACCCTATAAACTAAAAATTATTGTTCAAACCAACAACATGTAACACGTTCGTACCAAAATTTTAATATTATTTATATTGATTTAGATTTTTTCATAGATAAAAAAATGTAGATATACGTATCATCATTCAAATGAAATAATATTTTTAAAAATTGAGTCACTATAACTCAAGATATAAAAAATACACTGAATTAGAATAAATTGATTTCCATATAGAATATTGAGAGGGATTGGAATATTTAAAAAAATATAATATTAATAGAGAAAAAAATCCCCATTTTTTGAAAAATATAAAACTAAAACAACATTTTGTAAAATTATCCCGCCTTGTAAAAAAAATTTGAAGATACAATTTAATGAAATATATAAAATAGTTGTAAAAAACCATAAATAAATGAATATTACGTTAAACTAAAAACAATTTCATTTAATATTTTATAACTAAATTTATGACATACCAAAAAGAAAACTAATTCTCTAAAATTTTGAAAAAATCCAAAAGTTTGGCAAAAATATTATGCAGTTGATATTTAGTTGTAACATATTCATTAATAATTCACCCTTTTAAAATTTCCCTTAGAAAAAATGAAAGCACATGTCTATATTCTTAGTTTTATATAGAATTGAATGGTGTTTAAAAAATATAAATAGGAGAATAAGTATCATAATAAGTTGGTATAATTTAAAAACTAAAACCATAATGAGGCTATTTTTTCCTTGTGCATAAACATTCGTACCAGAAATATGTAGTGGAGATATACTCACATTTTGTAGTTAATAAATGAATTGATTATTATATTCATGAACTCCAAAAAAATATAATTTTTATCATGAAAGGTACAAATACCTGAGGATATTTTTTTATCTAGACTACACAATCAAAAATCATTATCATCAAACTATTTAAATCAAAAAAAATTCTTTTCTAATAAAATATATCACAATAAAAATTCCTTTAATATATCTAATAACAAATTTCACAACATTTAAGAAAGATTCTAGAGGATCTGATTAATATCTGGAACTTAAAAAAACATGAAAAATTATATTGATTCGAGAATAAAATAAATACAACAAACATACAATAATCTATATAAATATTTTAGAAACAATTTAATTTCATAAAACCTTATAATATAATTTAAAACTAATAATAATTTGTGTTTTAATTGTTTTATAAGAGTTAATACCAAAATATTTGACTAAATCATAAGCTTAATTTCAATAATTAAAATATAAGCACTTGTTTCATTGAAAAAATGATGTCATAAAAAGAATTTATGTTCACCCAAATGACTCATGTCAAGCTCAATTTCCATAAACATTAAAATAACATTATAAAGAAAATAATTTGATGATCCTAAGAAAATATCAACTATTTAAATATTAATAACTAAAATATAAATTGAAATTGTGGAAATAAATATAATTGGATATGAATTACCATTATATTAATCAGTTTTCAATAAATATAATATAATTTTATCATACCAAGTATGGTGTGATTAATTAAGACTATATAATTCTTTTAATAACAAAAAAATGATAAAGAAATTTATCATTTCTAGAACTAGTGGGTTAGGAAACATAAACCTCTTCGGAAATAATAAAATTTTAAAGTGAATTTTAAAATCAAGTTGAAGTAACATAGAACCTCAAAAATTAGGAAATCTATAAAAATTATAAAAATATCAATAAGGGAAATAGTTGAAAATGATTCATAAAAATTTATATCATGTTTTTGAAAATAACCTTGAGAAAATAGTCTAGATTTGTAATTAGTAACATGTATAAAATTTTCAATGTTATTTCAGAAAATTCATTTTGTTAATGTGATATGATTATCTGATGGTAGTATAACTATTGAAGAAATATTAATCCTTGAAAATTTATTAATACCATCATGAATAGAAATAATCCAATTTTATGTATTTAAAGCATTATCAACATTATTTTAAACAAAACATGAAATAAAAACAAAATTTGCACAAACATTTTGTATAGAATAGCAAGTTTTAATACTATAACAAATATTAAAAATAACATTTTCAACAAATTGATATCACATAATCTTCCATGATTATAGATCCTGGAAGGATGTAGTATGATCTCCCTCAATAGATTCATCTTTAACATGATTTTTTCTTCAACAAAGTTAAAATATATATACTTTTCATGAAAATAACTAGAATGATATTTCAAAATCAAATTACATTCATTAGGACATAAAATGAATAGAAACTTAATTATTTATTTAATTTATTATTAGTTTTTTAAGATTTATTATTATTTTGATTACTATAAAATACATTCATCACCTTTTGAATCAAATTTATCAAAATTATACAGTGAATTAAAAATAAAAAAATAGCACCAAAATAACTATCTATTGTATTCTTACCTTTAAATAAATAATAATATGTTTTCATTGAAAAATATTTAACAAAAAATAAATTATAAATGTCAAAATCTGCAAAAAATAGTATCAAACCAAAAATATCTTGGTAAATTATATTCTTTTAACATATTTCAATCCATTTCAGGAGGAGTTTAATTTTATCATTCTATAACGAAATTTTTTGTTCTCTATTATTCGTAATAAAATTATGAAAATTATCATTTTCTTCAAAAAAAATTCTAAATTATTAAATTAAAATTTTTTATAACAATATATTGAAAAAATCATTCCAAATTATTTATTTACAATTAAATTTCAAATTTGAATAAATCTTGATAATTTATAGTTTGTTTGTAAGAAAATAAATCTACGAAAATATAAAATAATATTCAATAGTAAATAATGTATACTTATTTCATCCAATTATAGGGTGTTGGATTGGAATAAATAGATCAAAATTTACTAATTATAATGGTATATAAATATTTATATAATTGATAGTGGCTTCAGTTATGTCATAGTTGTGAAAGAGAGGGTAATAACCATGTTATTCTTTGGGAGGTACAGGGTTCGAGTCATGGGTTCTTGCTTTCGGGGTGAACCTCTCCCACGAGATCCACTCACCATGCCTAGTCACTCAGTTCCTAAATGGGTGGGAAAATTGAGGTGATATCCAGCTTTACTGTAGAATTGATGAGTTGAACAATCGTTTCTTGGTTCTTCACCATCTAGTCATACAAGCATCATAATATTGAAATTTTTATTTCTTTGTCATTAGTGATTGTATCATGTTACTATGATTAATGATATTATGTAGCATTTTGAAATTAATATGACATAATCATCATTGAAAAAATTTATCACCCTTAACAACATTCAAACACTCAACAATATTAACATTTAGATCATTAAATTCTATGGTATAAATATTTTCTATTAGATTGGCATAAAATAAAAAAGGTTCATCCTTAAAAATTAGACAATTAAAATTTTGAGATTTAACATACATTCTAATATTACATAGTTGATATATAATAATTAAAATGTTTTTTAAAACATCCATATCTAAATATTTAGAAATATATATATAATTATAAATACCAACCTCACCATAAGTTTTTACATTCCATTTGATGTAATATCTAAAATTAATAGTACCTTAATCAAAAATTTTATGAGTGATAAAAATTGATGGTTTTCCATTCACATTCCCATATCATTTAAAATCCATGTACCATATATATCTCTTGATACATCAAATGAATATTTCTTAAGAAAATTAATTACCTGATATTTTTTTTACTGAAGCTACTTTGGTCCCAATCATATTAGTAAAACAATGATTACGTACCAAAAAAATTTAAAAAATTACTATATTGTACTCTAGATAAAAAATATTTATTAATATGATTATAATAAAATCTCAATGTAATTTTTTGTATAGTAGAAGAATAATTTTTATAGTGTAAATTCACACCACATTGAAAACATGAAACAATAAAAGTACAATAATTTTTTTAACTTTTAGAAAAATCATTTTGATGCATATTAAGTAATTTACTATTATAGAGAGTACCATATTTATTTTTATTTATTTTATCCAAATGTATAGTCTTATATTATTTTTCATGACCATGAATAAAAGTAGACAAACATTTCTTAATAATTTAAACACCCTTTTTCTAATTTTCATTGAAACCCTGGGTAGATTTCAAATAATCAAAAAAATTAAAATGACTAAAAGAATTAGAATTCCTTTATTTTCTAGTATCTTCAAAATAAATATAATTTTTTAGAAAATGTTTCTAATTATTTTATTTATTATTATTATATAAAATAGTATCTTCGATGTTATTTTTTGTTAATCTTTTTGTACCTTCATCTAAATTATTCAATTTATATTTTTATAATCATATTAGGATCAGTTCATCTATAATGAAAACTAGAATAACAATCCAAATTTTGAGAGGGCATGAACAAAGAGTTAATAGCACATGAGCCTCAGTCCAGTTAGTAAGGAATCCTTAAGTGCATCCAAATGACCCAGGATCAAATCCAGGTGGAGGAATGTTTTTTAGGGTACTTTAGTAAAACTGTAGTAGGTACTGCAGTAGTACTATAGTAGGGACTGCCGCAGGTACTGTTTGGCACTATAGCAGTAGGGACTGTTCCCCCATACGGGCCTTCGGGCCACTGATTTGGTCCTCAAGTCCTTTAATTCCTTCAGGCATCCCAAGCCTTCAGGTAAGTAAGGCCTTCAGGCCACCTCAAGGCCTTCGGGCCACCTTAAGTGCAGATGCAAACAAGACAACCTTCAAGGAACTAGCTCTAGAAAGAGGATGAGAAATGAGCTTTCACCATTACAGATGTTGAAAAAATTTCAGGAATGAGAGGTTATGTCACCTGCCATCAGGATAATCCCATGCCTAAACGGGAAATCCTAGACAAACAACCATGCAAAGATAGGGATCTTATTTCACGATGAAGAAGCTGGAGAGAAGCAGTTCCAAGTAGTTAGTCTGGGTTGTATGTAATGTTTGAAGCCTATGGGAAATGAATTTCTCTAAGGCATACGATCCATATAATATATATTCTTAAGGGCCTTGTAAGGGTTCCACCTCACCCCTGGAATGGTGGATTATCAAAATCAAAAAAAAAATGAAGTCTTTAGAGCCATTGGAGGTGGAGGAATCAAGAGTTAGTAAAATCATTCTCATTTCCAAATTGTTCACAAGAATCTGAATCTTCGATAAAACACCAACTACTTTTAAAGGAATTTTCCCTTCTTTTTGTATTTTTTTTTACATTTGGATATTTAAGCATGAAATTATGTTTCATTATTTATAAAAACAAAATAATATTTAAATAATTATAACTATTACTACCTTTCTGATCTCCCTCATGTTTATCTTTTGGAGGGTTTCTTCTAAATTACTTAATAAATTCCTTAATTCTCATTTGATTGTAGAGTCCTGTCATAATCTACACCATAACATTTTTTTAATTATCCTATAGTTAATAATTAAAGGAGTTAGTTGAAATCAAATTTAAACATATTAACAATGTAACTTTTTTATCATCTTTATTTATTTTCATAAATTCTAATTCATTATGATGTAGTGATCTAACAAAATTTTCCATAGTGTGCTCTTTGAAGTTAATACTTTTGTCAATGGACACCTTCATTGTATCCCATTAATTTTTAATTCTATTTGGACATTATAAACAAGTATTACATTTCAATATTTTTCCCAATCTAAATCCATTACATTTGTACTTCTTTTGAATTGGTGGAACATTTGTTTTATAGTTTTGGATTCACTAACATTTAAGAATTGTTATTTATCTCAAATACATCAAATCTTAGTTTGAATATATTTCTATAATCTAAGGTGTTTAACTTGTAAAAAATATCATGAGATGTCTTACATATAGACACATGACAAAACAATATTCTATTATTAAAATAATATAACATATTGACAACTATTTACTTTAAAAAATATCTTGAAGCATTATTTTCTTCAATAGTATCCAGATCAACTTTTGGTAGCTTTTACATTTTTTTAGTGATCATATAATGTTTTATGCTTCACTTCTTAAGGTATGAATCTATTAATTATTTCTAAAACCCCTATTATTTTTCATCAAAGTGAGTTAGATTCTATGGAATCTGTGAATAGTTTCAATTTATTCCTCCAATATTAATAATATTTCCCTTAGACTGTGTCCTGTAGGACTAGGTTATCAGAATAAAATAAAAAATAGTAAATTATTAATAGATCCAAGAATTTATAAAAATTTTTGTTATTAGAATAAAGACAATTGATCTAAACTGAAAATTCCAAAAAGGGTAACCCTTTGAAAAAAATTTCTTGTATCATGAAAAAGAAAAACTAAGGTAAACATCCATTAAAAATGTCAATACTTTGACTAATATTGTCCAATAAAAATATAATTGATAGAAACATAATTTATTTTTTATAGGGAATCATAACCTAATTACAAAAAAACTTATTCTCATGGAAGAATAATCAATATACCTAACTATTTCTTATGGAGGAAGAACATAATTACAACACTAAATTTAGATTGTAAGAGCAATGACCCAAATGGTCCATACATTAGAATCTAGGATTCAAAACCCAAAGAAAGAAGAAGAGTATTATTGATTACATAAAAGTGTTAAAATAAATGGTGAGTTTACATTTTAGACATAGTATAAAGTGTTACATACATGATAATCCATAAAAATGTATAAGATTAAATGATGGGATCAAAAGTACTATCTATGGAGTTAAGTATCAGGACATATCATCAAGGTAGTTGAAGAACTTATAGAATTTTTCCTTCATCTATTGAGAAACTCTATAATAAATTAAAACATGATCACACAAGTACCAAAATTCAATGTTTAGACTAATGTTAATTTGATTCTTGAATGTTTATATTCTCGTAACTCATCTGTGTATATTTCCATAGAATTATTCTAGAGGATTTTATATTGTATTTGCAAAAAATAGTTGTCGAATATAAAATAAAGTAATTTAAATAAAATTTAAATTACATAATTATCATGGAGAGGGAAATTATCTTGTAGAATAATTTTAACAATTATTGTTTGAATTTACTACAAGAACACTAACTCATTAATATTTTAATTACCTATTAAATAATTAATTTTTTTATAATAATAGGTCAAGTAAATACCATGAATATAATATAACATTATAAATATTAAATTCAAATTTTATATGTAATTTATGAATTAATTCACTCTATAATAATTAGAAATTTAAATATAATGCATTAAATGAAACAAAATTTGTTCGAATATGACACTTGTTACCAAACCATAATTTAGAAAAGAGG
Source organism: Viscum album (assembly GCA_963277665.1). Taxonomy (NCBI): domain Eukaryota; kingdom Viridiplantae; phylum Streptophyta; class Magnoliopsida; order Santalales; family Viscaceae; genus Viscum; species Viscum album. The sequence goes on along the minus strand of OY728134.1, from coordinate 72,208,679 downwards.
AAAAAAAATTAACTCAAAATATATAAATATAAATATTGAATATATATGAAAATAGAATATGGATGAATTAGGGGAATATTAAGACATATTTTGAAATTGAATAAAATATCTTAAAAATATTTCATAGAACATATATATTATATAAAATAGTATGAAAAAGGAACTTCGAGACCACAAAAAGCAGTCACTAAAGGCCTATAGGGACTACCTAGTAAAAAATGGTGTATGCTATTGGCCCGCTGCTATAAAATATTATGAGTTCTAACATGTGGTATTATCTAAGTGGGGGAACCCTAAATCCACTACCATTTGGTTACCTTTATAGGGAGAGACAATGGTGACTCTCAATTGGACATCATTAAAGGGTTTTTGTACATGATCTATAGAGACCACCATAAAGAAGAATCTATTAATCTAAAAAATTGACCTATAACAACAACCATGTGGTGTACAATAAAATGATTACTATTATCAATAAAAATATATAAAAATATAAAATTTGACCAAAAACTCTAATAATTTAAAATTTTAATTAATTTCCCCATTATATATAAAACTACAAATTGATTATTATCTTTTTCCAATAATATTCCAAGCTCTATTCCCATAATCATATAAAATTCTCTATAAAATTATTCATAAAATAATTAGTGCATTAAAAAACTAACATTTTAAATGTAGTATACTATTTAAATTGAAAAAAAAATCCTTCCAATATCAATTGATTTTTAATATGTTAATATTATATTATTATTTTTTAATTTAAAAGATTTCATTTTTTCATTCAGAGAGTTAAAATGTATGCTTGATGATTTCTCTACATTTACACATAAAAATATTAATAAAATGGTTCTACAATGATATAATTCTCTTTATATGGATTTTTATATGGATCATACTAGTAAACACATGTTTTTTTATTTTAAATAAAATATCCCCTTTCGAGTCATCATGAGAAAATGACACCTAATATTGATCATTATTCTACTTGAATATATCAAAAATAATTGTATGGTTGTTGTATGATTTCACTGAATTAGTAGCTAGTTATGTAGGTTTTAAACCTCGACACAAATATTTATAAAGAACATCACACCTTTAAACCACATATTGGGTCGTTACTGGAAGATCACATGTTTAATTGATTTTTTGTTTACCCGTACACATTTAATATAATATGGAATCAATTTACCTATGATTTTATGTCGTTATGATGACTTTTTATGTGGATGTAACTGTTAAACCAATTTTTTGGCATTTTAAAACACTAAAAATACATTTTGGGTCATCTTAGCCAAATTAAACCACATAATCACATTTCGGCCACTATACCATGTTACAATTCAATGTACTGTTTTTTCATCTGATTTTACGGCATTTGGAGGTCATTCATTTGATTTTGTTCCTATGATTCATGTTTTTTATGGATCTTAAACCTATACAAATATATATTTAGTCATCTCAAGAAACCCAGACATCTGATAAAATTAATGCCTAATCCAAAGTATTAATAATAAAATATATCTATTTTTTCTATTATTTCTCAACATTCTGAGGTCGATCACTATGGATCTGACATCTAAATGAGTTTTTTGTGTTTCTGAAATTATAAAGATTTGTTTTGGTTCATGCCAATAAAATTTTTAATTATATTGAAGTTCTATATTATATATCATCCCACTATTTAGTGTAATTTGTTTTATTCTAATTTCATGGAATTCATAGGATTTTCAATTGGTTTTGACCTCTATATGGACATTTATGAAGGGATTCAAACATATAAAACCATATAGTTAGTCATTTAAAACTATATTAATGTAAAATTAATAATATATATTGTCATAAATTTTAAAAATAATAATAATAATTGAGTTTTCATATGGTCTCAAATCATCGTGTGGTTGTTTTATAAGGATATGACAATTTGACACATGATTTGGTATTTTAAAATAGAAATTTTTTTCCTTAGGTCATCCTATATAAATCACACATAATATTCAAAATAAAATTATTCAACCATATCAAAATTAAATTTATTGTTGTTTTATTCTATATTCAAGGCATCCAAAATCTATTTCGTTGGTTTTCATCCAAAATTATCGTTTTTAAAGGGTGTCAATCGTAAAGAAACAACATATTCGGTAATTCTTAGTAGAACACACATATGATTTAAATTTCATCTAATAGTAAACATAAATTACAATAATATGATGGTTTCAATTTGAATTAAAATCATGATGTTTTAATTTACTAAGGATCTAGCCATTAAATGAACTTTTTGGCATCTTAAAACAATAAAACTATATTCAAGGACATCCCGATCAAATGTAAATTTAGATTAATGCTACTCCCACATACCCATCATAAAATTTATTTCATTGTAATTTGTATAATAATTTATGTAATTTAGTGGTCATTTATCTGGTTTTGTCTTCCAAACGCACGTTTTTATAAGATTCCAAAATATTAAAAACAACATATTCAACCTTTTTAGGTATATCATGTGCCTGATTGAGGTAGTATCTTCTCCTAAAAATGATAAATAACAATAATATAGTTTTACTATGATTTCAAATCATTATGAGGTATTTTATATGGGATATTTCTGTTAGACACAAGTCTTTTCATTTTAAATCTACAAAAGTTTGTTTCTAGTCACCCCAACCAAATGATGCATCATATTGACATTCCATATACTGAAACATGTAATAATTTCATATGAGGTTATTTTCCTTTTATTTAATGGCATTGAAGGTATATTCTATTGGTCTTGACACACTAACAAAAGTTTTTAAATGGTTATAAACCATTAAAAAAACAAATTCAGTCATTTGAATAACATTGTGCATCTAATTGATGTCCCTTATACCCATAAAAAATAAATAATAAATAATAAATAGTTTTTATATGATCTCAAATCATTATTATGTCTTCTACTATTTCTCTAACCATTAAAGGCATGTTTTCAATTTTTAAAACAATAAAACACAGTTTCATGCCATCACTGTCAAATGGCACCTCGAATTTTTTTTCTATTAAATTAGCCATCTCAATATTCTATATATGTTTTTATCATTTCATTTCATATAAATTTATGGTTATTTGGTTGGTTTATAGCACCCAAAATATGTTTTTATAGGGGTTCAAACCAATAAAAGCACATATATTTGGGTATTATGGAAAGACGACCCTTTAGATTGACATATCATCTACTCATGGATATCAGAAATTATAATAACATTGGTTTATATTGATTTCACATTATTACATGGTATTTTATGATAGACATAAAGGTTAAATGATTTTTTTTATTTTAAAACTACAGTGACAAGTTTTTTTACATACTGATAAAATGGGACCTCAGATTGATATTTATTCTTCTCATCCATCTCAAAAGACTTTATACATTTTTTAAATTTTATGTAATCCAGTTACTGTTTAGTTTGAATTCACCTCTAGAGGCATGTTTTAATGTGCATTAAACCACTTAAAAATACTTATTCATTCATTTTAGAAAGATCATATGTATGATTTATTTGATTCCTACTCCTACACATCAAAAATAATAATAACATGACATTACTATAATTTCATATCAATTTGATATTGTTATCTAAGGATTGGACCGTTAAACACAAGTTTTAGAGTTTAAAAACAATAAAATTGTGTTTTGGGTCATCCTAGCCTAATGTACCCTTAACGTGAAATTATATCAACCTTACTATCTAAAAAATAACATTATTTTTGTTTTTATATGATATAAGGGAATTCATATATAGTCTATTTAGTTTTAACAACATGAAACTTGTTTTTAAAGGGTGTCAAACATTTAAAAATCACATATTTGGTCATTCTAGGAAATCAGCACGCCTGATTGACATGCTAGATACTCATAAAAATAAAAAATAATAATATGGTTTTATATTTTTTAAACTCATTATTGGGTTGTTTTATATATATCTGAGGGTTTGAAGCACATTTTAATGTATTAAAATAAAAAAACATTTCATTGGGTTATCTTTTCCAAACAGAACATTGGATTGATGTTCTATCTACTCAACCATTTCACAGATAATAATACATTTATTTTTTGTCTGATTTCACCATAATTAGAGAAATTTTTATATGTTCTCCCACTATAAATAATGTTTTTTATGGGAATCAAACCTATAACACCCATATATTTATCATTATGGATAGAACACACATTTTATTGATGTTTCAAATTCTCAGACACATCAAAAATAATAAATTAATATTTTTTTATTACTTCAAAAAATTTTGGGATAAATTTTTGAGGATCTTACCGTTAAAATATCATTTTTCTTTTTTTAAAAAATCATGTATCATTTTATCACTGAAAAAATAAAACATGGATTGAAATTAGTTTTCTTATCAAAATCAAAAAAAAATTAATAGAGGTTTTCATTTTATTTCATGTAATTAAGAGGTTATATAGTTGCTTTTGAACCCATGAAGAATGTTTCTAAAGGTTGTCAAACCATTAGAAATTGCATATTCAGTCATTCCTTTTATACCACACATCTCATTAACATGATGTATATTCCTACACATCATAAATAATAATAATAATAAGTTTTATATATGATTTCAAGGAATTTTTTTTATTTTTATATGGAACATATCGTTAAGCAAACGTTTCAATGTTTGGGAAAATAACTATGTTTCAAGCCATCCAAGATAAAAAAACGCCATAGATTAGAATCCAGTCATCTAAACCATCTCAAAATTCACTATAATGTTGTTTTCATGTAATTTAATGGTAATTATGGCTCATTTATTTCATTATCACCACCATGCACACATTTCTTAATGGGTGTAAAACCTGTGAAGACACTATATTAAGTATTTCATGTATGACCATGTGTCTGAATGAATTTTTTTCCACTCATAAAAGTTAAAAATTATAATTAAATAATTTTACTATGATTTGAAAGAATTATTTGGTTTTTAAGGATCTAACCATGAAAAATAATTTAACTTGTTTTAAATCAAAAAATTATAATTTTGAGGTCATAATATCCAAATGAAACCTTGGATTGACATTCCATCCACTTTAACATCAGAAAATTTAATATATGGTTTTTTTACTCTGATTTCAAGGAAATTGAATGATGTTTGGTTGGTTTTGACCCCTATTACACATTTTTAAAGGGAATCAAACCTTTGAAAACGACAAATTCGGTCATTCTGGACATAGAAGAACATTTAATGGCAGGTTTTCTTGTATGAATTCCAAAAATACAATATTATATTTTTCAAATGATTTCACATTATTCTGAGATTAGTTTCTATAGATCTAAATGATTAATACATGATTTTGGATTTTATAAAATTGTGTTTTATGTCATCCTGGCCTGATCCTTCCTTTGATTGATGTTCCTCTACTTAAACATCTTATAATTGACTATACAGTTCTTTTCCTATTATTTTGCGACATTTGATTGTCAATCGGTTGGTTTTGACCTCTGGTCACATGTTTGATGGATTTTAACTGTTTAAAATACTATATTTGGTGATTCCAAATAGACCACTTGTTCTATTGATGTGTTTTATCCTCTTACACGTCAAAATAATAATAACATGGTTTTCTAATATTTTAAAATAATTCCAAGGTCGTTTTATAGGGATTTGTATTTTAAAACAAAATTTTGGAATTTAAAAACAATTCAATTGTGTTTCGGATCACCCTGATAAAACAACACATCAAAATGAAATTATTCTAGCTCAACTATATCAGAATTGAATTTACGATTTTTTTATATTATTTTATTATATTCAGAGGTCATTCGGTTATTTTTTCACCAACATTTTTTAATTTTTAAAGGTTATGAACCATTAAAAACAATATATATCTTATTTCTAGGAAGCCCATATGTCCATTTAGAGTATCATCCGCTTGTATAAATATTATATAATGCTAAATATTTCCCCTAGGGTTTCACCTCATTCAATGTTTTTTCTATGCATCTATCTATTAAATGCATATTTTTTGTATTTTAAATCAATTAAATTTTGTTTTGGGCCATCCATTCGAAATGGAACCTTACATTAGAATTTTTATTCTTGACCATCTTAAAATTCAATGTACGGTTGTTGTTTCTCGATTTTGAAGCTTTTAGAGGGAATTTGATTGGTTTTGATCTTTTAACACACAACTTTAAATGGAATCCAACATTTAAAAACATATTATTAATTCATTAAAGAAAGAACACATGTATGATTTATGATTCATTAACTCCAACATATCTGAAATAATAATAACATAGTTCCCCTATGATTTCACATAATTCAGAGTCCTTTTACTATGGATATGACTTGTAAACATATTTTTTGATATTTTAAAATAATAAAAGTGTTTTTAGATCCTATTATAAAATAAATTTATTTAGAATATTTATTATTCTGATAAACCATCTCAAAATTGATTTTTCATTTGTTTTTGTCTGATTTCATATCATTTAAAGGTCATTCGGTTGGTTTTGACCCCTGGATGCTTGTTTTTAAAGGGCATCAAACCGTAAACCCCAGAAAATTCAGTAAATTTTAGAATATCAAATCAATTATTGATTATACATAATCTCATACATGTCAGAAATAGTAATAAAATTAATATCCTATTATTTTACCTCATTCAGAGGATTCTTTTTATAGATTTGATTGTTACATTTAATTATTGGTGTTTTATGATAGTAAAAGCTTTTTTAGACATCTTAAAAAAGAGTCACATTAAATTAAATTTAATTCTATAAAACCATTCTAGAAATCTAGAAATCTTTTTTTGTATGATTTTAAAATATTCAAGGGTCATTCGGGTTTTTGGACCCTTTAATGCATGATTTTAAAAGGGCACCACACCTTAAAAAACTTCTTATATGGTCAAATTGGGCATACCATACATTTGATTGATTTTTAGTATACTAATACACATATATAATAAAATTAACATGGCTATTATTTGGTCTCAACTCATTATGAGTTCATTTTATGTGGTTTTCATAATTACATGCCCATTTTTCTGTTTTATCACAATAATTTTGTTTTTCTATTCCTCTAGAGAAAATGATACATCAGATTGATGTTTTGTGCTATTTTTCATTTTACATATTACTTTAATGTCATATTTATATTACCTAATATTAATTTAGGATCATATATTGAGAATTTATAATGACTCTACAATGTATGGTAGATTTTTTTCCTTTATGTCATCTTTAAAAAAACATTTAAAATATTTATCTAAAACAAAACATTAAATATTAAAATTTAAACATAAATTACCCCATACATGAGTCGAATACTCATTGGGATCACCAATGAAATTATGGAAATTTCCATTATCCATATCTAAAGCCTAATATTTATATGAATATTATGTATCTGATTCATTTCAATAAACACCAATATGAGTAAAAATTATATTCCATTTTTCTAGTGTTGTCGCTTATGTACCATCAATTAGATGTTGTACCATCACTCCATCTATATTAGCTAGAATTTTTGCTAATATCTCATTATAATATGTTTATTAATACTAAAACTAATCATATATACTTCATTGCATATTCTACATGGTAGCATCGAGCTCTGTTAGTGTGCACAAACATTCTTCCCTTCATGCACCCATTGCCTATTCTCTAACTATAGAACGTAATGAGAAACTAGTTCAATATTTCAAAGAATTCCCCTTCCTTTATATTTGTTAAACAAACATCAAATTGAACTTATTGACTATAAATAATGAAATAATTAACAAATGTGAATAATTTCAATGAAATAAAAATATATTTGTTACAAAAATTAATGAAATTTAAAGAAATAAAAGCCATGAATCTTTTATAATTTGTTTAACTCCCAAATTAATAAAAATAATTATATGGAAAATCAAATGAAAAATGTCCAATTTGACAAAAATAAAAGAACATTAAAGGAATTCCACCTTTAAATTTTTATCTTCATCTTCTGAGATTTTTATAAATAAAAGCCATGACTGTTTTATAATTTGTATCACTGTCCACATCCTCATAAAAAACTAAGAATGGTTTATCATTATTTTCTTTTGTCTTCAAAATTTTCATTTCATTGAAATCTATTTCATCCTTAGGTTTATTTTTCAAAATAGGATCATTTCTAGAAACAAGAAGGCTCATTCGCTTCTTCTGTTCCACAACATAGGGGATCACCATCTCCAAAACCTTAATATTCTTCTCAATGATAAAATAAAGTTTTGATCATCATTATATTATAGAAACAATGTTGAATAAATATTTTTGATCATAATTGAATCATTAGAACAATTTGAAAATACTCTAAAGGGTCAAACTGAGCCTCTTTAGTTGACACCAATAGATGTACATATGAACAGGTACTCTCCGATTTTCTCAGGGAATAAGATGACATTGCAAAGAGATCAGACGAATCGAAATAAACATCAAAAGGATCATATAGTTAAGAATGCAGTAAGATGATCATTCTTCTTGGATAAAACATTAAATAGATAATATGGATATAGTTCTATCCGCCTTTATAAATAGAATCCCACATCAATATGCCTCAATTTTTGCTTAATCTTTTTAATACAAGTCACGACCGCTTTGTTTAAAAACTCCCTTATCCCTCTCTTGTACCTCCCTATATCGGTTCCCTGTTGGCATTCTCTTTCACACACCTCCCCTATCATACCACCCTAAATGGTGGGGCTATGTCACTACATTCTCATGAACCCCTATTGGTGTGCACCTCCACACACAGTGTCAAATGTTAGCTGGTTGAGGGTTATCATCATACACTTGTATTGGTGTGTACAGCTTCCCCAAGCTAGAAATCTTGACGAATAATTTTTTATATAATTATCCTTTACAAATGTTGAGTAAAATTCGATATAATATCTATCTAAAAATATTGAACAATATCAATGATAAAAATACATACCACAACCAACATTAAAACATCATATCACAATTAAATTATTTTTTCAAGGCATCATAAATTTATATCATTTCCCAAATTTATTGATTTATAATCAGTATCAAATTTTCTTCAACAAATTTCATAAACAATGTGCATTCTCTTAATGAAATCGGATCATGTTGTAGAATACAAGAATTTTTCTGTAATCATCACATTTAAAACTAATTGACATTTTTATATTCTAAAGAAATTTAAAATAATTTTAAATTCAACAAACCACTTAAATTCTTCATTTTTTGTTTAAAGTAAAATAGGTTTTTCTATGAATTTTGGATTGGTATTTTAAAGTATGCTTTATAGAATAAAATTTTCATTTTAAATTTAATATGAAAATACATTTTGAAATTATTTTTGAATTGAAGTACTTTGGAAGAATTTTTTAATTATGTTGAAGGAGTATCCTAAGGTCATCATCCATTTTATTATCACAGGTTTACTCTTAGGGTGTTATTATTATCCAAATGATAATTTTACAAGAGACTCTTATTCAAATTTTTTGGGGTTTCACTCATACGGTGTTCCTCTACGCCATAATCCCGAGTTCTACGGATTGAAGTTTACACTAGTCAAAGTTTGTGGTATGAGATTTCTACTATCCTAACCTGATGAGATCCATTGTGTGTTTTACATGGTGTTTGTCTTTTTATTATTATATCTTTGATATACATATTTTTAATCTGATAATTGTTAATGTGAATTATGATTTGAAACTATTTTTCCTGACTTATTTTTGAAATATGAAAAAAGGGAAACATTTACCATAGTTTTTCAATAAAACTACACTATCATTTATCATTACATTTTTCTATATGAAATGTGAGTATTTTGGGTTTTTTATAGATAATAGATGTGGAAAACCATAGTGGGATCATACTAGGCCTTTTATCTCATACCCCAAATACCCTTTCAATGGCATGTAAGACTAGTTATTATTTTGATGTAGGGAAAGGGGATATTACACAATGATGTAGAGAGGTTTTTATCATACTGGTTCGTGTATCTTGTTGTGATATGGTTATATTTTTCCTATAATATAACATTTAGTAGTCCCTTTTTTATGTATTCCTTTGTTTTTTGGACTTGTATTACGATTTTGTTCTGTGTTATTTGTTTTTTATTGCTTCTTTTATTTTCTTTTAGTTCTGGAATATATTTATTCTGGTTGGTCATTAAATGTTTCCTTCTAATATGTATTTATATTCCAATTTATCTTGTTCAATTTACTATAAATAATTCCCTATATTTGTTTTTAATGGTTAGGTTCTAGTCTCTAGCCCATTGAGATCAGGCGCCACTTCTGGAGTTACTGTATATCCATTCATAGCCTATATAGATAGGTTATATTGGTTAATATGTGAAATTTGGGTATCATAAGTTTGGTATATCTTAGTTTTGGGATTTTTTTAGAAGTGATATATGATTTTCAGAACATGAGAGGTTGGTTGTGGTGAGTTCATGGAGAGCTTATACCATGAGGAGACTCATGTTACCATTGGAAGTTGGGATGTGTGTCTCTTATGCAGATTTCTTCATCTTAATCACAATTTTTTATTATGGTCTTATATTTTGAACCAATGTTATTTCATTTGTATAATTCTTTATTCTATTTTCATTGTGTTCTGATATATCACTGATACATATTCCAACAGTTATATAAGAGGCTGTAGAATATTCTTCTCATGTGAATCAACCTCTAGATCCATATTTTATATACGAGACCAGGTGAGTAGTTTATTATATAGACCAAGATGTAATACATGTCGAGAATATAGTTATTGTGATATTTTTAGGGTCTTGTGGATAACGAGATCGATATTGATGGTCCTTATGTGAGAAAACACTATCATTTGATGGTATGGATAACACCCAAGAGGCGCTTTCTACCTAGAAATGATCTATAAAATCATTAACATCTAGTATATTCCTATTAATATCAATATATAGTACACAATATCCTCACATGAAGGTCCCAACATTTGATGGCGGGATTTTTTAGTACATGAAGCTTGATACATTGGATGGAATTAAAATGGTTTCAAGACACATTTCATCCAACATTATGGTCCATTTTATTTAATTATAGCAATTTCAAGGGAGTTTCTAACCAAAAATAGTGAGAGAGACTAGTGTTAGAGAACACCAATCAATATATAGTGATTGTTTCTTTTTCTCTAGAAGTTGTAATGAATTATTAGATGATATAATAGAAGTACTTATATGATTTGAAACAGTATATAATATCATTGGTTTATATGCAAATGATACTATCAATAAAGAGATGAGTGAAAATTAAATGATAGAAGATATGGATATAATAAGAAATATGGTGTTTCCTACACTATCTCATCCACCTTGTGTAATCATTAGTGGAATATAACAAAACAAGAGTAAGTGGAATGGGCATCGTAGGAGTAGTGGAGGTGGTTCTTAATAGTGAGACTCCTCTCCACTATCAGTTATAGCTAGATGTGTTCCCGTAACATTTTATAAGTATGGAATGGTTCAGCACACCTTAAATTTATATCCTTCCATGTAAATTATTTCCAATAATTTTGTACACTATTACCATCTTTATAAATTCAGTCAGGCAATGTCTATGCCTCATTATGGTCATGGATAATCGGTTTCAAGGGACACTATGGAGTACCCATAAGCTTCAATGTCCATAGGTATCTATCCATAAGCCTCATGAATGAATCACCCTCATGTATTGTATGATTTTACGAACAGTTCAACATATGTATAGAGATAGTGAGAGGTTCCATTTCTCACTCCACAATAAAAACTTTTATATTTGATAGTTTCTCATATGACTTTTTTATGTCATCCATTTTTGTTGACGTTTTAAATATTACAATGGAGAACAAATCATTTTTCATGAAGTTAGATAGATATTTTAGAATGATAAAAGATTATTGTATTTGGTGAAAATTCTGTTCATATTCCATAGTCGGTGATGAGTTTGTCAGATATTTCATTATTCATTATATAGACCTATTTGACATCATTATTAGGATGCATTGTATTTCCTCTCATTATATTGAGGTTTTTTGTTATCCTTGTAATTTCACATTTATTACTTTTGATGAAATATCTCAATCATTTCGGGGAGAGTGAGATCTATGTTCAAGACTTGAGGGGCCTTTCAACCATGATCTCATGAGTTTTTTTGTTTTTTGATACACTTTATCCTGATGAAGCTAATTCTAATGTTGATATTCTTTTGGGTTTTCATGTCTTTCCTTATGTTTTCCCAAACAGAATCTTAGGTATTTTTTATAGATGTAGAATATTTTACAATTGACCTTGTTCCATGTAGAAATATTATCTGAATACTCAACAATTATATTGATGTGGGTGAGTTAAATACATCAATACTTGGTTGGATGATCTAATAGATATAGTTTTTGTTTTCCATAGAATATTTTCATAGTAAACCCATGATTTCATTTTAAATAATTCTGATGATTCACTTTTATTGGGTGTGGATTTTCAAAAATGGTTTTGAGTAATAGTAATTAATATTTATCTGTTTCATATAGTGGATGTTTTCTAAACAGCTAATGGGGTCTTCAATCAGGTTATCACCGGTTCAACTTTTAAGATTATGATTTAATGAAGATGGATTTGAGGATATTTAAAGGACATTATAGATATATCAAAATTCATTTTTTTTCTTACCACCACTTCTTCAGTTTTCTTAGATCTAAGGAATGGGATATTAAATCAGTATATTACACCATTTTTTTACTTTATAGAATAAATTTTGGTTTATTTGAGGCTTGATTATTATCAAGATCACTATACAATATTGCAATTTGAGAAAAAGACGAGCCGCCAATTGTATAAAAATAATTGAAATTTTAGATTTTATCCAAGAAGTGACCTTCTTAGGGAACTTTATTTCAAAATTTTACTTAATAGTCAATGCTGAGAAGGTGGTGGTAATATTTTTATTGGAGTGTGAATGGATTGTCTTCAAGATACAGAGATTTCTTGGTCATGCTATACAATATCGGTGGTTTTTATGGACATACCAATAATTACATCACTTCTAACTGATCGTACTAGGAAAGTGGTGAAAATAAAATTTGATGTAAAGTGACAGATATATTTCAATTAGGTGAAATGAATTCTAACTTCATCACCTATCTTGATCTTACCTGATTTTGATACTGGGTATGTGTGGTTTTAGGATTATTTGGGTTCTATTTTGATGATTTGTTTATAAAAGATAGTAATGTTTTGGCCTATGTATCTCATCAACTTTAGTCTCATGATAATAATTGCCCCTATCATGATTTAGGTTTTCCTGGAATTATGTATTCTCATAAATATAGTTCGAATAGTATTTTTTGGGAGTCATTCAAAATAATTTATGAAAAAAAGATCCCAGATTAAATATTCTCTCCTAAGGAATTTAATCTTAGATTTTGATGGTGGGTGGAATACCTTTATACAAACTATTTCAACACCACCTAAACATCAATTAAGAGGAATGTCATTATGGATGATGTCAGCAATAATTTATCGTCACAATCCATCTTGTATTTGAAGGTATAATGAAAACTAATGTAAATATTTATTCAATTGAATATGTAAACTCAATAGGATGGTTTGGGTATAGTTTTAAATTGTATTCAACTATCATCATCTCTTTATAAAACTATTCCATAGAGTCAATGGAAGAATATTTATTTTAGGGGAATCATGGGGAACCATTTTTTATTGGTCTCCCATTCTGATTGTATTCCCTATTCACTTAATTAAGATGTTATCACATCATCTTTGGGATGTATTGTTTTTTTACATTCAAAGTTCTTCAGGGTATATTAATTAATGAACTACAAATATGTATTATTAAATGAGATGATGTTTCTGGTGGCTAGGTATAAAGAATGTTCTGGAAGATTATGTTTCCCATTATCACGCCTACAAGAAGACAGTGAATGTGAACTTAAAACCATCTATGTTTCTCCAGCCACTTTCAATTTGAATTTAAATATGGTACGAGGTGTCCATGGACGTCATTTGAAGACTACCATTGACCCGTTGATAGATGAATTCTATCTGGTTGGTGACTAATCGGTTGAAAAAACTATTATATTCTACTATTATCTAGGACACCACTAAGTATGAAGATTTTGTCAAGATGTCTGTGGATGAGATTATGAGGTTACATGGGGTTCAAAATACAATTTTTTTTGTTAGGGGTTCCAGGTTTACCTCTATTTTCTGGAAGAATCTTTAAGAGTAGATGGACACTCATGTATTTTTAAGTAAAACATACCATCCACAAAATAAATGGGTAGACAAAGTGGGATACATAAATCCTAGAGGATATGCTTTGTGCCTAGATTTTGGATATCTGTGGATCCTAGGATAGTGATCTAGTATTCTTTACATTTGAATATAACATAATTAATTAGTCTTAAATTATAATATCTACCCTTGAGGATTTTTATGGTAACCCATAGAGATCACCTCTTTATTGGTAACATGTATTCAATCCCTCTCTAGTTGGATAAAGTTTCATTCAATAGATTCTGATTATGATTCATGATATTTTTCATCATTTGGTTATAGTATAGAGTTAAAGGAATTCATATGTTGATCATCGATTTCATCCATTGAATTTTTTCATAAGTGGTTGAGTTATCTTGAATTTTCTTCGTGGATGGTTCAATATCATCTTTCAAATTATGGAAAATTGGATATAAAATATTAAGGACGATTTTAGGTCACTAAGAGTCTTGGGTAGGATTTATATCAGTTATTTTTACTGGCTAAATTGTTATGTATCGATGATTTTTTTACGTATCACAACTCATGAAGTACCATTCTGTTCCCTCTCAGGTTTTTACCTATTAATAGATCAAGTTGGAGATATTCGTTTCAGCTATAGAGAAGCCATGGGATATCATTAATTATTAGTAGAATTTATTTCTTGGCAATTATATCCAATTGGTCAAAGATTTATAGAAACACATATGATATTCTCCTAAGACATGAAATCAAGAATCTTTGGTGAGGGAGCAGTGGTCTCAAGTCATTCCAGAACACCATTCATTAACATAAAATCCTAGAGACAAAAATATTATCTGGTGGAGAGATTGGAACATCCAATATTATAATGCATTATATTTCAATGATTTAGAGTTCATTTATATGTTCCATAGAAATGAGGGTTTTTTCTATTGTGTTTTTTATAGAGCCTTAAGTGCATACTGTATACTTGACACATTTGTTTCATATGTTCGGGATTATGGTGTATGTCCTTTATTATGAACTGTCAGTATGATGGTTTACAGAACATTAAAATTACCAAAAGTAAAATCATTTTTATAAGGTAAATTCATTTTAAAAAAATATTTATCTTTATTCTATAGAATCATTGATTGGGATAAGATTAAATTTAGGAGAAATATTTTTTATAGTATTTGAGAAATGGTATATACACATTGTAAACAAGGTTTTTACAATGTAAAACCAATATCCAAGTAAATTTTGACATGATACATGACTGATATATTTTTTATTCCTCATATATCAATTCTATCATGAACCCTATTTGATTCGATATTTGATTTGGGTGGTCTTTGATCATTATGATTGTATTTATTCATCGTTTTACTTCTATGTCAGTTGTGTCACTTTTCCCCGGTAAGGGTCTTTTCTGCTTCTTCATTTCCACAGGACACAACATTAGTATTGCACTGAATTATATATTATTCAACCCCATGATAATTTTTTATTAATTTTTTTATAAACATTGTTAAATATTCTCTCATGGGGTAGGTCCTTTATTAGCTCTTGTGTTGTAGGTTTTCTTTCATTATGGAATACTATGATCTACCATCTCTGTAATCCTTTTTAATTTTGTAATATGATTCTATGAAGTGGGATAATTGATATGGCATATTTGTTTTTAATTTTTATTAATTCCTACATTGTTGGATCTCTTTGCGAGAATGTGTGACGAATGTTTGGGTTTGGTTGTTTCATATCTCACCTTTGACGAATGAACAATGATCCTTCCTTTTTTATAAATTTATTTATAAATAACTTTTCATGTTTTTTTATTTTTGTAAAATCATTTGTGGTAATGGATTATTGTTACCTTTTTTTAGTGTAAAATAATGTTTTCAAATAATTTCACAATGACTTTTTAAAACAAGTTTCATAAAATAAAATTATTTTTTGAAATTGATTATGAAAAGTCCTATTGAAATTATTTATGAAATTTTGAACATGGGAATCCATGGGTACATAGTGGAAAAGTGTAGCTTTGGGACATCATCCATTTTATTGATGGGGGTTTAATCATACAATGTTACTCTAATGTCTTGGCCTATTGTTCTGGGGACTTTTTTGTGAAATTTTTGGGGGTGTTCATTCATGGGGGGTGCATATGATCCATAGACCTATGTTATATGCGAATAAGTGAACACTAGTTATTTTTTATACAATTACTCTTCTATCCTGATATGATGTAATGCTTGGTGTGATTCTCCTATTCATTGTCTTTGTTATTCAATAATTGAAATTCTTATTTTGACATTAATAAATGATTTTCAAATTTATGATTTGAAGTGGTTTTTTCTAAATTATATTCAAAATACAGATAGAAGGAAAATATTTAACCTAATTTTGATATAAACTAATTTTTCATTTATTATTCCATTTTTTATTTTAAATGAGCATATTTGGATTGTTTTTACAGAGGCTTGATATGGAACACCTCAGTTGGATTTTACTAAGGCTTTAATCTCACACCCTGTAGATCCCTTGTATTTTATGTATACTATGATATGAATTTTGATACAGGAAAAATGAAATAATTCTATCGAGGATATAAGGATTTTTTTCTGTGTTTAGGTAAATGGTTGTGAGAATTTGGGAGTTTTCCTATGTAATCACATGGAGTATTCATCATTGTTTCAATTTACTTTCATTGTTGGACTGTATTTTGGGTTTGTTCTACCATATTATTCTTTTATTGCTTCTTCAGTATTATTTTAGTTATAGAATATAGTTATTCTATTTTTTTCTCCACTGATTCTTTCTATTAAATAAATATACAATCTATGTGTTCATTTTTTGGTGGGTTGAAACCATTATCCTTGGTTTTTGTTAACACACTGGTTATAGTCGACAACTTATGGAGATCAAGGATTCCCTTTGGGTATTTCTACATTTCTATATAGAGCCTTTAGGAATGGGTTGTCTAGTTTGGGATAGTACAATACATTGATCATACTAACATGGAAAAATAAATTACAAAACAATAATAGTATCATAAAATAACATATAAAAAATGTATTGTTGAGTGGGTGATATGGATAATACCAAATAATGAAAATAATTAATAAAATACAAAATAAAACATCCTTATATAAATAATTGTTGTCTCGTGACGATTTATATAAAAATAGAATAATAAATTAAATAAATATATTAACCTCTTGAATAATATTAGCATTATCACTTAAGAACCAATCAACAACCAATGTATTTCTAATTATAATCAATGAATCCCTCTATAATATGAATCATAAACTGTTGTAAAACTTTTAATCTACCCACACACACTAAAAAATAATTCCATGTATATATGTTGGGGTGAGTTTAATGACCATATAGGTTATCTACTCATTCCCAAACTCATTGAGTTATCGTGGTCATGGGATTTCATGTAAAGGACTATTAAGAGGGAAATTAAATCCAAACTAAATATATATTAGCCTTATATGATAAAAACTGTAATCATATATATAAAGAATTATGGAATAGAATACATAAACATTCCCATAACAAAATTTGAATACCATACTATTAATACTCAACTATAGTCATGGTTCGTCAAACTTATTAGCAAGGATATACAAAAATACTTATCCTATATGATAAATAAGAAAATAAAAAACTATATATATATATTGATCATTAACAAGATATTCATACCGTAATGAAAACATACTTACTCAAAATTATCTCTGATGGAAACATTTATGGATCCCTTAAGTATAATGTTTTTTCATTTCCCTCTTTAGTGACCTACATTCGAAAGGTACTTAGTTACAATAGTATCATTCCTGTGGAACATAAAAAATTACATTGGTCAATTGGATGGGAGGTCGGACACGAATTACAATTTTGTTTTTAATTATTTCCTACCCTGTGATATTGTATAGATTTATGGTTTATCTTTGGAGACTTCACAAATCAATGTTTGTGATTAGTTACCATTACTCAAATGAACTTATTTAAACCATGAATCAAGTTGAGAATTTTTGTGTATTAATAGTTCACCATATTTATTTTATTAATTAGTAATTATATGGTTTATTGATAATGATTTGATATCTATAGTATGTTTCAATTTAGTGAGTTGGTAATTGATCATGATGTTGGGATCTTGCTTCCAAAATATCCCAATAACATGAATTAAAACCCAGGTTATTTGGTTCTATATAAAGGGACATATTATTCCTTTTAAAAATGAGTGATATGGCCTTCATCTTAATACAATAATTTTTTGCATAATGAAGGGAAAATAAAAAGTTTCCTAAAAATTTCTTGTATGGTACAAATGAATAAGATATCTTTTATTGTTCATAAAATAGTAATGTAACTAAATAAGGGAGGGTATCGATTGGTTTTATATATGGTATGAAGACCAACTTATATTTTACACATCATGCCTTTTATGTAACATCCCATAACATAATCAACTGATAATTATGATTTAAATAGTAAGGATTTATTTTTCATACATTAAAATTATATTTTTGGTTTATAGGTTTATAGAATTATAAAAACTCATACATATAAAACCCAGAAAATTATATGAGGACGCTCTTACATAGTTTCATTTTTTCTAAAAAAATATTTTATTATTTAAACATGTATTAAATTCAAAATATATATTTATATTTTATGTATAATACCCATAAAATAAATAGACAAATCTATATAGTTCCTAATTATCCTTATATAGTTTGAATGACAATTTAAAGGGATACAAAAATAATGGAAACTTGTTAGTCCAATGAAAAACATGAAAACAGAAGAAAAAACATAAATTATCATAAGAAAAAATTTAGAATATACCTAATAATAACCAAATGAGAAAATAAATATTTTCCTAAAAAACCATTCTATGCTATTATGATGCTTATAAAACCCAATAAATTCAACAAGAAATCGTTTCTTAGAAAAACAACCATTTCTCCACTAAATGTTTAGTAACGTTCCTTAGAAAATGAAATAAAATTAATTAATAAAAATATATATGAAAAATTAAATTTTTATATTATACAATCATATTCATAACATGTTTTTCCTCATTTTTTACCCTTGTTATAAAAAGCGATCCTCGACTAATTACATTGTTGTAATCAACCCGACTAAGATTCTTAATTTTGACCATTGAAGACTAAAACATTAAGCAATAAATTAGAGTTTGAGATGTATATAATTAGTTATCATGATATATATCAAGATTACCTACAAATATCTATAATTATGATGTACTATATCATGAAAAAACATTTTTTTTCTTTCAATTTTCTCAATAAACCCTTGAAAATATAATTTTTACCCATCAAAAAAACTATTTTCAATTTCACATAATCATAAATAGAAATATCATTTTCATTAAAAATCCTAACAATATTATTAGAATATAGGGAGTATGATATAAATTGTAAAACTATGTTAACTTGTAGAGTAATATTGGTAATGAATAATTTATATGATGTTACATAATGTATTTAAATTCATATATGTAAAAAAGTCATTTTGTACCTTTATAAAAAGTATAAAATACCCCATATTTATAATATTAAAAAACCTATAATTTTAATATTTTTGAATAAATTAAAATATTTAAAAAAATATATTCTTGTAGTCTTTTTTAATAACTAATAAAAATATAGAAACATTTCAAATAACAATGACATGGATGGAATGGTTTTTTTAGGAAAACATTAAAATAATGTTTTTGAAAAGATTCTATTACATTATGTATGATAGAACACAAACATTATTTAAAATTTAGTTATATTCACTTATCATAATATATTTTATTTCTTTTATAACAATTTACTATGCTGTTATCACATCAATTATTTCTATGATGGATGTTTTCTGGTGTTCAGTTCATAAGTCCAAAACAAATTATGTTTGTTGGCCAAGGAAAAATGAGAAATTGTTCAACCATATCTAAAATATTAATCATTAAATTATTATATTTTCTATTTATTTAATATAATTTTATAACTAGTTATGAAAATAAAATATGAAAACAGAATCATATCCCTTCTTGTAGATATTACTCCACAATTAGTAGGAGCAATGTTATCATTTTTCAATAGATGAAAGGGAAAAAGGTAAGTAATATATTATTATTTTAGAGTCATAATTATGTTATTAATGTTTTATATATATATATATATATATATATTATTTCAATAAAAATAAAAATAATATTGTGGTGGATATGAAAAAATAAACACATCACATCATGGAGGTTGTTTTCCACACTTACTCACGAGTAATATTTTCTTTTACGATTGGATGAAAAACAGAGTCAAAATGGATTATTTTAATCTCTATAATAACCATTTAGAATAGTTATTTTACATAGGTTGTTATAGAAATATTTTTTTATATTATGTAGATAAATTTGAAGAAGATACATGCATGATAACACTCTGTAAATAGATATATCTCTTCTTTAGAACTCCCCCTATTCGATTAGACATTAATTCTTATAGGTCTATGTTTTGGTGATATTAGAACCAAAAATATATTTGGTAGATTTTTGGTAAGTTATTTCGGTCGATATTTATGAAGATAATTAGCATAACATGTGTGAGTAATATATGAGAGTCAGGTTCACTTACATTTGTGATGTGGATTGAAATCATGTAAATAAATGAACGAATAATCTATAATATGTTACTAACTCATTTAAAATGAACAAAAAGTTATATATATATATAATTAATATATTATAGTGAAAAATTAAACCAATAAATGTTACATAAGTATTTGTGTTCTTTTAAAATATATATTTTGTTTGAACCCCCCCCCCACCCCCTTAAACCATTTTAACATTAAATGTTCTAAAAATTAAATATTTTTAGGTCATGAAAGTAATTGTAAAAATTCCAGGTATAAAATAAATGAAACATTGGTGTTAGGATATAAAAATTTCCATCCATTTTTGTTCGTGTTGTATTTTTTTTGTTTTTATAAAAATATAAAAATAAATATACGATATTAAATAGTATTTAATATCATTTTTAAGACTATTCCCTAAATTCTAAATTTAAGATATTAATTAGAAATGGAAATTTAATATAAAATAATTAAAAATAAATTATAAATTATAAGAATTGAATGAAATCTTGGAACCAAATATTTAATAAAAATATTTTCCTTTTAATGTTTATAAATATTTTAACAGTTTTTTGTTCACCTTATAAAAGTAATGTGTCGACATTTTTTAAGTGCTCAAGGAAATTATAACTTCACTGGAAATTAAAACCAATTAAATTCATTATTATATTTTATTTAAATTTTGTGTTGAAATGAATGTGTCACAAAAATACCATATTTTATAATATAGGATGATAAGATTCTAAATAATGTAATAAAATTAGAATTGATATTTTATTTTGTGACATAATTATTTTTTAAACATAATTACAATGTTTTACCCTTTACAGTTGTCATTACTTTTAACTACGATTACTTTTAATTGTGATGAAAAATTAAATTAACCTCATTAATAAATTTAATCCTAATTATTATAAATATAAATTCCATTTTTCATGATATAATTTTCATAATTAGATGAAATTAAATTTTCTATAAGTTTTCGAATTGTAATGAAAAACGTTTTTTTAGAAATATACTCATTTTAAGCATAAATATGGTATTATACAAAAATATTTAATAATTCTCGTTAAAATATAATTAGTAAAATGTGTTTCATATAAATAAATAGTATTTTACTTTTAGATGAATAAAAAAACAAATTTATTGTTTAAATTAATTTGATTAAAATACAAGAAATTAGAGTTTTTGAATAAGATATATTTTCCCTATTCCCCAGAATAAATAAGATTTTCAGAAAAAATGAAAAATAAGTATATTAATTTTATTATGACATGATAATTTCAAAAAGTATTTGAGTTTATGTAACACAATTTAAAAATTATCAAAAATTATTCATAATATTCTCACAAAAAATTCAATAAAATCCATTTTGAAGAAAATGTATTTTTAGATTAAAAAATTAAATTTATACTCATTAATTTTTCCATTACCACAATTAGATTCATGTTTTCTTATTAAATATATGATATATATATATTTAACTAAAATCACTCACCTATAGTATTTATATTCATTTACATTTGGAAAAAAACATTGTGTACATAAAAATGTTTTTTTTGAAATATATCTCTTTTTATACAATATGATCTTATTTAAAATTAGATTATTATATCATAGGGATGAATCAATACATTTTTATTAATGAAAAAATCCCAATATTTATTTATAAATGCGGTTATACCTATTCATTCTTGAAAAATAAATCGCTATATTATAATTATAATATTTAAATAATAATATTTCAAATGAACATCACACTTCATCTTAAACACAATATTATGTGTAGTGAAAAAAATTTATCATATTATTATTTTTTGACTAAAATATGTTTGAGTTATATTCTCCTCCCATAATAAAATTCAATCTGTAAAATTTTAATTTCATTCTATTATAATCAATTTTTGATGACATTTTAATATAATAAAATATAGATTTTGTCTCAAACATTAATTTCTAGGACAGGACAAAAAAAATTCTAGTTCATAAAATAATATACCACATTGAGATGTATAATTATAGATGTGTTTGTAAATAACATACCTTGATTTTGTGACTATTATTTCCCATATTAAGCTCCATATATTTAGGAAGTTATTTTAACATAAAGATATATATTTTAATAAAATATACCTAACTGATTTCATTCAACATCATATATAAAATTTAAATAGTTGTTTAAGTTTCAATTAACTTTAAATTATTTCATATCACTTATTCATTCGGTTGAATATTTGATATGATTATTTAATTCATAAAGTAGTAAAAATAAAAATAAATGGACCACAAGTTACATAAAAGGATGAAAATTTATTCCATCTATTTATATCCATTAAAAAAACCAGAAATAGTTATAAAATTTTTAGATAATATCCAGTATGATTAAATACTACCTTAATCTGTAAATAAACAATAGTAACACCTAGCGATAATATTAAATCATTCTATAGATAACTTGCAATAAATATAGTGAAAATGTTCCATACCAAAACTAAATCCCGTTGATTTGAGTTATTTGATCACATATTCCTCAAATATAATAAAAAAAACTGCCTCCAAATATCATGATCCACTCAAACAGTTACATAAAACAAATATAAAATCCTATTTTAAATAATCATTAAAATAAGATAATATTTTTCAAAAATAACATAAATCACCATACATCCATGAAAAAAATATATGATTAAAAAATATAAATCAATAATTATTTATAAAATAATATACCTTTTTAGAAAATAATATTTCTATTTGATTTACATTTATAATATTCCAAATATAGTCAACTTAATCAAAAAAAATTGCTCACTTAATTACCAAATCATTTTTCAATCTCGTTATTATCTATGTAATAAATCATAAGTTCTTAAAATGTAATAACAATTTCTATTGAATTTATTGAAATATTTAATAGAATAAAATGGTTATGTTAAACCTATTGTTAATTAATACCTTTCAACATATGTCCACAAATTATTAAATCATTATTCATAAAATAGTGTTTTAACAATAATAAATGATATACGTAATGGTTACATATACAAAAATAGTCATTAAAACTCAAAAAATGTCTCCCAAAGTACAACCATCACATAGAACACAAAAATAGGTATTCATGAATTTAATATTAGGATAAACGTTTGACTTATCAACCAATGATTTTATCTAAATCTTGGAAAATATCCCTGTATAAATGATCCCAACCTCTAATGTTATCTAAAACCATGAATTGATACTAACTACACCCTCAAATATCTTAATCAACCCATAATAATGATTTTAATAATAAAGAACTAATTTTATTACATTTCCAATATATTTTAGTTTCACAGTTATATAGAATTAGGAAAACACTTTCATATCAAACAATTACCATACATTGTGGAAACAACCACTCAATGACCAATTTTTTCCATAATGATATTCTAAAATTTAAACACATATCAAATTGAAGATGTTATTTGTTATTTTTAGTCAAATACCAATAGTAGAAATACATAACTTTATATAGTTCTTATTCATCCCTAGGTCATGTTAAAAGCCTTTCAATGTTTTGGGAAGGGAACGATTATTCTTAATAATTGATATTAATATAATGGAAACCAATTAATCTATTGAAAAAATTGAGTGTTGAATAAAATTTATATTTTTCTCACAATAAACCATTGTGCATGTAAATTTTTTATTGAAACATGATAAAATAAACCTTCTCTCAAAGAAAATCATTTAAATCAATTAGTAGGAATAGTAAAACCATTAAAGGATCATCAAAACAATTATTTGAAAAAGAATCACTTAACCTATAAATATTACTAATATTTTAATAACTTATAAAATCAATATTTTTACATAAAAATTATTTTTATGAATAAAATATATTTCTTGGTTAATTATAATCATAAAATTGGATCACTCATATTTAACGCCATGTTAGTGTAAATGATGACATAATAATTTTGTTGGAGTAACTAACCCTGCTATCTCAATCATTTTTCACCTTCAAAGACTAAATCATTACAAAATGAATTAGGGAGATATATCAGGCTCAACTTTTACTATCAATATTTATTATGTAATATTTTTTGGAAAAAAATTTATTCTTTTGTTTTTTCTTTATAAATCCCTTGAAAATATCATTTCAACCAATAATTAAAACACATTTCATTTTCTCATAATCAACAGACGATATATCCATATTCTTTAAATTATTATAAAATGTGGAAAAATACCTTGACAAGTGATAACGAGATAAAATTACTAAATAAATGTTTAAATTTAGAACAATATTGATAATAAGTGACAACAAAAATTTTAAGAGAATATTTTCACCCTTTATATAAAAAAATACTTTTAAACATTTGAAATAAGTAAAAAATAACTCATACGAGAAACATTTTAAAGATTTCATATTAAACCACTATATTGAATGTAAAATATAGTAGATAATTTCTTATAGAAATAGTTTATCATACAAATATCATTTTTGAAATAAATAAAACAACTTTGACATAGAGGAAATAATATTGGACAACAAACATTAAGCAACATCTTTTTAAATAATTTTTCATTTGTCAAGTATGACTCACTGAATACATTATATATATCTTCTATAATAAATGAGTAATAATTATAAGAATTCATAATATCCTATTTTTTTATTAAATTATTATAATCCTTGTTATTTCATTTTTTACTATGAATTATATAGATAAAAAATTGATTAACCATATGTCTGGAATGTTTGAGGAAATTCGGGTTATAATTAAAAAACAAAATTGTTTTAATGATCAAGTTCAATAAATTCATAGTTCCATATAACACATAATATTAATAAGGAATTAATTATCATTTTTATAAAAATAAATGTTTTATAACCCATCATGAATGGTGTACATGATTAATGATTCACATCACTTCGTGGAGGTTCTAATGCACATATATATGTCAGGGGATATATAATTTTCCAAAATATTAAAGGTTAAGAGAGTATGAAATATAAAATTACTACATAATAAAAATTCATTTATTAATATCATATAGAATCTTTATATCCATCAGTAGAACCATCCTTTTTTGGCGGTGATGTATAATGAAGCACATCACATTGGGGAGGTTGGAGTCTACACATACACATTACCGATGTTTTCATTAGACATATGACAAAAAAAATAGAAGGTAATTTTTTTTCATTAATATAGTGAAATTGACTTGTAATTATGATATTTAGAAATTTTATCATCCTGAGTATATAAATTTTAGTTGAGGTGGAAGAAGAAATAAACATGAAAATACTTCGTTAATTGACAGTAATCTTCTTTTTAAATCCTTTATTGTCATACATCATAAGCCTTATAGAATAGTATTTTTGTGAGATTAAATATTATATTAAATGGGATGGATTTTTGGAAATGAATTTTGTTATATATTTGTGGATCTAAATGGATCATGATGAGTGATTAATAGAGGATATATTGTGCCCATTTTTAGTATAGGTGGGTGAAAATCTTATCAATATATAAAATATTAATATATGATATTTTTCTAACTCATTATAACTAGATCAAAAGTAGAATATATTCAAAAAAATTAGGATATGGTTGAAATAAATTAAATTAATAAAATTTAAAGAAAAATCATTTTAAACCATTATGTTTAGTTTAACACCCATAATATCCATGTTAACCCATTACCTTCATAACAAAATTCTTAATCATTAAGGGTCATAGACGTAATATTAAAATTTAAAAGTAGAACATAAATAAACCAATTATAATATCATCTATATTTTTCCATCAATTCTAGTTAATTTAGGATTCTTATGATTTTATAATGTTACAACAATATGTAATATACATTAAATAAAATTTAATTCATTTTTGGGACAAATATAAAAGTATCACATTAATAACATCAAGAAAAAATGATATTAAAATATAAACTCTTAAAATATAAAATATTAAATTGAATCATTCACTAGAATCATTCCACAAAAAATTTCATCAACAACATAGCACATTTAATATTTTTCAAAACCATTTTCTTACTCATTCTATTGTATCCACATGCATTGGTTAAATTTTACAAAGGCATTCAAGGTAATTATACTATAACTAAAATTTATGAAATTTTATAAAAATAGATCAATATTCATAAATTTCCTCATATATAATCATTTATATATCATTTAAATATATACCAATATCATGAAATCACAAAAGGTGAAAGATAGTGAAATTTTGTAATTCCTATTGACTAAAAATATATAATGCTTCTAATAAATGTAATGTTGTACAGAAAATAAATATCTTCCGATAAAATCCATTATTATTATATATATAAAAATTAAATTATAATTACTATAAGATTATATGACCTTATCACAACATTTTACCCTTAATTAACATGTTTTACCCTTAACGGTGGTGACAACTCTTTACTATATTACTATTCATTTTAACCAAAAATGAAATCAAACAAATTAATATATTTTACCCTCCTAATTTCACAGAATAAATAAATTTTTCATGATTTAATTTTTATATTTTATAGTGATTAATTGTATTATATGTTCACAAAATGTAACGAAAAATATTTTTTTTTAAAAAAATTGTTTTTAGAATTGAATTATTTTTATACCAATGTCATGTATAATGTTAATTATTATATAATTAGTTGAATTATATTTAATAAAATTAATCATATTATAATTTATTAGAAATAAAAAACCTAATGGTATATCTAAATAGCTTTTATTAATATTATAAAATGACATTTGTTTTTAAAATATGTACTTCCCAAAATCCGCCTTTTCAGAAGAAAAAAATTTAATATTTATATGATAATTATTTTGAAAGAATGATATCAAAACCTATTACCATATTATAAAATATTATTTCACAAAGTTTCAAAAATTAATCATTATATTCATGCACAATATGCAATAATAATCATTTTTATGAAAAAGTATTTTAAAAGTATAAATTAAATAATAATCTTTTCTTATTATAAAAACACCATTATATGAATTTGGTTTTTTAAAATAAATGATATTAAAATTTCATTAATATCATTCATCTATAAGGATTAATTTAATTTAACTTGATAAAAATAAAATATACACATACATCCGTTTTGTGAAAATATCTCATTTAATAAAATATGATTTCATTTAAAATTTAATTATTATTTCATGGGAATTAATCCTTTAATATATTTGAAATAAAAAAATCCATATATATATATGGCAGAATCCAATTAATTTTGTTTATAATTTCAAATCCAACTCCTTCGTCACAACATCCACTTTTAATTAATAATATTTTAATATTATACCGGAGTTCATTTTATGCTTGGTATTGCATGTGGGGCATTAAATTGAACATATAATTCATTTTAATCTAAAATAATGAGTTATTATAATGATATTGTCCCATACTATAACACCCATTTATTTATAAATGACTACATTATATTCAATAACATGTACAACACATAATACCGGGCTTAAACAACCCATGACGTATTATTATTTAAATATGACATTTATAACTTACCCATTGAATGGGAGTGTATAAATATAATAAATTAAAATTTTAAATTATATAAAAATTATAATAAATTAAAATATATGAGTTAATTATTATGAAATAAGAACTCAATTTTTATAAAAGTCGTTTTATTATTTAAAAATTTGATTTCTTCAGAAATGGTTTTTGTTTATTTTTTATGAGAAAATATTATAGTTAATTTTTGAAAATATATACATTTATTTTTATATAAAGAATATAATTTTTTAAAACATAATTTCACAATTATCGTATGGTGAAATTTGGATGTTTTTATAAAATGATAGAGATTTCAATGATTTGAGAAAATTTCAAATCAATATTTAAAAATTTATTTTAATTTTAAGAATTTAAAAAGTAATAATATATTTTGGATTTGTTTTAAAATTCAAATATTTCATTTTTGTTATAAATAATACAATTATTGTCTTATTAATGAATTTTAAACATTAATTTAGTAAAAAATCGTTTTATAAACATATAATGGATTTATTTTGAAAAATTGTTTTCACCATAGTTTACAGGATTAATATTAAATTAAATCATACCACTTATTTGTTATTAATCATTTAAATAGGATTCCATATTTGTAATGAGGATGTTCAAATTTGGTAATTATGACCCTTTGTCAATATGAATACTCACCATGGAAAAATTTCTCTCCTCGATAAAGGGTAAATCTGGTTAATATAGATAAACAATATGTGATAAGACCATAAATTTTCATGCAAAATTTTATTAGAGTAATTATAATATAAAATTATCCTCTTAGTATATAAATTTTTTATATATAATTTCATATGAAAATTTTTAATATAATATTTAATGAAATGAAAGTTACAAAATTTACACTCTTAATTATTAATATTTAATATATGTTCATAATGATAAAAAATAAAGCTATGAATAAATATTGATATTAATATTTTTAATAATTTCATAATAAGCATGATGGAAATTTATTTCTAGTTTTTATTGATTATATGATTACCTTAAATGCTTTCTTAAGAGAAATATAATATTTATTTAATTAATTGAAAAATAAAATAAATGATTTTAATATTATGTATTTTAATATAATGGGAATGATTTTATATATTGTAATGAATATATTATATATAAAAAATATTAGTGATATTTAAAAGGATTATATTTTAATTTTAGAAATTTTATTGGTGACTATAAAATCAAATTGAATGAAGTTTTCTTATATTGACATTAATGGTATTTTGTAATAATTAATATATTATAAATGGATTGAAAATTCATTGTAATCTAAATATCATCGATGTAAATACTATTTTGTTGAAAAAATTAGACATGGTCCATTTATTAGTCAATTATCAATTTAATTAATGATTATTTACCCATCATGGTTAAAATGGTTGTTATAGTGGTTAAGGAAAAAACTAATTAATAAAGGGATTAATAAAATTGATAACTTTTATAATGAAAACAAAAATAGTAAAAATTTTATTTTATGATGTTATTTCCTATCTAAAATCCTTTTCTTTTAATTCATGTCTATTTGGATGTATTTTTCTTATTAATGGTATTATTATAATCTAATCTTAAATTAAATTACAAGTGTATCCTCTCCCTCACATTTAAAAGGTCACCACTCCTTCCTCTTCCAAACACCCCATTGAGCCATCTAGATCTATAATAATATTATAAATACATTCTATAAACCTATATACACATTATAGTGGTTTTTTACATCCGATAAGACTGCCCATATATTGCTTAATAGAATATGTAAAGGATTTGTTCAAAAGAACTGGTAATAAACACAACCGAAAAATTCCTTTTTTTCTTTTACCTCCAATAAATTTTTATTATTATTCATAAAATAATAAATTCATCATCATATATTTTTAGATGTTATTATGATTATTAAACCTTTATTATCACTCTATTTGAATCATATGGGAAGTGAAACCATCGCTTGTGCGTACATATGTCTTACCCTCTCCATGTAGAGATATAATTCATTTTATAAAACCATACTTTATAGAAGGATGTTATGTTGGTTTTAATATTTATATATGATATTTTTGTAATAGTTATGTGTATAAAATTAAAATATCACATCTAGTTTTTTATCTTCCAATATGTTGTAAAATAATAATATCACTCGTGTGTATGTGTAGACTATCACATCCACGAATTGATGATATTTTTACCATTTATTTTTTACTTGGATGGTAATAAGGATATATTTAATTAATACCAATGATTTATATGATATAATAATTATTTAGTAAGGTGATTTAATATTTACTTTTCTATTGTTCAATCAATGAAAAGTGAAAATAACGCTCTTACGTACGTATAGCCTACCATCTCAATGAATTGTGTAATTTATACATTATGAATAATTATATGGCTGAGTATAAATATAAATATTATGAATATATATGATATTTCTACCATGAAAAAAATTATGTAGATAATGGAATCATGATCAGTGAATATGGACCAAAACTAAAAAACTAATACATAAATGAAAAAAAATATCACCCAAATCATATATTTTAATAGAGAAGTATTAAAAAATGGGTTATAAAAGCTCATAAGTAAATAATATAAGGGATTATATGTTTGATTATTTTTAACTAATATATATATATAATAAACATTTATTTATTATATAATAGGATATAACACACTCTTAGGACGACACACCTAAGGAAGATATTTTCATCTCCTATTTATTTTTGGGTAACACACAATATATTAACCACATGTTTCTTTAATGTGGTGTTTATAATGCCCATGAATTCATTTTATTATTAATAATTTTAATATTATATGGATTTACATATCCATATCATTTTATTTTTTTCTTGGGGACTATGATTCAAAAGATAACAAAATTGTATGGGTCTGATGTTACAATCTCATTGTTTGATGGGATTGACTATGGTTAAGTTCGAATGATGAAATATTCTAATCCATATCTTAATAAAGATATTAATTTTATTCTAATATGGTTAATTTTGGATTTTATATTTTTTGAAACCATTTTTAACTATTTAATTACATAAGATACCAAAATAATGTTTTTATGAAATAATAACTTTTTCTCTCTCTCCGGTTGAAAGTATATTTTTCATATATATCCACATTTTCAAATGAAAATTAAATAATTTTATTAAATTTATAATATTATTTTTTAATACATTTTTACCCATTTTTTTAAATTTTTTTAAAATGAATATTCTTTTTTATTTACCGAGAAATGTGCCTTTTATATTTTACAAAAAAATTAAACGAAATGATTTCTTTTATCTTATACAACCTTAACAGAATTTCATGATATAATGACCCCTCAATACTATATTGATTACATTATAATTATAATCTTTTTTTTCTATGTAATGGATTTGTTATATATTTTTTGAGTATTTATCTTTTGAAAAGTGATTTACAAATTAGAAAGTGTATCTTCCAAGATAATGTTTTAATATTACTTTAATATTCCCTTAATTCATCAAAGATATAAAACACATGGTTTCACTTATTATTTACTAAGGATATTATCCATGTATACCATTATTAGTCATTTTTTGGATGGATTTTGATTATTATGGAATTAATTATATAAATACCATTCCATTTCTATAGGTTATTATACAATTAAATAATGAAATGTGTTTTGAAACTCATTTATTTTCCATTGTTTATGATATGATAAAATTATTATGAAACCCATCTATTTTTAGTGGGTCTTATAATGTATATATATTTGGATATTCTATAACACATATATATTATTTTTGTTATTGGAAATTTGTAACCATAATTTTATATCCCTCTAAGGCACTATTTATAGAATGAAATATCATGAGATAAACATCATAGGAATTACGAGAGAACAAATTTTATCATGGGACATTATAAAATACAATAGTCTTTTGAGTAAACCTAAAATAATATGGTTTTTAGGTAATTAACCCAATCAAATATGATAGTCTTGGTAGTGATCCTTGACTACAATGGAAATAAATTTTTAATGTATATGTGTATGTGACAAATTTATGTCTTATTCCAATATTTTTCTCTCATGGATCATATACTTTTATTATTTTATAGTTAATGTCTCATGAAATTTCAGTTTTTTCCATAACTCAACATTTAGATGTATGATATACATGGTTTATTTTTCCAATTTTAGGCTCATTTTCTCATACTGACTGACTAAAAATTACTTTTTTATTATCAAAACAATTTTAAAGGAAAAGTGAGAAACCAAGATATCTAGATGAAAATCCCATAAAACCCCTTTCAAAAAACCCCAAATACTACAGGATCTCCCCGCACTAGTAACTACTCCGTGACTTCAATCCTTTACTAAAGCAAGAACCTTTGACAAGAAGTCCCATGCAAAAGTACACGGGTACAGAACCGATGGCATAGCTATACCCTCTTAGTCATCCAAATCTAAAAGGCTTGCACGGATGAAGTCTTCCTGCTCTAATCCCCTTTCGATGGATATACTAGAGGTTTTTTGTAATGAATTATCACATGACATAATAGAACCAACCAAAAAGTTCATATAAAAGTAGACAAGACACATATAAGGGGTCCTCATAAACCAACCAACCAATACCACCAACGCAATATGAGTCGTTAATGATAAACATGAAATTACGAGAGTTTATTTCCCTAAACTATTTCTAGGATAAAGATGAAACCTGTGTGGTTGGTGCATCCATAATAAGATATTCAAATCAAGGGGTCATATTTTCCCAAGACTGAATATACTCCTCAAGACTGATCTTCCCATTATTGACACCCCTAACTAATATCAAATCATGCCTAACTATCCAGTCATATTGTTCCTCTTCGAGATCCATCTTGAGTGGTCTCCCTAACATTTTAGCAGCTTCTTAATTAGTTTCATTTAATGAAAATACTTGTTATATCATTTCTTATTCTGTGATCATGAGAAATTCCAATGGTTGTTCGAGATCAACACCTACTTTTCAATGGTTTTCCATATTTTTTCCTTTTTATGTCTTCACTAAATGTTTCTCCATAGGAAGAGGCATGTAAGAGTAATCATTCCACTCCTAGTGAATTCCCTTCCTAACTTCCAAGGAGGTCATAACCGAAATACATTCAAGCTCCAAAACTATATTTTAGTCTATTTATAAGCCTTGGGGAAATCTCAGTTGAGACCAATGACCTGTGATTCCGAATGGGTGGCCTCATGACCAGCATTCTCATCATGAGCCTCATTCAACAGAACTTCATAGAGTTCTGCACCCATGGCCTCCTTGGAAGTACCCTCATGAGTCATGCACCCCTAAAATTCAACTCTTTTGTTAACAACATGAAGACAATAAAAACAATTGTACAATTTAACATTTGTGTTAGATCTATACAATCATACCCCACATGTCACCTTCGCCCAACACTTACTTCCTTCTCTGTGTGAAGCTCCCCTTGAGTTTATGTCCTCTGCATCAAGGTTTCTCTCAATGTTTTCTTCTACAGTAACCACCTCCATTTCAACCTATTTAGAAGCTTCCAAATTTCATTCCTCATAGGTTTTGAAAAATCCATACCCAATGACATAATAACAGTTGAACTAGGGTCTGCCAACTGCCCTCCCTCATGTGGATCCAAAGGGATAGACTAAGGTAGCAAACTTCCCTGCCCAGGTTCCTTATGTAACGCATCCAAACGACTCACATATCCCCTATCTTGGAAATTTACCATACCTCCCAATGCTAAATTCATCTTCTGTACAAGGTTTTTCCTAGACTGTGGTACCCCATGAGCTACGTCATCAATCTACACACCCCCTTGCCCCTGGCCAGTGGACCCCTGCTCACCACTGAAACCATAACCATGCTCTCTCAACCCATGTCTACAGGCCTCCAAAAATTGTCCTAACCAATTTTATATAGAAAGAAAATGCACCCATGATTCATACACAACCTATTTCCTTCATCGGTATTCCTCACCTATTGTAATCCAAATGAAATAAAGGGGATTTTGGAAAAAATCTACCTCGACACACACTCTTGGATTAACCAGATGACACACTGCCTTGGTATGACTATCAGAACCCCAAAAACTTCCTACGTGATTAATGTGATTTCTAAAAAATGACTGGTTATGAAAATGAAGAGGAAGGATATTGAAACTCACACATATCACCACCAAAGGGGAGTCCCGTTTCATGTGGTAATTGTATGTCCATATTTGTTGGTAGAATCTGGACACGTCGTAGTTTTGAGGCACGCATGACCAAACATTGACCAGGACTTCTTCTGACATGAAGATGATACTAATTTTTCTTTGTCGAGAAAATCAACTATCACCCTACCCTAAAAATTCCATGCACCTAAGACAAACCTATCCATGTTATCCACTAATGAACTTCTCTAGGTGAATTGATCTATCAGAGTCTTATTGAGAAACTCCAATGCTTCATAGAACTCTGTGAGCGACAATGTTAGATTAGAGCTTCATCCATACAAATCAGGGACCTTTAGATGCCTGGTGCATTTTTGAAACGGTGGAAGCATCTCAGAATTATAGAAGGGGGAGAAGGAAAAAATCCATTCCCATGGAGGATGACGAAGGTACCTCCCCTTCCAGTGGGGGAGGTACCAGCATGGTTGCCACTATTGTCAGAAAGTAGGATAAGGCGTCACGAACTCCCCCCATCACAAGCTCCGCCTATAGTGCCGACCATTTTCTCATACACTTATGCTCATGTTTTTCAAAAGTGATCATTGAAATATACCTCATTTACCATAACACTGAACCTCATCTCACCCATTCCTATGATTCCATTTTCTTAGGTTATCAAGAATGGTCTTTAATATGATGTTTTTAAAAAGGATTCCTGTTATGATGAAAATAGTGGGATGTTATGTATATATCATATGAACACGTTTCTTATGATTCCTTGTTTGAAAAGGTATTATACCTATGGGATTATTCCATGTATTATAATGTTATGTGATAAATTTTAATCAATTAGAATGATATTTCTATGTATGAAAGGTATGGGTTTTTATAGTTTGTATCATATCATGGTTTTGTTAACCTTTATAAATTAGGATGGGAAATATTAAGTAAAACATTTAGGATAATCCTATAATTTGGAGAACATATTACATTCTGGTAAATAGAGGAGTGTGGTTTTCATAGAAAAACTTCATTTTATGAACACTACAGGAGGTCGTAGTTTTCTAATAGAATCATCACTTTATAAAATCCCAAATAGAGTTTTTTATTTATATCATTTCCATCATTCTGGTTCATCATGATTTTTACCTTACTGTACACCTAGTTAGACACTATTTGGAGAAATTTTTAGGTTGATTCAAAAATTTTTTATAAACCATAAATAATGATTTACATTGATAATGATGAAAAATGACATTGGTTAAACATTATATATTTTATATTCATATGTATGTTTCGTGATTTTGACACCCAAAAAATTAATTTTCAAGATTCCTCACTATGATTATTGTTTCTCACAAAATATATTTTGAATTTAGTAAATTTATGGAACTAAGAGGATTCATGTTATCACTAGTAGAAACATGAAGTATTATTTGAATGATTAACCAAATGAAATGATAGATCGAATTTTAAACATTATCATTGTTAAAAATAATATATCCTATTATATGATTAATAACCTATGATTGTGTGAATTTTTTATCACACTAAACAAGAGAAAGAAATAGGTTAATTAAGTATGTAGAGGAATAAATATCTTTCATCTTTCATGTCATGAATGTGGGAATAATAACTCATGGGATTATCTCAACAGAACTCGGTGACATTTTCTATGTGTAAATGAGCAGAACATGGAATGTAATTGCTGATGATAAATAAAGTGTTATATGTAAGAAAATAAATCATATCCTAAGGAACCATTTATAGTTCAATATATGATGTATGGGGAATATGGAAATTATCCAAAACAATTCCCAAATATAATATTTGACGTCAATGATATGTAAGGACCTATATTATTCCAAATTATGATATGAATGTATTCAAGGTTTTATGTATTGAGATTTAATAATTATATCATTGATATAAGAATCATAAAACATAAAATAATTGTTTAACATTACTATTCTCTAAGGATTCAAAAAAATGGACTTGTTTTGATAACCAATAAATTTTGATTAGTGGTATAGTGGAAATGATTATATGGTATTAATATATTATTTAAATTAATTGGGTAGTATGAGTGACATAGAATTTGGGTAATGATTTGATGTCCACGTTATTTAGGTTATATCTGATGATTTTTATATTATTTTTGGATTTATGGATGATATTAAATAGTTTGTTATTATATTTAATGGATAAGGATTTTTAAAATTTTTGAAGGAATTTATGTTTTCATTAGAGGTTATAATAAGATTTGTGGATACCATCATCGGATTATAGTTTTATTTTTGATCATGAGTTCAAGGGAATAGGTTCTCATTTTGTGGATTGGAGTGATGGTATATTGAGGTGATTTGAATATCTTCTTATAATTTAGGATTAATATTCTATTAAGGATTAAATAAAACTTTGTGTTAGTATATTATTTTGTGTTATGTAAATTATAGTCTATTGGATAGTGGGATATAGATAATCTTTATTGTTGAAAAGGTTTTCATTTAACATTGATATTTTTTGAGATATTTATGTTCAAATTAAGAATTACCTTTAAAGTTATTATATAAATTTGATTCATGGTATTTTGGTGAAGTTAATGTAACAAGACAAGTACATATAGAATAATTTTTTTAATATTTATTACTATCCTGGAAGTATATATTAAAATTCATTATTAAAATTTTACGTAAGAAATAGTTTTAATAAAGTGTTTTATTATAAGGTTATATTTGAAAGATAAATGTTGAAATTATTGATTTTTTATTTGAAAGAAATAATTTTATTTTTGGATTCATTATTTCCAAATAAACTTTTTCTGGTTTTTTTAGATTTTTGTTATGGAAAATTAATTTTTTTTAGTGAATAGTGAGAAATGTTTTTTTGTAAAAATATCAATTCTTTGCAATAAATTATGAAATAAAAATGTGATAGTAATGTATTTAATATTTATTAATGTATACTAATAATTATTTTTTTATTTTTCATCTAATTATATTAATTTTAATAAAATTTATACAATATTTTAGAATATGTTTGTTTTTTGTTAAAAAATGGGATTGTTCTGAAAAAAGTTTAAAAATGCCAAAAAAATTTCCCTTTAAATTAATTACAATAATGAATAATGTGGAATTTTTTGAATGAAATATATATATATATATATATATATAATATCATAGAATATAATTTTAGATTCATACAATGTTAATTACTAGTCATTGAGTGAATATAAAAAATTCTTTTCTTGAAATGTTTCTTTTTCATCACGTCAACAGGTTTTGTTTTAAATATAATTCTTCCAATTCATTAAATTGAATATGGTAAAATGGATTTTATATTAGAATCATAGGTTTCAAATTATTTAGTAACTTAATTTTTATTTTTTGGCTAAAAATGTTATTGTGGAAAAAATAATAATTTACCACAATATAGGTAAAATAATAAAAAATGTTAGAGTAAAAAAGGTAAATGCCTAAAATACGTAAATGGTAAAAATATAAAGTGTTATTTTATTTTATTATCGAAAATAAAAAACACCAAAAATAATATTTATCAGTATAATTCTTTTTTTAATGGCACCTGAATGTGGTTTTATTTAATTATTAAATAATTTTTATTCAATCACATAAAAGCACCCATCCTTGAGTATAAATTTTACTTCTCACCCCTCCAATTTCTCCTAAAAATCCATAAACCACTCTACATATCTTCCAAATTCTATTCTACCAACTCTCTCTACATCCAAGTGTTGATGGTATCACCATAAGAGCAATTCCAACATCCTAAATGTGTCCTTCGTGGAGGTGATATTCAAGAGGTAACATTCTCAAACAACCTCTCTTAATTTCAATTTTTTTAAACCTTCTCCTTGCCTAATTAAAAAATTTGGAAATGGGAACTCCATTATAATTTATATTCTATAATTTCATATTTTTAATTGAATATATTACACCCACCCCTTTTATTATCTCATCTTATTCAATGAAATGAAACCTTTGTTTAAATTAAGATGGTTAATTGTCTCTATGAACCAAGATTATTCATTTTCTATTACCACATTCAAGTATATCCATAAAACAATTATTATGGTTCATTAATGTTTTGATAAATATATTATGACTTATTTATTGCTTTGGAACTAATATATATACAAAATTTTATATAAAATTTAATTGGTTTGTGGTGGTTGTAAATGCTGCAAAAATAAACGTACCATTTTTCATGGACAATTTTATCAAATTAATCATACTTATACATGAAATGGAATTGATATATAGAATAATTTATACCAATTCAAGTTAATTAGTACTATTTAATTCAACTTTTAAAATATTAGTTCTATTTGATATGAAAATCCATAATTATATATAGATGAACCGACCATGAATCTATGAAAGGAGCACACCAAAATAATGATAATCATTACATATTATTAATTAATGGGTTTTATTATGTTATAAAATATCATATAAGTTATTAGAAATATGAATATTGATTTTTAAGAAATTATTAACATTCTTTAAAACATTATATAGGAGGATTGAACATGTTTGAAGGAATTCGAACCGGAGTTAAGAGATTCATTAACCCATTTTTTATTCATTGGTTTAAACATCAAATTTATTGATAATGTATTTCTAGTATTAATTATAAAATGAATTTTTATTTTCTGATCTTATATTTCCTCTTATATTATTTGGAGTAACATTTCATACACATAATCCATTAATTTCATTAATTCTCAATTCAATGATATCATATTTGTAAGGGAAACATAATCTTCAAAACCACATTTAAAAGAATTAATGATTTATTTATAATAATTTATACCTAATGACAATGTTTGTAAAAGTAATTTTATGAATTTATTCATATGTAAATAAATTTTTTGAAATATAATTTTTAAATATCTCACAAATATTCTCAAAAGGGATCTTTTAAATTATTTGTGTAAGATAATTTCTTTTAGATGAATATGTTTTTAAATATTATTTTCAGAAAATTTTAAAAAAATTATTTTTTCAAATATGAAATCATAGAAATATCCCACAATCATTTTAACAAAATATATTGAATATTAAGTTACTAGTTTATATGATTACAGTCAAATAAACTAATTTTCATTGTACATGTGATGTTCTTGAAAATGAATGATTTAAAAATGATGTTTTTTAAAAGTGCATTTTTATGATGCAATCATTCATGAATTATGATTATGTTATGGTTCTTGAGGATTTTTTATGATGATTGGTAGTTACATTGTTAACTAATTATGGGTTTTTCCATGATAAATCAAAGACGGGTGGTTATGTTATAACCTTGAATGCAATGGGTACTCTAGAGTTGGAGTTTGGATATATTGGATACTACATCTGTAAGAGTCCTATAGAAAATTATATCCCATGTTACCTAAATATATCATATATTAATTATTATTTTTTCCAGGAAATTATCATGATTTTTAAGAGGTAATATAATTGTATTTTTGAATATAAGATTATATTTTTGGGGTAAAATGAAATGTTTTTTAAAATGTGATCTATGGGTTTTTCTTGGACAATCAGTTTCCTTTGCTTTATGTTTCTTGAAAATATTTTTTGTCACCCCATGTTTTAAAATTTTTCACAAGTTTTATGTAAGAGTATAAAAAAATATCTATGAGAAAATTTAAAGATTTTTCATGAAGATAAATCATATTTTATTTTAAACACTATTTATTTTGAAAAAGGCTATTTTTTATATGTATCCACTTGTAATGTTACAGTTTCTTTGTCAAAGATATTTATAATTCTCTGTAACATTAATACTAATATATCCTAATTATTTAAATAATGTAAATTCTAATTTAAAGTCACTAAATATGTAATTTTTAAGTCCAGGACCATCTGGTTTGTACTAGAGGATGTTGTTTTATAACATTAGGGGTTATATAATGTTAATAAAACACCAATAAATGATATTAGCATTTTGGTTAACTTTAAATGATATATAATTTTAATAATACCATGTTGATTCATAAATGATATATATATTCAGAATGGATTTCTATATATAAAATATAGAAGAGATGGTGTAAATCCATCCAGATAAAAACATCCTTGAAAATAAGTATCTTGATATTTTTAGAATCATATCAAAATTGATTGTTTCCATGATATATTTGTTGAAACAAGATATACATATTGATGGTATCCATCCAAATGTTCATATGAATCCACAATAGAGGAATATATCAGCATTAGATAATTTTATGAGAAACATCCTCCATATTTTAGGAAAACTAAAGACGTTGTGGTTGCCAAAGGATGGGTTAATACTCTAGAAAATATATTCAATCATGTGGGAAGTTATGAAAAAAAGGAAAACATTGTCTTATTATCATTTTTTAGTCAAAGATGATCGATGTTCATCTCTCTATAAGAATAAAAAAGGAAAAGATGAATTGAATATTAAGGAATAGAATGATTTTTAGAGTCATATTCTATAAAAATATTGTACTCTGATTATTTGAAACAAACTGGAGAAATAATTTTTCGAAATGAGGTGGAAGGATAAATATTTTTAGCTACATATGAAGACAATTGTACCAAACTATGTAGGTATATAATTGATTTTTTTAGAGATTGATAGAAATATTAATATAATTTACTTCGTATTGAAACCAATTTTACATAGAACATTGTAATTATGAGTGTATAAAATTTTTGAAAAACATTTTTGTTCTAATAAAAAAATGAGATAGAGTTTGGTGACACATATATTATAAAAAATAATAAGAATAATAATTGGTAAGGTTATGAGGAATTAGTAAATAATTCATCAAATAAATTTATAGGTTAGAAAATAAAATTCCCTTCTTGTGAAAAGTGTGGTAGGAGGAACACTGTAGAATGTTTATCAACATCATGGAAAATATTTTCATGTGGAAATATTTGTAACATTTCCCTTGAATGTAAGAAAAATGAGTATAAAAATAACGAAATGATGATGGAAATATTATTTAATTGAAATTATTTAGTTTATTATGTTAACTTGTGTACAAACTGAGTAACTCTAGGAGAAATCAGCATGATCAATAAATGGTGTGAAAAAATATTTTAATACTACTATAGTTTATTATGATCCCCCATATTAATTGGTTAAAAGAATGTTACTCCTATATTAAATTTATTCTAATACCCTCTTTGATTATGGATCCTTCAATTTTTTGATTTTAATTAAATTTGGATGAATACTATGACTATAAGATCAAGATAGTATGATATTGGTGAAAAATATAGGAAGAATTTTTAAAGAATCCAATATTTATAAGAATCTTCCTCTTTTTCAGTTAAATATAATTCCTTAGAAATCATGTTGAGACACTAATAATTGAGTTTGATATTATTTTGGGTATGAATTGAATTTCATTTTATCATGCTAAGATATATTTGGAGAGCTAATGAAGTCTTCATGAATGATTTCATAACAGTAAAACCCCACCATGGAGAAAAGAAATTGATTACAAATGGATGTGAATGTTACATAGGACATGATATTGAAAAAA
Organism: Viscum album; assembly: GCA_963277665.1. Classification (NCBI taxonomy): domain Eukaryota; kingdom Viridiplantae; phylum Streptophyta; class Magnoliopsida; order Santalales; family Viscaceae; genus Viscum; species Viscum album. The sequence goes on along the minus strand of OY728134.1, from coordinate 72,166,514 downwards.
TGGGACTATTCAAAATATTGTTATGTTAATAGTGAATGAATAAATGGATTTAGTTTCTTGATCTATTTCATATTTTTATTCCTGACAGAGAGGGTGATATTTCTATTTAATTACCCCCAAAATCTAATCATATTTAAAAATCTCTTTATCGAATGGCATAGGTAGAACTTTTATAGTTAAAAAAATAATTGAAAGAGTTTCTAGATAAAAATTTTATTTGAACTATCCTATCGCCATGGGGTGCTCTAATTTTGTTTTTTTGAAAATAATGATGGTTCCCTAAGAATTTTTATTGATAATGGATCTTTTAATAAAATTAATATTAAGAACAAGTATCATCTACCTCATATTAATTATTTGTTTGATTATCACTAGGTAGGTAAGTAATTTTCAATGATTTACCATTGGTTGGGGTACCATGAGTTGAATTTGTAGAATAAATATATTCCAAATTCTACATTTCTGATTAGATATCTACATCATGAGTTTTTATTTATTTCATTTCGGCTGAAAAATTTCCCTACCTTATTTATAGATCTTATGAATAGAGTCCATTATGAATATTTTGATAAATTGGTGGTTTTTATAATATTTTGGATTATTCATATAATTATAAGGATTATGAAAAACAACTAAGTATTGTTCTATAAAAAATTAATCAAAATATGTTATATTAAAAATTTATAAAATTCTATTTTTGGTGAAAAATTATTTCTATTACTTGGAACAATATATATAAATATAGAATTACAGTTAATCCCCTAAAAACAAAAAAGGTTTATGAATGGAAATTAACACAAATGTAACTAAGATTTGTTGTTTTATTGTATTTAAAATATATTATAATTGGTTTTTTGAAAAATATTCATGCTTATTTAGCTCACTAACTTTGTTAACATGATAAAGAGTTAAATTTATATAAAAAATGTATATGATGATTTTTTTTTGAAACATAAAAAGAGATTGGTAAATGCTCAATCATATCCCCTTCCCTCTCTCTAGTCAGGGTTTCTTCATCAATGGTGATTCATAGGTTGGAGGTTTGCACATTTTCATTACCACCAACCCCTTGCCTCCCTCTTCACTCCTTACTCCTACATTATGATGCCCCTCTCTAGATGATTCCCTTTCATTCCCTCACTTGTCAAATTTTTCTAGTTTCTTGTGATTAGGTTCATTGGTAGTGATTTTTGGCAAGGGTGTTGTCTCAAGGTGATGGAAATGTTTCATAGGGAGTAGATCAAGGTTGTTGGATGATATGATGATTGTGGGTTGTGGATTAGGTGTTGATATGTTCATGGAATGGTTTGATTTTAGTTTTTACTTCCATCTTGTTGATATATTAGAGTGTAGATGACATGGTGTTTGATCTATGTACGGAGTTTTAATGTTAAAATCAGTTTTTCTAGTATTCTATTATGTGGTTGTTTCTTTTGTCTACTTGGTTGTAATTATTTAAGGGTTCATGTTAATCCTTAAAAAGTATTTTCTGAAAATATTAAAAATATTAATGATGGATTCCATTCATTCATCCAATTAGATTAGTAAATTATCAAATTTTTTCCTTACTCTCAACTAATTTTGATTTTTTTAATCTATAGTGATTCCTCAATGAATGGAATTAGTTTAGTTCTAACACTGAATGATTAGGTAAATATCTATACATCAATAAAATTAATAACTCATGAGAAACATTATCCTACACATGATTTGAAATTATTTTATGGGGTTTTTTATTTAAAAAATGATGCATAATTTATATGGAGATAAGTGTGAAATATATACCAATCATAAAAGATTATGGAATATATTTACTAAGAATGAGTTGTACGTGAGGCAGATAAGATACTGATAAAAGATTATGGATTATAATGGCACGATAAATTACCATCCTGGAAAATAAAACTAAGTGGATGATGCCTTGAGTTAAAAAAATCATGTATCATTAACTATGTAACACTTTTACCATGATCATTTAGATAATGAATTTCCAATTTTTTTCACAGATATTATCAATGAAGGTACTTCTTTTATTTTGTTTTAAGTGTTGGTGATATCATCCCTATAAAATAGAATTATGAATGCTTGGAAGGAATACCATGATTTATAGGAAAATATAAGTTTTTTTAAAAAATTATTAGTTTCCTAAATATAATATTGATAGATAACAAGTCTCTAGATATATGAAGTTTTCATATATTCCTTGGGATACGCAGTTGTAGAGATAATTATTATGTTAAGATGATAGTTCACTATTTTATGTTCATCCTGGTAGCACTATGATGTGTAGATACCATCATAAGTATTACTTATGTGATGGAATGAAAGTAGGTATTATTTAATTTACAATGGGATGCTTTAATTGTCAACTGGGTAAAGTAGAAAATGAATTATAAAGGTGATGTTTTAGTCTTTACATTTTCCATAGTGGGAATGGGAAAACATATCTATGAATTTGATAGTGGGACTACCAAAGACATCTAGAGGTAACAATATTATTATTGTTATTGTTTAATGAGGGACTAAATTTGCACATTTACTTCTCATTCGATCTATACATTATTTAGATAAACATTCACGGTTATTTATTTAGGAAATACTAAGTTCACAATTTCATCCTATCTATATTGTATCTGATCATGATCCCAGTTTTACATATATTTTTTGGAAATGCCTTTAGAATTTATTGGGAAATAAATTAAATTTCATCCCTACTTTTCATCCTCAATATGATTGATAGTCAGAATGAATAATCCATACCTTGGAAAACATGATTCATGATTTCACATTGGAATACTAGGGATTTCCTGATAAATATCTTCCTTTATTAAAATTTTCTTATAATAACACTTTTCATTCTAGTATACCTATCTAAGAATTTGATGGTTTATATGGAAAGTCATGTTAAACTCTATAATTTTTTGATGAATCACGTGAAATAATGTTTATGGGTCAAAAATTATTGTAGTTTATGGCTATCAAGGTAAAAATGATTCATTAAAAAATTAGGATACCTTAGAGGAGTTAGAAAATTTGTCCCTGTAACAGGAGACAATATATTTCATTCGAGGTAAGAGATAATGTTTTTATTAAAATACCATAATTGAAAAGTGTTTTGTGTTTTGGTAAGAATAGTAGGTTCAATCAATGTTTCATTAAACCATATAAAATCCTTGAAAAATATGGATCATCTTCCAACCAAGTGATTTTTCCTCTTAGTTTATCCCGTGTATTCATTGTTTCTCATTTTTCAATTTTAAGAATGTATGTCCAATATTCCTCTCATGTTTTGATCCCTAATGTAGTTTAGTTGGAAGAGAAAATATATTTTTTGGATTATCCTAGTCAGATTCTTTAATGTAGAGAGAAATTGTTATAAAAAATGAAAATACACCATATTATGGGTTTGTAGAGAAACAGTATGTTTGAAGAAGCAACATGGGAATCTGAAAATGCTAAGGTGGAAAAGTACCCCCACTAGTTTTGTGAGTGAATAAAATTTTAAGGATGTTATTTCCAAAATGGGGGAGAATGTAACAACCTAGGTATATATACAATAATTGTTTTTCAAATTTACTAGTACTCTTCATTTATATAGTTAAATTACTTATAAATATGTTTCGTACGAAACAAATTTATTATACTCATTTCATATAAGGTTATATTTAACATATAAATTTCTAAATTAAAGAATTTGAATTTGAAAAAACAAATATCAATTTTGGATTCTTCATGTCAAAAATTATCTTAGGATTAATTTTTTAGAATATTCTGAAATAATTAATTGTTCAGTGGATAATGAAAATTAACGACTTTTTTAAAAAAGTCAATTATTTTCAACAAATTTAGAAAATTAAAACTACCATTATGTATTTAAAATGTTTATAAGTATCATAGATATTTTTTAGTAATTATTAATCAAAATAATTTCTATTTAATACACTTTATATTTTACTTTATAATAGGATTATATTTTGGGTTTAAAAATATAATTTCATTAAAAATTTGTTTATAATACATAACGTTTCACCTTTTTAATTAACTAAATAATATCTAATTGGTAATGTTTTAATTAAATTAATAGATAATATATCATTAAATGTTAATTTAGTTTATACAATGATAATTATAAGTCATATAGTTAATATAAAATCAACATTTTCTTTAAAATAAACTTATTGACAATGCACTTTTTAGTCACATCTGTAGGTTTTGTTTTAAATATAATTTTTCAAATTATTTTAATTGTATTTATGAAATTCAAAAAAAATGAATTATAATTTCCATATTATTTAGTATTTAATTTTATTTTTTAGTTATAAAAAATTTATCTTTGTCATAAAATATTTACCATAGTATAGGTAAAATAATGAAACGTGTTAATGTTAAAAGAAAATAGGAAAAAATATATAAAAACAAAAACATTAAATGTTTGTTTTATGTGTTTCTAGAACCTAAAAAGTCATCAAAAAATAATTTATTAATCTAATTTCTTGGACTTAGTTACAGAAAATTGTGGTTGGTTTTGATTATAAAATTTTCATTATTCTATCACTTAAAACCACACCTCCTCAAGTATAAATACCACTCATCACAACCCAATTTCTCCCCATACGAATTGAATATATAAATATCTCCATAAAAACCTCCCTTACCCACTCTCCCCACGTCAATGTGCCTCATATATCACCAAAATACAAATTCAAATGTCCTAAATGGGTCCATCAATGAGGTGGTATTCATGATATATCATTCTCAAATAACCTCCCAGGATTTCCTTTTTTAAAAAACTTCTCATAAACTACTTCACACATCATGAAATTATTAAAAGAGTATCATGTATATATTTTAATTTTATTCTTATAATGGAATATATTATTCCCATCACTAGTTTTATATCCTAGTATTCAATGAATTGGAACCATTGTCAAAATTATAACAGTTAACCGTCTACATGAATAATGATTGTTCATTTTCCATTACCGCATGAAAGGATTGTAATAAAACTATTATTATTGTCAAATAATATCTTAATAATAATATTATAACCTATTTTATATTCTGGAACTTATAAGAAGAAATTATATTAAATAAAATGGAACTGGTTTTTTATGGTTGTAAAAACCGCAAAAATAAACTAACTATTTGTCATTAAAATTTTTATCAAATGAATCCTCTAATACAAGAAAGAAGAATGATTTATAGGAACATTTAAAATTACATAATTAAATTATTACCATTTCATTGTACTTTTATATTTTTATTTCCATTTGAAAATAAAATCCATAACTAAGTACAAATAAACCGACAATGAAACCATGAAACGGACACACCCAAAATAATTAAAATAATGAAATATTATAAATTAATAGGTGGTGATATGTAATTAAAAGACCATAATATGTATTATAAATATTAATATAGGTCACAGATATTTTAATAATATCCTTTAAACCACTATATAGTCATTTTGATCATGTTTTAGGTTTTTAACCACGAGGTAATGGAATTCTTAAACCAGTTTCCATTCTTTGGGATAAACATCCACATCATTATTAATATCTTGATAAGGTTATGTGTGCAATGAATTTTTATTTTCATATGTTTTATTTACAAATTTTTTATTTAGATTTATAGAAGATACACATAATTGATCAATTTGATTAATTCTCACTTAAATGATATGGTATTTGTAAGTGAATATTTAACAAGACGACCTCAGTTTAAATATTTTAAATCTTTATTTTATAAATCATTATCATTTATTTACATGTTCTAAAAATCAATTTTATGAATGATTATATATGTACATGAATTTTTTATATATGTAATTTTCAAATTTCTTACAAATGTTTCCAAAAATGGATTTTTTATTGTTTTCTGTAAGGTCCATGCATTTTTTAAAAATTATTTTTAATAGTTTAACTTTACAAAAGTAAAAAAATGGTATTTAAACATATGAAATCATCAAAATTTTCTATTTTTATCTCACCTAAATAGAATAAATATTACTTTAGAAGTTTATTTGTTTACATTAAATGAAAAAAATCCTTAACATGTGAATTTTTTTAAAACAAGTGATATCAAAATAATTTTTTTTTGTTCAAAGATAATTTTAATGATTAAATATTTCATGATTTATGTATATTTTATGGTTCTGTGGAATTGTTAATAATGACAAGTGGTTACATTATAAACACATTATGGATTTTTCTATGATAATCTAAGGAAAGGTAGTCATGTTATTACCCTATAATATATGGTTCTGTGACAAACCAAGGACTGGTGAAAATGTTATAACCACCAATGCATTGGGTACTCTGGAGTTTGAGGTTGTCCATATAGGTTACTTCATTTAAAATTATGATATGGAAAGTGTTGTCCCAAGTTACCTAATTGTATAATATATTTTTTCTTATAAGTGTTCCTAAAAATATCTTGATTTTCAAAAGGTAATATAATTATCATTTTGAAAATCTTATTCTATTTTAGGGTAAAGAAAGTTTTTCAATAGAAATAGTTTACTCTCTTTTCTTTCCCTTAATAGAATTTTTTTCTCATCTTGTATTTTATATTTGTTTTCTTAGGGTTTAAGGGAGTTTACAGATAAAGATGTGATGAAGAGGAAATTTTTTATGATTTTTCATGATGAGAAAACATATTTTATTTTAATGTGTTTTAGGAAAAAATAGATACTATGTATATATTTTCAAATTTAATGTATGGTTTTACCATTTATGAGTTACACATAATTATATAAAACACTAACCAAATGATCCCCATGATTGTAAAAAGGTAAATTATATTTGAAAATCAGAAGAATATATATTATTCAAGGATGGTTCCATAATTTTAAATACAATACCAAAATATATACTCATTTGTGATGGGGATTAATTATATTTATGAGATGGTTAATTGGGTTCAGGTATATATAACATTTTTTTACCATGATAATTCATGTGAATTGTTATTTTTGATGAATAAAAATAAAATTTTGAAGATATATGATAGATTATATGATAGAACTATTGGGGTTAATACATTCTTTACTATTGGGTTTATTGAGGAAACTTGGGATTTATAATTAGTTATTGATTTTAACCTTGGGTGTTATTATTAAGGATTTGGAGATCAATGTTATATTTATCCACAAGAATATTTATTCATTTTAAGAATTATAATAAACTAAGATAGTGTTTTTCATTTTTGATTAATGACTAAATATAGGAGGAATATCATGGTTTACATTTTTGACCCATTTGAAGTTGAGTTTAGTGGTTTAGGCAAGAAAAATTAATCTTGAATACTCATCATTTGGAGAAACAGTTTATATTATAGTAAAAAATCATTAATCGATAAAATTATTGTCTCAATGATATTATATTTCCTTATGTTCATAGCCAGGATAGAAAAGATATTCCGTTAATCTAGGAAATGGATCGTGAAATGAATTTTTTTTATTATTTCCTTAAATAATAATTATTTTATGTCCATTTTTAAACCTAATGAATTTATGGTTTTATGGTCATTAAAATTCTTGAGATCAATAGAATTCTTGTGATCATTTCTCTTTGTCCCTCTCCATCATTATATAGACATTTAATGTTTCATAAATTTCAATATTTTAACTTCCCACTAATTCTCTTATATCTAAAAACCTTTATTTTTTTATTCCAAATATCCTTAATACTTACCATCCCATAATTTTAAGAGGATATTTTATTAACCATTTTTACTATGTGGGATTTTATCAACATTTTTTTCATATGTAAAACCATTTTTAACTCTCACTCAATCTCATGTATTCTTTAAATTGTGATCGGATTTTCTTTTATTTTCTTCTATAGGTTTCAATGTTATGGTGGTTGAAAATGTAAAAAAATAGAAGAGAATCCATGCGTATGGTTGACATTCAATTAGTTCTAACAGAGTGATGACCACACAATATGGATTTATGTTGTGCATATGATATTTCTATAGTTTGAGAAGTGTAAATTGGATTATTTTACTCGACAAGAGTATTGTGTGTGTATGGGTTATTTTAAAAGGATGTAACATGGTTTAATAACAACATGACCAATTTTTGTGGAATTTATTTAAGATAAACAGAATCCATCCATAATTGGTAGATGATTAGAAAAACCATGTGATGTCATATATGACTTTAAATAGTTATACATTACACTTTTAACCGTAACATTTTTTTGACTAATATTATTATAAACCTTAAATAGAATTTCATAAACCTTCCCCACTATTGTAGATACTTTTACCCATCATTTCATAACGGTTTTCCTTCATTCTTGCTGGCCCTTTCTGAGTTATGTATCATTTTTATCAGGTTTCCCCTCTCCATTGTATATCCAGACTAGATATATTCCCATATTATGTAGTTTTAAAATAATTGGGTTTTGTATTGAATATATAATGGGTTTAAAGGAGGATTACTATTGTTTTTTATATATATCTGATCATGTGGACCTGATATATGCTTCCATGATCTTTGTTTTCAATGGTGAATTATTTTCCCTTAGTTCTTGGGGTGGGTGTTTCTAGAAAAAGGTTCTAACAAATGAATTCCTTTATTTTCATGTAAAATCCATTAGTTTATTTCATGATATTGATTTTTGTTTCATTTAAATAGTTTTATTGGACGAGATATATGTTTTTAAAGAACTTTTTCTTTAAAAATAAATTTTCTCACACCATGTGTTCAATGAAATGATATATTTTTTTTTTATTTCAAAAATGGGTTTTCAAGAATGGGTCTTGATTTTATTATCTATGAATTTTTTTATAAACATTGATCATGGATTTTTTTTTGTATTTTCCAAAACATAGAACAGAGGGTAACATTGGGTGTGTGAGGAATTGGCTTGTAAAATTTGTGTTTATAATGCCACATGAAGATTTGGTGTCACTTTTTTGTGTGTAATTCCATAAGAAGGTTTACCTATCGAATCCACGATTTTCCTAGATTATGGATTTATTATAATTTCTAATATGAATTACAATAGGTTATATTCCAAATGGGATTATTTTTTATTTTTTATTTTTTATAGTATTTTTTATTTCATTTTAATTTGATCACATACATATATTATGGTGTATCAATAGTTATTTTTTATTATTACATCATGATTTATAAAATATTCTGTTCATATTAATTACATTGTGAATATGTAAGGATATTTATGAAAACCATTGGATGTTTTACAAAATGGTTTTATATTATGAAATTTTTTTATAGAAAGATTTTTTTTAAAGATATAACTGTCACATTGTAAATAATAGAATTTTTTTGATTCATTCGTGAAATCCTTTTCTACTTATGCTCATACCGTAATTTGGAATTTAGGCTATATTAGATGTTTTTTCCATCACATGAATAAATAGAAGGTATTTTTAAAGAATTTAGTTTTATCTTGTTTTCAATAACTTTTTAGATGGTTATATTGGAGGTTATGGTTGGATAAATGAAGAATTTTTTTCTTTTAGGGTTTTACTTCTATAGTTTCTCCATTTTTTCTGGTATTTTTTGTCTTATGTATTTTAATTCTTCTCTTACATGTTTTAATATATTTGAACTTCAGATATATATGATACTATTCATACCTTGTGTCAACCCACTATTTCGTGAACTATCTTAGATGACTTGTCTAGTTGACCTGGGACATTTCATTACAGAACTATATCAAAGGGAACATCTAGAGAGATGTTTTTCAGAACATCTTGTACATGGATCAATTTATATGGTAGATATGAGTTTAGACCATCAAAATTCAGGTACTATATATATAAGGGATCTTAGATAGCACACTTCCAGTCTAAACATGGGGACTCCTGAGTTTTTACTAAGAATAAGACTTGATATTAGGGTTTATTTAAATGAACATGATAAGAGGTTTTTGTAAATGTATATATACCATCATAATAATTTTTTTTTTCAATTATATAATTCATTATCCATTATGTTTAAATTTTTTAAATACATTTTTAAATTAATTTTTAAAAATATTATTAATATTTGGGAATTTACACTTCAACTGATTTGTCATTGTTATATGTTATTTGGACGATTCCTCATAGATGATATCTTCTATAAATCCTTGTTTTTATAAAGCTAAAATAATTTATTTTATAGTGTTTATGAAATGAAACACCATATTATAAGATAATATAACACCCTTGTAATTTATTATATATTTCTTGTTAAATAAATTCAATCTCTTCAATATCTTTTGATGCACGTAACACCGGGATTTAATGAAATATGATACTCTAGTAAAATATTAAATAAAATGAGCAATATGTCATAGATGTTAAATTTTTGGGTATTAATATGACAAGGAAAAATAAGAAAACTATATTTTTTACACATGTTCATTGTTTATCTATTAATTATAAATAATAATAATAACTATATAAAAGTAAAAGGAAACTTTTTCAAAAAAAATAAAAGAAAACCCTCTCAATAATTTTTGCATATTTCTTAATTAATTAATTTTTTAAAAAAATAGATAAATTTTCTAATAAAATGATATAAATATTTGAAACAATTATATAATATTTATTTTTGTGTTATGTTTTTTTATTTATATGATTTTTTTATGATTAATGAATGATATTGATTTTAATTGAAAACTACATTTTGTATTTAAATTATTTATGATGATAAAATATATATTTAATTTTTTTAATGTAAAATTAGTTAATTTTTTTATAATAGATTACATATAGGTTTTTGGAATCAATTCAATGTTGAATGTTTATATTAAAACATTTTATTCTTTTGAGAATTTTCTCTTCGGAAACCAGCATTTTCATAACGTCTACTGGTATAATTTTAAATTTAATACATCCACTTCAAGGATTTTAATTTTTTAAAATGGATTCCATATTTTGAATAATAATAATCTATAATATATAATAATGTTAAATTAACATTTTACAATATTGAATAGTAAAAATTGTAAAATTTAATTACCATGATTAAGGTATATATTAGTTTACAGGGGCTTAAAATATGAACATAATTGATAAAAATGAACTAATTCTTATCCAAAACCAATATTTATGAAATAATATTAATTTATAACCTATAATATTCTATAATAAACCATTTTGGATCCCTTTGGAATGTGATAAATATGGATACTCATTTTTTTTAAAAATATCGAGTGTGTATTATCCCCCACTAATAAAATCCCACCCATCTCATATCCTCTCCATATAGAAAAAACAATTTGGTTAAATAAAACCTAAAATAATACCTTCCATAAAAGTATCCCCATATCAAAGAATTTCCGTAAATCATAAATCAAATCATGTAAGGCATTAGGTTAAACAATAAGAGGTTTCCCGAAGAAGAGCTAATGTTTTTAACAATGTTTTTTATTTTTAATTCATTTTCTAAATCCTTATACAATTGTCAAAATATGATAAAATAATAACACTATTATATACTATATAAATAAATTTAATTATTTTAATGTAATATCCTACTTCTATCCCCCCTCTGAAATATGGAAACATAAACAGTCAATCCTGTGTACGACATACTTTCGCGTCACGAACCGATTAAATTATTTTCCCATCACCACCATTCAAGGTATTATATAATGAAATATTTTACAAATTTATATGTTCTTTATGAATAGTATATAAATATATAATTATATTTTAACATTATTTTTACTTTAAAATCTATTGGAACAAAATAGTATCTCTTATGTGAATTATGGACTACCGACTCGCAAACAGATGTGATCTATTTTCCCAATTGCACTTCAGTTGGATTGAATTAATAATAGATCAAATGAACATATATAAATTTTTTAACATACTTCTAATTTTGTAACTATAATATCACAAATTCATTTTTACTTTCCATTCCTTGGTGGATATGATAATGTCACTTGCGTGTAAAAGAGATTACAACCTCAAAAAGTGATGTGACTCATTTTTCACTAACTCATTACATAGAAGTAAATAATGATACATTTTACTAATATATGTGATATATATGAAACTATAATGACTATATTATGTTGATAATTTATTTACATTCATGTTTTCTCTATCCTTCGAAAAAATAGAAACAACACTGATGTGTTCATACAGCCTACCATCTCCATGAATGGTCTAATACATTTTGTGTCCCTAACATTTATATGTTACTATAAATATGTATATATATATATATAATGAATATATATTATATTTATAATATCGTGAAAAATCTGGATATGATGTCACCATGATCAATGTCAAATTAAATAAATTTTAAAATTAAAACATGCTTGGAAAACCAAGAAACTATTACTGAAAAAGTGATTTTTGGAGAGTACTATTAATAAAATGGTCATAAAAGACAAGAAATAAATCATATATGCAGTGAAATATATGATTATGGTTTTATAATATATGTAAAAATATATATTTAATATATATGATGTACTAACACAAATGATTGGAGTCAAAATTGCGGTAAGGGTTTCTCATCTCACTTTAACTTCGGTGAGATATCCACCATATTCATAACTTATTTACTTGTGTGGTGTATATACTAGACATTTTGATATTTTATATCATGAATATATTTATTTTCATGGTATTTAATTTTTATTTTTATTTTATCCCTTTCATGGTGCTTACTAATAATGAGTTACCTATGTGGAAATAGATTTTGGTTTCAATATCATTTTAATAGGGATTATTTATACATGAATTTATATTGAAATAAATTATTTCATCATTATATAATAAGCCCATTTAATTTTTCTATACACTATTTAGTAATCACATTTTATGTAATAGTACAAGTTTTACTCTCTTTGATACCTAAAATAATAGAGTGAATGTTTTTAAGAACAAATGACTTCATTTATCTCTTCGATCATTTTTTCCAAAATCATGTTTTCCAAAATAGTTTTTTTTGAAATGTTTTTAATATTATCCAAATGATATGTCAGAGAAATTTTAAGCAATTTTTAACTTTGTTTTAATTTTTTTAAAAGAATCATCTTATCTTTTTACAAACATAGTCCTTCTGGATTTTACCAAACATATTAAAGGAATTTTTAGTTTTAACCAATATGGAATGACATGAATTTCTTGCCATCACAACCACTAAATGTTTTAAATATTCCATTATATATTTTGATGGATATTTTTACATAATTGTTTTTTTAATTTTTTTAGTGAATTTTTATTAAATGTTATTTTCCTCAAGAATTTTGTATGGATCATTATATAGTATTTCAATTCATCAAATACATCAAACCTTAATTTTTCTTATGATCTATTGGGGATATGTTTCAATTGTAACATCCTTAATCTTTCATTGGATGGTTTATGATAATTTTGCCTGATGAAGTTTAATTTTATTTAGGTTCACCATATTACTCTGGATTTTTATTATTATGTTTTTTTGGTATGTATTATCAATATTTTGTCACTATTTCGATAAAAATGTTTATGTTGCTTATTTTTCACCCTCTTAATATGATTAAATAATAAAAAATTATATGTCATGAGTGTGGCCTGGATATAAATATCCCCTAAATGCATCAACAAGTCTCATGATAAAATTTTGTTTGCCAAATTTGGCATGTTTTTACTCATAGTTTAAAAAATTTATGTGAAGGGTCTTAAAAGCTTTTTAAGAAGTAATTAACTATAAATTAACTAAATCTGTGATCAGTTATTGATTTATAATTGACAACTCTATTAGTTAGAATATCCAGGAATATTTTTCAAGATAATGTGATTGTTTATATGTGTTTATTTGATCATATGTTATTACTTTTATATTTCTCTAATATTATGTTTAAATGTAATATGTTTCAATTATTTAACTAGACATATTCTTTTTGATTATTTATTCTTGATATATTCCACTATAAATGTAAACTTAATAAGAATCTAATCTCACCCTTTTCTTATATATTTTTTCACCATGATTCCTGAAATGGTTTTTTGGTTGACATGCTTAGATACGATATGGTGTAAAATGTTGTTCTCAATGAAAATCATTTGGGAAAGGTATTATTTAAAATTCAATTTAAATTTTAAATATTTATTAATTTTACCAATACTAATAAACTATTATATATTTTGGGATGTGATCTCTTCTGTGTAGTTCGAATTTAATAATGTAGACTACCATTTCGAGTTACTAGAGTTGGGGTTTTTATAGTTGGTATTTGATAAGGTTTAATAGAATCCATGTGAACTATATTTAAGATAACATAGATTAGGAAATATTACCCTATGAATTACATTAAGGATAATTTTCATGATTGAATAAAATTGTAATGTATTTGTTAATGTTGAGATTAAATGCTTTTCTTATGAATACAACAATTTCAGGATATTACATGTAGATTTTCATCTAATAGAAATGTAAATAGGCGTAATAATTCTAAAATACCATGTCATTATTGAATTGACCATAACCAGGTACACAACAAAAGAAAAACATACATTTACACCATTGGGGGATATAATATGGTTAATTAATATTTCATATATAATTTTTTATGCAGGACATGACTGGATAATGATCTGGAATAAACTAGGTTATTCATATGGTGTCATATATTAAAAATAAAGTTTTCATGGAAGTTTATCATCTCTTAAGAGATGCAGATCAATTTTTGGAAATGATGAAAAATAATAAGGACAGAGAGTAAATTAAAACATGGAATGGAAGGATTTTATTGGAACTTTTATTGCAAATGTATTTTCCTTAGGAGGGACATGTGGATATAGAGATAAAATTACAATATCTAATAAAAAAAGGAATATAAAAATATTTCTATGTATGAATCTAACGTTACATGGTTAATAAGGCATTCCACGGACTACGCACATAATCTAGAGAGAATGATGAATCGTTTCTTAATATAAATCTTCAAAGGGAACTAGTCTCTAGAATATTCTCGCCTTATAGGGAATAGTATAATATGGTATCAATAAAAATAAATAATTATTCATGACATATATCATTAAATGTAATAATGAAAAGGAGATTATAGTAGAGAAAAAAGGGATAAGGGTATGAAATGAAAGAATGGTATTCCCATGTTAGATAATTTTCGAAAGAAAAACCCAAGTAATATTATGAATGGAATGGGAGTTTTCAAATAGTTTAGAAAGAAAGTATATCATTATAGTTATTTTATGTGAATGAAAAAAAATTCAATGTTAAAATTTTAAATTTTAAGGATATGGGGAACTAAAAAAACAAATTTTCCAAGAATCAAGGTAATATACCTCAACATAATATACGACAGCATGGAAAAAAAATTTGATATTAATATAGTTAAAGTATAGTGATTAATGTCCATGTATTCTGTTTTATTTAATATTTTTTCAAAATAATTTATCAATGATATTATGAAAACATATAAGGATAGTAATTAAATGGTTTCTCTATCTGAAGACACATGTTTAGTAATACAAAGAAAATTAATCCAATAGACAGTTGATATTTCTGGAAAATACATGATTGGGTGAACATATAATTTTATATTTCATCGATGTAGAGATAATAAATCTAAAAAATATATTTAGGGGATATTATCTATGACCTTGAAATTCATTAGAGGATTTGTGGTCTATGTTATATTTTCTAGATTTTGTTGTAGTAATGGATTTATCTAATATATTTGACAGCCTAAGATTTTATTTTTGGAATCAATAATTTTCTCCATTATGTTTTCATGCCGATCAAGGTATTCACATTTTTGGAATTTGAAATTAAGATACGGATTATATTTTTTATTGAATATAATTTTTATTCAGTAAAATTCCTTCTAAATTTGTAGACATTGAATTTTTAAGACATATTTTAATTTTTTTAATGTTAATTATTTCTTCCATGGATTTGAATATTTAGAGTTACTATTTAGATATTTGAGATTAATTTAATATATTGGATAACTTATTCTAGCCATTTTTTTAAAATATTTAATGGTAGGAGGAATGGTATGTATCTCTTTAACAAATCTAATGATCAGTAAAATATTAATTTAATGCATCTAGTATAAAAATTACTAATGGATATTGATTTTATGGAGTAAGACATGAAGTAGGAATTGATTTATTCACAACTAATGGATGAAATTTTTCCTATAAAATATTAAAATATCATGTAAATATATTTTTCTATGTTCTCATCCTTGATGTTAATAGAATTCATCGACTCTAGGAAAATGATCTTGAAGAAAATTGTTATCCTGGATTCTTTATTTCTAAGGGAAGAATAGTCCCTTAACTCATTGTAGATTTATGGTTTTTTTCATTAAATTTAATATATCAATAGATTTATTGTGATTAGTGATATTTTTCACACTCCATAAATATTTTCAATTTTCTTCAATGTCCATATATTCACTAACCACAAATGTTCATTTATTTTAGACCTAGTATTTGTTATTCATGATGAACTTAAAAATTCATACAACATTT
The DNA here is from genome assembly GCA_963277665.1 of Viscum album. NCBI lineage: Eukaryota > Viridiplantae > Streptophyta > Magnoliopsida > Santalales > Viscaceae > Viscum > Viscum album. The sequence continues at coordinate 72,150,035 of OY728134.1, read as the reverse complement.
TCTCAAGGGGATGTTTTATTAACCCATTTTCTGATGTGGAGTTTCAATAAAAATATTTTCAAATTTCAATCATTTGATTATTGAGATCAATATTAATTTGTGAGGAAGCAATTAATTTAAGGTGGTATAAAGTAACCCCTCGAGATTTTTAAATAGGAAAATTATGGCTGAGACCATGTATGAAACACACAATCATGCTTATAGAAGAATATATCACCCCAATTATATATTAAATATTTATTTTTATATAAATTCAATATCTTCAATATCTTATGATGCATTGAAAACTAGGTTTAAATGAAACACGATACTCTATTAAATTATTGTTTAAAAATGTTCATTATAACTTAGCTATTAAATTGGTAGGAATAAATATGAGTAAATAAATTATGAAAAACATAATTTTTACGCATTTTAGTTGGTCATATATTTTTACAAAATCAAAATTAGAATCATATAAAATTAAAATAAATGTTTTCTGAAAAAAAAAATTCAAATAAAACAGTGTCATCGCTTCTTCTACAATTATGAAAAAAATAATTTTTATCACTATTATAAAAAAATTCTGATAAAATTAACTTAATTTTTAAACTTATAATATCAAAATTATTTTTAGATGACTGTTTTGTGATTTTTATGAATGGTTTCATTTTTTGATGAATATTGGAAATATTGTTTTTTATTAAAAACTTCATTTTTGTTTAAATTATTTATAATGAGTAATTATATTTTAAAATTTGTTAAAACTAAAAATATATAAATTATATTATAATAAATTACATTTATAACGTTGTAATCAATTTTTTTATTAAATATTTATATTATAATCTATTATACTTATGATAATTTTCCCTTTGGGATCGTGATTTTTCATTTCCTCTGTTGGTATTATTTTATATTAAATTCATCAACATCAATGAGTATAATTATGTAATATTGATTCGATATTTATAATATTCATAACTAATACTATCTAATATGTTTGAATTTACATTTTACCATAATGAATATTGAAAACGATAAAAATTAATTACCACGGCTAAGGTAAAAATTGTTTTAACTAAGAAGGCAATTGTAAAAACTGACCTAAATCTTATAAAAAATATATTTTCCTGAAATAGTTTCACCATTTGAACTATATGGTTCTATAGTGAACAATTTTTTATTTTTAATTTGAAATACGTGGGTAATATTTATTCTTTTTATAATACTGTGTTTTTTTTTGTCCCCCACTTATAAAAGGTCACCCCATCTCCTCTTTACATAACACTTCTTGAACACTATGGTTTTCATAATCCATAAAAAACAAATTCATTTATCAAATAATAACAAAATATAGTTATTTTTTCAGAACATTTAAATAATATTGGATGTATTTAGTATGAACCTAAAGAAGTTTCCTGGAGAAGAGGTAATGTTATTAACTATGGGTTTTCACTATTCTTCTTCTTATAACTCCGTATAATCTTCTAAAATTTTCATTGAATAATAAATACCTTATATATTATATAATAATAATTTATTGTGATAATGTAATAACCTATATCTTTCTATACTTACATAAAATGAAAAGTTAAATCACCAATCGTGTGTGCAATGCACTACCACCTCACTAACTGATGTCATTATTTTTCATCAACGATATTAAAGGGAGAATATAATTATGGATTAAATATATATATATATATATGATATTTATGGTTTTATTTAAATTATTTAATTATATTATAACATCAACCTTCTTACTTTCCTACTCATTGCAAGAAAAACATTGATTATTTTTACGAAGGACTACTCCCTCACGAATAGATGTGATGGGGTCTTTCCACTTCAATTATACATGGATGGTAATAAAAATATATTGAATAAAAATATATATATTTATTAAAATTTTCAATTTTAAATTATGATATCATATATATAATTTTTCATTCTATTTTCATGAAGGATACGAAAACATCACTTCTGTGTATGGTGAACTTCTTCATTGAAAAGTAATGTGATTAATTTTTCAATAACACATTACATAGAAGGTAATAAGAATAAATTTAAATAATATATTTGATATATATTAAATCATAATCACTATATAAAGGTGATTAACTACTTACCTATCTTCTATTATATCATTCGATAAAAATGAATATGGTGTTCATGCATATGTACGTCCTATATTGTCAATGATGTTATAATCAATTTTCTATATATATCATATATATATAACTAAATATATATATATATATATATAATTTACATATATGATATTTATATCAGGGATAAAAACTTCATATGATGTAAAAATGATCAAAGTAAAATTATAAAAATTACCTTTCCAAAACATACGTGGAAGACAAAGCAATTATCACATGAAAAGTGATTTTATCAAATAATTGTTAATAAACGAGTAACAAAAGACTATAAATAAATAATATAAGGTATTAAATATATTATTATTGTTATAAAATTTTTGTTTTCTAAATTTATATTTATTATATTGGATTTCAGGAAATATATGAAGGGGTAAAACCTGAGGTAAGTGTTTCATATCTAACTTTTACATCCATGAGACATATGTCGTATTCACCACTTATTCCCTTTTGTAGTGTATATAATTACACTTTTGATATGTAATATCATGAATCTATTTATTTTCATGTCATTTAGTATTTCATTATATGTTATAACTTTCATTGGTCTTGTAATTCAAAACATACCAATGTCATAATATATTTATATTTCAATATAATTTAATAGATATTTGTATGTACATGAATTTATATAAATGAACATTATTTGATAATTTTAAATTAATCACCATTAATTTTATTCAAATCCTATTAATAATTAACTATAAAATTAAAGGTACACCTTATCTTCTCATTTTTAAATAATATTATTATGGGTATGTTTTTAAGAAAAGATGGTTTCATTTCTCACATCGGTCAAAAATCATTATCATTCACAAACCCTATTTTAAAAAAAATGTTTTTAGAAATGTTTTAAAAACATTAAAAATTATTTATGAAAGGAATTTTTTCCATCATTCTTTAATTTTTAATTATTTTTTAAATTTAAATTTCAGGTTTTTAACAAACAATGACTGTTTTTCTTTTAACAAAAATGTGAAAGGAATTTTTATTTTTATTTTTACGACATTAATAGAATTTCATACCATTATAAGAAATAATTTGTTATATATTCATTTAAATGTTTAAATGAATATAATCAAATAACATTTTTTCAAAAAAATATTCTGAAATTATAGTTTTAAAAACTGATTTTCAAAATTCAATGGTTAATTTTTCCATGAAAGTTGTTATGTATATTTTCGTGTTGTTTCTATTCATCAATGACATCAACCATTTATTATTAAAAATACTGATAAGTGATATTTTTTATTTATTTCATTATTATTATTTATTTAGATATTCTATAAATATTATAACTAGTTATGTACAATTTTGTTACCAGTCACCATATTTATCTTGATGGTTTGTGATTATTTTTATTTTATTTGGGAATGTAATAACATTTTGTGTGCTGGTTTTTCAGAATTATTATTTATATTTATTTTGTTTCATCCCATTAAAATGAAAATTTTATTGGACTTACTATGTGATTAGTGGGTTGTAATTATAAATATCCCCTCAATGAATCATCAGGGATCGTGAGATAAATATTTTTCCAATCTTAGATGGGTTTTGAACCATGATTTTAAATTTTCTTGTGAAAGGAATTGAAAGTATGTTTTTGATGTCTGAAATTATTCATTCCATCGTTATCAGGTTTGTTATTGTATTCCATGTAATTATTTGATTAGTTATAATATCCTTTTATAATTATCAGCCTCATGTTATTATTTATATTCATTTATTTGAACATCCTTTAGTCCTACCATATTATACACATGCTATCTTTTAAATGGAATTTGTTTTAATTATTTACCATTCCATATAAATTATTCTTATATTTTAATGATAATATATGTTTTACACATACCTCTATAGATAATCAATGCTCACTCAATTCTATTGTCTTCATTACCCAGGTACCGAAAGGTATTTTTTGATTTATATACAGGGTTACAATATGGGGAATAAAATCACTCTCTAAGAACATCCTTGGTGTATTTTATGTTTTAAAATTAAACATTAATTTCATGTATGTATCTAATTTACCAAGACTTTTAAACTATTCTATCCTTTAGGATGTAGTCACATGTTTCTGTTTCTAATGTAAAAATATAGAGACTATATCCGAGTTACATGAGTTTGGGTCATTACATATTCCAAATATGAGATAGGAATGTGTGTGATAGGTTTCTCAACAGAACACTTTAGTGGACCCCTTTTTAGTGGAAATTATAATATTTACCATTAAAACTCTAGGTCATGATTGAGTCTAATACTAGAGGTAAGTGTAGGATCATGGATCTATGTTTAGCAGGTAGACTCCTCCCATATTCCTAACTGAAAAAGGACTCGAATAATCCTAGTAAAATCTATATTGGATTGAGATAATCTTTAATATTGGAATGAAATTTTTAGAATATGTGGTGGGTTCTTCTAGATACAATTCTGATGTACCGGGGAGGAGATGGTGGGGCTCTATTATTCTAGTAATTTTTTAAGGATATCACATTGAATTCCTTCATGAATGTCATCAATCATAAGTTTTATACTGATATGATACATGTGGAAATTACTTTTCAGTTTCTAACCTTAGAAAAAGCAGTGTAAATTCTATAATATTCCACCCATTTTTCAAAGTTTTTGGACTTAGCACTAGATCCTAAAACCATTTATTTACAGAAATATCAGATGTTTGAGATCTACAAGAGGGATGATATTATATAAATATATATTCTCATGATCCTTCCAACTTTAATGGATGCACTCTATAGTTTGGATTTTTTTTTCTAGACATAACATGGAGAATAGGTTTTGGTGGAGCATTGGTTGGTGTGGATGTTTGTCAAGGGGTGTCTTTTGGCTAGAAAAAGAGCAGAAAGGTATCCATTTCTCTTCAGGAATAGTTTCTAGGACTTCATTTGGACACCAATAGGTAATTCTCTATAATTTTAGAAGTATTTTTCATACCAAGAAATATTATTTGGTAACTCACAGTATGTGTTATTGTTGTGGAAAAATAATTAATTATATGTGATTTTGTTGATGTTTTACCCATGTTAGTAAGGCTGTATCAACACTATCTTAAGTAAAGTATGATCGTACTAATTCTTCCAATGGTGGAGGGTCTGGTCTTTTGGAAAAGGGTTATTTTAATGTTGATATGAAATCACTATGTGGAGCAAAATAAATAGGTATTTACAAAAAAAATATTATATAAAAGTGGAACTTGAATAGGGCCAACTACTATTTGAGGTACATTTCTTATTTGGTATTCTATGGTGATATATTTTTTATACATGTTCAATATATTCATTAATATTTTAATGACCCACATTTTCAATGATGTTATGGATCATTACTTTTTCAATATTTTCCTTAAATGTCTCTAATAATGACGTCTAACCATGTCACAGAGGTCATGGGTGTGTCCGGGGATCGTTCGGAGCACAGAGCATCGATAGGGGAAAACAGACTAAACCGAACAGTTTTTCTGGAACCATGTGACCTGGTGAGGATGGTCATGTGTCTTTTTTTAGACTTGGGATCAAGCTGATTTTTATAGTCTTCACATAGTTAAATTTTGTACCTAACCATGCGGTATTCACCAAGTACCATTGAAATATGTATGGTTTGTGTATTTTGTGTCCAAACTCTGCGCCTTAATACATTGGAATGAAATTACATTTTTTCTGCTCACTTAGTATTTTAACTCATTCTTATTTTCCATTTATTCTCTAGCAAATATCCTTGTAATTTATCCTCATTTGAGATCCAAATCACCCTAATCTAGGCATTAAATAAGATTCACAGTATGGGGTCCATTCATAAATCTGTCAAAAGAACTGGATCTACCTCTGTAAGCTTCCATAATCTCTCAACTACTATTAAATTTAATCTTCAAAGCCAGGGCGCTATTTAGGAGCATACTCATTTTACCTATTTTAAGGAAATTTTACAATTACTATGATCTCTTTCAGAATACTCTAAAACTGAGGTTTATATCGAGTGAGGCAACATCTATGGACTTGAGCTAGGTGGCAACATCATTTTCCTTTTGAGTGTTACTATTTTGTAGCCATGTTGTATGGCAACATTATGACTTTTTATGAGCATCCAAATGATGTTTATATCATAATATAAAATTTATGATTTCATCTTATTATTTATCATTTGAACCTTGTTTGTTACTTAGTATGTTTTTTACAACTTATATGCCAACCCCTTTGGTGTGACATGTGATATTGGCCATATTTGGTCAATTTTTCCGTGCATGGAACACCTTGGTTCCTTTTGTCTTAGTTTTTCAATTTAATTTCCCTTTTTGAATGTGTATCTAATGGAACCCAGAGAACTTATTTGGGGTTTTCCCACTCATAGTTGGAATTTACCACTTAGAAAAATCCCTTGACTGACCATGTCACATTGAAATGCCCAATGAACCTTATACTTTGAATTTCCTTAGTTAATTAATTTAATGGTTAATTGAATGGGTTGATTTAAATGAAATGGTAAATTCATGGTGATTATAATACTTAAAACGAATCCATTGGTTTTAAAATAAATAAATTCTAAGGGATGGTAAGGTCATTCCCTTTATTTATCTTTCAAAATATGCTTCGTATGAATTATAATGACTTAAATGGAATTGAACTTGGATAATGACATACTTAAGACTTAATGCCTTATGTATTATGTTATAAATGATTATCCATGTTCAATGTATATGGTCTATATGAATGAAATGGATCGTTGGTAATATTTAATGCCATTATAAATTAAATACACCTTTCTAGAGGCTATTATATGGTGGTAAAGAAATATTGAGCACGGAGGAATCACAATACCTTACATAGAGTGTTAAGAAGGATGTCTCACACCTGTGATACTATATGGGTGATAGGTTGACAAACTATGTTACATTGATAGTGTGTTTCCATTGTCGATCACTAATCATCACGAGCATTGTAGCATGACATCTCTCACTCTATTCGGATATAGGTCACGTACCATATTGCATGAGATTTTAGGCTCGTTAGACTGGTCATGGATTTCTGAGTTACACCTCAGTCTAGCCACCACTAGTATTCTAAGCATATTTCCACATATCTCCCCACATACTTGGTTCATATATATGGATGAATTATAAAATTAAACTATATATTATTTATATTATATATATGGTGACACAATCCGGGACATTATAACAATGAGATGAAGCTGGTAGACCCGCCTAGTGTCGTACAGGAACCTTAATAGGATGTTTATTTATTTAAACATTGTTTTACTATCATGTTATACTTGCAAACAATTTAGTTACAAGAACTTATTGGATTATAAATAGACACCATTGGTGGTGGCCTACTAATATTTTTATCCCACACCCTACACGAGAAAAATTTTGTTCTTGGGAAGATTATCTATCTTCTGGTTTTAATAAGGGAAGGTTCACTGGAACTTGTCTTTGACATGTTAACCTTTAGATGTAGAATATGAGTAGAGGGTTAGTAATAGGATTGAGATTCGTGGATTTGTTGTGTATTTTTGTCTTTTTTGTACAATTTTCCCACATGATTATATCTCCTTATTTATTTTTTTATTACATAATTCCATGAAACATGTATTAACACTGGTGCATATGATTTTGTATTATTTTCATTTGTTAATTTTATTATCTTTTACTATTTACTTATTCAATTACCCATTTATGCTTCCAAAATTTATTAGTCAAGTCTATTGATATATTTTTCGCTATTTTATTTCTGTAGTTGTATTTATTGTTCCACTATGATAAGAGGGTATAGTCTCCCCAACATACCACCTTTACACTGTTATTTCTTGTCGGCAACCTCTGGAATATGGGGAGGCATGCATGAGGCCATGCGACCTAACAGATCGAGGCAGATTTAAGTGGACCCTGGTTTGGGACATTACAATGTGGTATCAGAAGATATTTATTTCTTAATTTATTATATAGAGACAATATATTGGATATTTTTATTTCTTGGAACATTTTTATAAGTTGTTATTGGTCATCATGAACCCATGTTCGGATTAAATCCTGAGTTTCATGAATTATAACTGTTGTTCAGTTATTTCCTGTTACTAATGATATCATTTCACCATTAGGTGAGGCACATGATGTGTTTTGGTTATCTTTATCATTATAATTGATGATTTATTTCATTGTTTTCCCAATTTTCTGAGGGAAAAGAGCATTTTTCACATGAATCATTAATTGAAACAATATGACTAATATTGCATGCATTATCCATGTCACACAAATTTTGAACATGTATTTTACTATTTCTTATTTATAGTTCATTATATATATTGAATTATGTTTCCGCTTAATGCAGGAATTTGAAAACATAATTAATACCCAATGTGCATGCCTCACCCTAATAATTATATCCTTAAAAGGTAAAATAAGACACAATGAGTAGTCAATTATGGAATGTGGATCTATGGGTTGTTGTTCGAATGCAATGGAACATGTTATAGTGTGAGATGAATGGATTCCATTTTTTGTTTCATAAAGTGTATGGGCCCTTATGGATCAAGAGTGGGATAACATCAATGTCACCCATTTTTATGTGATCCATACAATTAAACAAGTACAAATTCAAAATTAATATGACTTCTAATGTGAAATTGGATATCTTATAACTTTGAAACAAAGAATTAGGCCTGAAACCATCTTCAGTAGTGGGTAGTGGGGTTTCTCTTTTGTTTATATGAACTATAGTGGCCTATTTCTATCATTAAGACATGTATTTTAATGTAGGAATAGATATGTGGTTTTTTAATAGGGTGGATATACTATTGTCCAAGTTTCCTAAACAAAATCTTCTCAATTACTTAAATCTCTTCATATTTTTTCCATTGTAGTGGCATATCGCCACTCTGTCCTTTATTCACCCTCCATGAATGAGGTGATTACAATTATACTTAAGTGGTAGGCCTTGAATTTCTAGTGATTCCTCTTCCAGTTCCACCTACAGAACCTCTTCATTTACTGAATATAAACACTTGAGAGTTGTTTTGATAGGGGTTTCTTCATATGTTGAAGTCGATGTAAGTTGTAGTTTTACCTTCCCTGAGAATGGAAGAGTTGAACAATGAGTTTCAATAATAGAATCCTCCAATATTTTTAGGGGATGGAGGACGTCTTATTGTGAAGTATTGGATCAAACAAAGCCATTCTGTATTCGAGAATTTAGAGATGAATATAGATATGAGGGACACGATGGAAGCTTATATGATATTTGTATTGTCCATGTAGTGGTGGGACATCATCATCCAGAGATATCAGCATCATGATATTGTATGGGATAACTTTTGGATGATCTTCTATGGTTATTACATTCCCTAGACTCTAAGGGATGACAGATCTTGAGAGTTAAAAAACATGTAGTTAGAAAGTGTAACAGTTGTGGAATACTCTACTCATTTAATAGAACCTCAACGATTCATTTATAATCTAGATGATGATGATATTATGACCACTAGGCAGTTTTAGTATGGGTTTGTATATATTATTAAATTTTATATCAATTTGTTTAGGTTGATGACCATTTCTAAAATCGTCAACCAAACCCTTATTAAAGTATTAAACACGAGGGAAGATAAATGTTTGAATCATAGTGGTTCAATAACTAGAGCTATAATTGGTTCAAATTTTGGGCTGTAGAGTCATTTTGAGACTACTCGTGGAGGTAGAAACATTCATGATCCTCACAAAAGTAGATTTTTTGTTTTTCATTAGTGTGAGATGCTAGTACATACAAAACCATAGCACTTGCATGATCCAGTCAAGTGTAGAGGCTATGGTAGGATAGAAAATATTCAGTTTTTCGGTATGAAATACCCTCCATTGACTAATGAGTAGGGAACTCCACTTGCTACTCAGTCATGCACTAGACTAGTGGGATCACATCAGGCATGCAAATAGAATACCACTAGACAATTTAGATGAGGTGGTAGTTGAGGATGAGGTAATAAAACTTACGACTTTCATTTCCAGTAGAGAAGACATTATTAAGGTGGTCATATGGTGACTCATGGTCTTGGTACAAGCCAGTTGCAAGCATTCAATCTTACCTAAGAAGAGAAGAATGGAAAACCTTCTACTGTATGTGGTACTTTTCTAGTAGCCTCCACTTTAGTGATTCTTTTATTTGACACAGATGCATCTCACCCTTTTATATATGAGGATATTACCAAGAGTCTTGGCCTCAAGATCGAGAACTATTATGAAATTATAATGTTAGACACGCAATTATATATCTTTTATGAGGGATTTCAACATGAATTTTTCCAATTGAGATAGGTGTTTACCTTTTCATATGAAATCTTTAAATCCTTGACATAATGGGATTTTACATAATAATAGTGATGGACCGGTTAGTTCCCTATCAATATTATATTTACTTCTATCAATGGAGGGTGATGTTTACAAAAATAGATGGTGTTAATAATGTTCATAAGGTAGAATGGTATTTCAGTGAGACATGAGCTTCAAACAAGCGGTAGAGGCTGGGCAATGTGATAATGTAGATATACAATCATTTCCATGATGATCAAGGGTTAAGTCCCACTATTTTTCCTCCTACAGTAGAGTGATTTAGATATGACTATACTTGTAAAATCATTATTCTACCTCTTAATAATCTGGTAAAGTTTACTATCGGTCTAGTACCAGGAGAAAAAACAAAGGTCATTCCTCCTTGTAGGATGTCACCTATGTAGCTTTTGGAGGTCAAGAAGAAATTGGAGGATATGGAGACTAAAGGTTATCTAATCCCTAACACTTCTCCTTGGGGTTCACAAGTCCATGTATTCATGAAGGCTGATGGGACCCTCCAGCTCTACAAGTATTACCGTTGTTTGGCTCGGTTCACAGTAAAGAATATGTATCCACTTCTTTCAATAGACATCAAATTTTATCAACTTAAAGGAAAGAATTTTTTTTCAAAGATATCTTTTATTTATATATATATATCTCCATTTATGTGTTATAACATCATGAATACCTCACACACAATTAATTAGTAGGTTGTCCAGACTCATGAACACACAATCAATTTTCATAGCTATTGTGAATAGAGTTTCCACCCATATTTGGAATTGTTTTTAATTCGATTTTTTGGTGATATCTTGGTGTATTCATGCTCCATACATGACCATGAAAAAGTTTCAAGAGATCATGATTAATATGATAAGAGAGCATAAACAATATGCTAAGATCGGCAAATGCCACTTCTGGATTTTCAATGTCCCCTTCCTGGGACATGGAGATCAGGTTGGTTAAATACATGTAGTCAATTTATTTCAAGCTTTCATACAAACCAAGTAAATAAAATTATGTAGTCGATGTACTAAACTATAAGACTCAAACATAGAATGTTAGGGAATCCAGTTTATAATGGATGTTTATGGAATTAATCTCAATGTTATGGTGGAGGTTCAAAAGGATAATGGTCATACTATACTCTCGGACTCAGTAGTAACTTAGTCTCTTATAGAATATATGAGAATGAGAAAATTATCTGATCTTGATACCCTTTCCCTAAGGTATTGTGTTTTTTATGATGATACATCTTCATATTGGACTGTGGATGAGGATGATACCTTATATTTCCATAGGCAGGTATGGGTACCAAAAATCATCAAAGAGGAGATGATGTGGAAATTCCATGCCTAATTTAGGGTGGTTCATCTCAATGTCAACAAAATGTATCAAGATCTATGATGCCAGGGCTGGTGGATTTAGTGTGAAACATGATATTACCAGTGTCATCACTAGGTGTTTCACATTTTAGTAGGTGAAGGTAGTAAATTAGTGACTAATAAGGATCTTGAAACTAGTATTCATTCCGAAGTGAAAATGGGATGATGTATCAATGGATTTTGTGAATCGCCTTATTAGATCAACTCAAAGAAATGATACAGTGTGTGTTATCATTGATCATTTGGAAAAGGTCCCACACATACTACTTATTTGATATACCTTCACAATAGATGATATGGTAATGTTGTATGTTAGAGAGGTTATATGTCTTCATGGATCTCCTCGCACTATTGTGTCTAATATATATGATCATTTCACAACACAATATTGCCAGGGGTTACTAATGGCCTTGGGTATACAGGTTCTTATGAGAATGACCTATCACCCACATATTGATTTATATACTGAGAATATTATCTAAGTTCTGGAGGATATGTTCCTTGCATGTTTCCTTGAAATTTGGGGGTATTGGGAGTAACACATTCCCCTCATCAGGTTTCTTATAATAATATCTATCAAGCTAATGTCAAAATCGATCCTTGTGGGGCCTTGTATGGTAGGCCTTTCCACTCACATTTCTGTGATCTTTTTTAGGGGAAGAAGATATTATTAGAGCACAACTTTGATATCATATTATAGAGAAATCCCAAATTATCAGAAAGAACATTTCGATAGCTTGGTCTAGATAGAAGTCATATTCTAATAGACAATGGTGACCTATCATGTTCAAGGTCGGAGACTGTTTTTCATTGATGTCTCTCCAAGGAGAGACAACTGACCAATTTTGGTGTAGGGTAAGACCATTTAGAAGTTCATTAGACCATTTTAGGTTATAAAATGGATCAGACCAATGAATTACCAATTGGAAGTTTCTCAGTGATACCATTCAATGCACAGTGTCATTCATATATATCAGCTTCACTGATACTATCTAGACCCATCATAGATCATTCAACCTAATGAGGTGGAATTGGATGTATCTGGTTATTTTGATGAGTATATCATGCGTATGGTCAATCAATCCATGAGGACACTCTAAGGAAGGTTTATTCTATTGGTACAAGTGATATGGTAGCATGGTCGGATACATGAAATTACCAGGGAGCATGAAGATAATATATATTCATAGTGGATGGAAATATTTATTGATAATTCCACATTAGAAACATATGGCCAACTTGGGGATGAGTCTCATAATGGAGGAGAGGTTGTAACGTCCCTCATTTTTAAAGAAGGTACATATCACTAGTTTTTCATTCTTTTCTTAAATGAACCTAATAACAATGTCTAATAAATTCATAGAGGTCACAGGTGTTATAGTGGATAATTTAGAGCTCGGAGCTCTAAATGTCGAAAAATATACTAGGTTGTAGGTTTTTTCTACAACTGTGCAACCTAGGGTGAATGGCCTTGCTGTCTTTTTAGACTCGGGATAGTGTTGTTTTTCACGATTAGTGCACGATTAGTCAAACAGTGTACCCATCCTTGTAGTGTCCCCAATGTAAGAGTGAAAATAAGAATATTTTTTTCATGTTTTTTCCAAATCATGCGGCCCAACCATACTCCTTGATATTTTTCGCTGAAATTACATTTTTTCCCACACTAATGTTTTTAACTCTTTCTTATTTTCCCTTTATTATCTAGTGTCCATCAATGTATTTTATCCTCCTTTGATATCCAAATCACCTAATCTATTCATGAAATTAACATTATGATTTGGTTTACATTCCTCAGTCCATCGAATGTGTTGGATCAATCTCAATAAGCATCCCAAGCCTCTCAACTCCTATCAAAGTTAATCTTAGAATACATTTTACGATTTAGGTGCAAGATCATTTTCCCTATTTTCATGGAAGTGGAAATTTTCATAGAACTCTTCCAACCTAAAATAAATTTTAGTCTCATATCAAGTGACTAATCATCTATGACCTTGTGGTTTTGGTGGTCACATCGTCCTCCCTTTGGGTTTTGTCTTTTTGTAGCTATGTTATTGCGTCACATGCCGTATTTTGATGAGCATCACAATTATATTAATTTAATCATATAAAATTGATCATATAATCTTATTATGAATCCTTTGACCATTTTTTGGTAGTTCATAGGTTTTATACACATTATATGGTCACACATTAGGGCGTGCCAAGTGAAATTGGCCATTTTTTCAATTTTTCAATGTTCATAGAACTCCTTAGTTTTTTACAGCATTGTTTTTAAATGTAATTTCAATTGAGGAATGAGTATCAAATGTATCTAAAAGAACCTATTAGGTGTTTTTCCTTCCCATTTATGGAATTTATAATTTTTTAAATGTACTTGATTTACGATGGGACTATGAAATTCCCAACCAACCTTATACCTTGAATTAGATTGGATTAATGAATTAAATTCGAAGTTTAATGGTTTGATTTAAATGAAATGGCCACTACATGAAGGGTTTAATATGGGGAAATTAATCAGTTATTTTTAAATGGAACAACCCCAAGGCATGGTAAGGTCATTCCCTATGATTGTTCTTCACAAAAATGCATCATATAAATTGTAATGACATTAATTTAATTGAACTTGGATGATAAAATGCATAAAATGTTAAGCCTTATATATTATATTATAAATGAGTATTCTAATCCTATTTATATTATCTATATGAAATAAATGGAAGGGAGATAATTCCCCATAGAAGTTATATTCTTAATACACCTTTATAGAGGTTGTGATACGATGGTAAGGGACCATTGAGCATGGTGGCATCACGCTCTCTTTCATCAGGTGTTGAGCATGACATCTGGCACTAGTGATACTATATGGGTTTTGGGAAGAGGTGCCACATATGATTATTTGATTATTTCCATAGTAGATAACTCTCCATTCCGTCTGTTGTAGCATAGAATATCTCTCTCTAATAGGGTGTAGGAGATGTACCCTATTGCATGAGATATGTTTCTATTTATACATGTCATGGATTTTTAATTTATGCCTCGATCAAGATAGCACTATTATTCTAGTTATTTGGCCACTTACATCTACTTGTACTTGGTTCATATAGGTGTATGAAATATATAATTAAACTATATGTATTATTGATACTATATATTTACATATTGACATGATCATACACATTCTTGCCTTGAGATGATGTAGGTAGACCCGCCATGTGTCTATATGAACCTAAGTGGGATATTTATTTATTTCAGTATTGTTTTACCATTCTATTATATGTGAACATTGTTTAGTTGCGTGCAAAACATGGATTACACATAGACATATTTGGTGGTTTCTTACTGATAATTTTATCTCACTCCCTACTTAGGAATCATTTGGTACCCGAGAATATTATCTGTCTATATTTACTGATAAGGTAAAGCTCTTTACTACAAGTCTTTGACATGGTAATCTTTAATTAGAGCTTAGGAGCAGAGGATCTAGAATAGGCTATTAATTCCTAGAGTTGTTGTGTATTTTTTTATTTTTCCTAATTTTGTATCATGCTTGTATCTTCTTATTTATTTTTATATTACATCATTCCATGCATCATGTATTGATAATTTGATATATGATTTTTTATTATTAATAGTTTTTTAGTTTATTATCATTCACATTACTTAGTCAGTTATCTATTTACAATAACTCAGTTTATTAATTGTGTCTGATGATATATGCTTCCTCTATTTTATGTTGATTATTTTATCAGTTGTGACACAATGATAAGAGGGTATAGAATCCCTAAAGTACCACCTTTACATGCTCACTATAATTCAGTATCCTCTGGCATAATAGAGGTGTGCTTGTGGCCATGTGACCCATCGGCTCGGGGGACGGGTTAGTAGACCTTGGGTTGTAATGTTACAAATATAATCAAATTTGGTCAGTGTGTTATGTTAAATTTAAAGTTATATTCTATTTATTTGGATCATTAAATTCTTATGGAAAATTGGTCTAAATGTGGTTTCAAATGTCCCACGTGTTGGGTGAAGGAAGACCACTTCAAAGTGGTGTGGTATTTCTGAATTCATGATCATGATATCTTCAACTTGATTATTGGAAAAAAAATTATTAGTTTTATGTTTTAGATAAACTATTATTATAATTAGGTTTAGTTTTTATATCGAAATGGGGTCTCTAATGTCTTATATGATTATTAGGATTATAGATATTAGAGAATAAGGAATTATTACCATCTGTTGAGTATAACTATTGCTAGTTTTCATAAATGATTATTTATATTGTTAATAATTATTTCAGTAGACTAATTTATACAGAGGTGTTTGATTACATCGAGGTATTCTTGGATGATTTTTCTCATATTCCTTCAATTACATTGGTTGAGATTCCCATTTACCAACTTCTAGGTCAGATGCCCATTTCTATAAATTATTATTTAATTTAAACTTCTTGATTTTATATAACCTAGTATCCATCTTATAGGATTTTATTCTAGGGGATTCATTCCTCCTATTGTTTCACCAAGCGGTTCACCAATCCTCCATTATAAAAAAATAAATAAGAGCCTACTAAATTTCGTGGATTATAAAAAGTTAAACATGGTGAACATTATGAAAGAATATCATTTTCCAAGGATTAATGATCACATTGTTCAACTTATTGGAGTTCATTGGTTTTCAATGATTGACCTTCATTCAGGGTACCATCAGTTGAGAGTCTAAGTGGAGGACAAATCTATTATATCATTTTATATCGGTTATAGTAATTTTGAGTTTTTATAAACCTTTCAATCCCAAAAAATATACAATGGTATTAATGGATTTTATGATCCAGATAATTCGATGATTCATGATCTCTTTTGTGGTCATGTTTGTGGATAATATATTTATGTACTACAATTCATAAAAGGAACACATGGATCATTTGAATAGTATTCTTAGTACCTTGATGAAATATTATCTGTATAGTAATCATTCTAAATTTTAATTTTGGATCCATGAATTAATTTTTTAGTAGAATTTTACATTTGAGAATGGAAACTCAATTGAACCTGAAGAAATACATTTGGTTATTTCTTGGGAGCAACTAATAAACGTGTTTAAAATTTTCTGATTTTTGGGGATGCAATATAACTACATGTGGCTTATTTATGAATTCTCTATGATTGTGGCTATGAGGATATATTTTACCGATATGGGTGTGAATTTTATTAGAAATGATTTGTGTCAACGATATTTTGAGGAACTAAAGACAAGGTTGACATTATCTCTAGTTTTTATTCTTCTATATCGGAATTTGAGTTATGATGCTTTCTATGATGTCACTGGTATGGATTTGTGTTTTTTCTTAATGTAGTGGAAATATGTTGTGTTCTATTGATCTCACTAGTTGTTTCATAATGATAATAACATACCTATCTATGTTCATTAGTTGGAAGTAGTTATGCACACTCTAAAATCATTACATCACTATCTTTTTTTAGATTAATTTAGTGTATTTTTTATCATTTGAGCATAAATTATATTTTCACTCAGATGGATACAAACTTATGATGTAGATTCTAGGTTGATAATCATAATATTTTTAATGTTTATTTTTCATATACTAAAGGTAAATGAAATATGGTCCTCCATGCATTGATAATGCTACTACTAACCCCATCCATGATGAAGTTACCGGACGTGTGGTATATGATGAGTTTGTTTACTGATATGGGCATGGGAGTGGAATATCTATGTGAGTTAGTCTTATCAAATTTAAAAAATGATGAATTCTCATTTGATGAGTAGGTTTGGATTGAGTAGGTACATAACATTGAGTTCTAGTGATTTAGTAAAATCTTAAAAGGTGGGGAGACCTAAGTTTAGTGGTCTCAGTCTTCTGATAGTGATTAGTGATTAAAAACCAAGTTTTTTAACCCTTCATTTCTAAAATATAAATTGATGGATAATGGAAAAATTTCTTGTTCGTCTATGCACTATCGAACTACCAAGATTTAATATGATTTGAAATGTAATTATTTGTGGTTTTGGTAGAGATAGTTGATTCAAAAAAAATCATAGTGTCAAAAATGTCAAAAAACTAAAGTAGAGAACCATATATTTTTTAGTTTGTTTCAACCTTTAAACATTCTAGTATGGAAGTGGGATTGAATTACTATTGACTTCATCCTTAGTTTACTATTGTAATCATTGTGGGAAGGATACAATTTTGGTGATGGTTGATCAAATCATTATAATAACACATTTTTCCCTATCAAAGTGATTATGAAGGTAGAAAATCATGGGAAACTTTATGTATAATAGGTATTGAGATTTCAATAGGTTAAATTTAAAATTATTTCTAAAAAGGAGCTGAGGTTTACATCTAGGTTCTAGAACAGTTTTTATTTGTTGAATGGAACCCAATTGATAGGTCATGGAATATAATGCACAGAAGGATGGAAAAATAGAGAGAGTTATCTAGGTTCTTGAATATATGGTTCAAACATTAGTACTTAAATTCAAAGGTTCTTAGGAAAATCATTTTCGCCATGTCAAGTTTCCATATAAAAAAGATATTTTTCTTTTATAAATATATCTCACTTTAACGTGTTATATTGGGTTCCATATAGAGCGCCATATTTTTTATACATAGTTAGGAAAATTGTCCTTGGTTAGACTGACCCTTGTTCATGATATGAAAAAGATGTCCAGTTGATTCAAGAGTTATTTGTCAAATTATAGATTCATCATAGATCTAATATAGACCTTCATAATCATCCTATAGAGCTTGAGGTTAGTGATCGATTATTTATTTGATTTTCACCTCCCATGGGGCACCGTTAGTGGGATAAGTATTATATATTGTCATAGAGGTTTACAAAGCACTTTAAGATCATGTAATGACATGGGAAGGTGGCATATCATCATGAATATTTTTCTCAATTATCATTGATTCAAGATGTGATTCAAGTTTCCCAACCGATGATGTATCAACTGGATCTTTCTGATGTGATCAAATAGAAGAATATTGATTGTGTGAATGGAAATACTATAGTTCAGAAACCGGTTCATATTATGGATCACCAATATAAGGTAAAAAATTGAAAAATGAACCATTTGGTCTATCTAATTTTGAAATGTGGATTGGAATAACACAAGATGTTAGAGAGAGATTCATTTATGAGGTATCAATGTAATTGTCTTTTTGAAATTTTAGGATATTTATTACCTTAGGAGGAAAAGAAATTATTCCCAGTTTATAGAATTGTAAAACCCACAAGATCATATGTATGATTTAAATTAATCCTTGTCTTTATTTGAATTCATTCTATTTGATTTGGGGTAACATGGGATTAAAATGTGATATTTCTAGAGAAAACTAGCTAGGAATATGATTAGTGATAACTATGAGGTAACCATGTAGTATTGATCGGTGAGGTGAAAAAGTAGGTTTTCCTGGAAAATCATGGTTATAATTACAAGGTGGATAACCAACGAAGCTATGGTGGGTCTTGGTGACTATCAACTTGTGTCAAATGATTTGAGAAAAAACATACATATATTGTGTAAATTATCTGATGAGACCATTTAACATTTATTTTAAACAGATAGTATCCATTTTGGATGAAAATTGTTTGACTAACCATGCTTCCCAACCGTGGATATATCTATGGACCTTTAATATTTTAGAGTTTAACCATTTACCCTTGAACTCTTCTATTCAAAATATTCCTCTAATACTTATTTTTTGTAACCTAATCCTTCCACAGTTCTCGAGAGGCTTCTCCCCTTAAATTATTTTAATTGTACATCATCCTTGATTAATATCATTGAGGCATGTATAATGTTTTATCTAGTTTCCCGTCTTTTAATATAGTTGTTTTCTAGATCTCTTCTCATATTTTATATTTTGAACCAAATTAGGCTACATATTATATAAAACATATTTTTTAATTTGGATTGATGTTATTTATTTTGCGTTTAGGATTTTGAGGACCGAATATACTCTTCTATGATCTATGTTTTTTAAATCAATTGTTTTCCCTAAATGTTCTATGTAGGTGCCTCTATATAAGGGTTCTCACAAATGAATTGATTTATGATATTGTAAATTTATTTTAAGTAATACATGATATTTATTGACATGTGATTACAATTTTATTATTTGAAGAGATTCATTTATTAATGTGGGTTTTATTTAAAAGCATTTGTGTGCACACTATGTGTTGGATGAAATTCATCACTGGTGTTTCTTTTTTAAAAAATTGGATTTCAGGAACATAAGCATATTTTATTTACAATGAATTTTTCTTATGAATATTGAAATTTAATTATTAATGTAATTTGTAAATCACATCCCATTGGGAAACCTTGGGTGTGTTGGGAATAAAAATATCACATTAGTGCCTATAAATCCACTTAATGTTTTTCTATCACATTAGTACATGTAAGGACATAGGTGTTTATACCGATTGGATACACATTTTACCTAGATTGGGGATTTATTTTCATATCTAATATGTATTCTTATAGGTTAGAGTCCATACTATATTATTTATAATTTATGATTGGTTTATCACATGATGGTTCATTTCATGGTTATTTTCATACATTCTTATCTTATGGTGTATCCCTGGTTAATTTTTTTTATGCTTTCATGCTTTATCAGATTTAATTTTAATATTCTTTACATTTTGAATACAAAAGGATTTCTATTAAAACAAATATTTGATTTAAAATATTCATTTAAATTTGAAATATTATTTGAAAAAAGGGAATCATTTTTCATCTAGAACATCCACATTCCTGAAATTAAAATTTTAGTAGATTATTTTGTGAAATTCTACTAGGATTCACTCTAAAAACACAATTTTTTATCTATGGGAAGTTTAAGTTGTTTTTGATGGACTTAGGTAAAAGGAAGGGAATTTTGTTGCATGTTAGTTTCTCTAGTTGTCATAATCTTCATAGAATGATATTTTTTAGGTGACTGTTGGTCACGTGAAGACTTCATAGACTTTTCATATTTTACATTATTTGTTTATCCAGTTCAACAAGAATTTTTATTTCCCATGTATTTTTTTTCTATTCATATACATTGTAATTTTTTTATCTTTGCTTTTACATGAGACATATCTTACCATGTTTTACCTTACCACGTGGTGAACCCTCTTGGGAGACATTTCATGTTGACCCAATTATGTTTGTTACAAATTTGATTAATGAGATCAAGTTCATATTATGAGGATAAAATTCATTAAATGGGTGATAATGAAGCACCTTGACATATTAAAATAATGGATTTTTTTGATAATGTATAAAACACAAAATAGCCAATGTAAATGAATAATAAAATATTATAATTTATATATTATTGTTATGACATAATCATTTAATTGGAAGGTTTTAATTGTATTATCAGTGATATGAAATATAAAAAAATAATCAATAAAAATATACTTATTAATTATTATTAAATATGAACACAATTTTTAGAAAAACCATTAACCTCTTAAAAAATATGATTTCTTCAAAAAAATATTTATTGCTTTTTTAAATAGATATTATGACCAATTTATAAAAAATTAAGAGAATTTTTATAGACAAAAAGGATATCAATTTTCAAATAATCGTATCAAAATTACCATATGGTAATGTTTTGAAATTTTTTGGGAAAGGATGATTTTTCAATGCATTGTGAAAAATAATAATTTCTATTAAAAACCTGACTTTCTTTAAAAGGATTTATAATGATCAATTATCATGATTATTATTTATAAAATTTAATTAGTTGATTTTTGTTTAATATTATTCAATAATAGTTGTTGGAATGAATGTATAAATGAATTTAGCATAAAAATACATTTTTACATGAAATAAAATTTTTCTAAAAAACTATTTTCATCATGTTTAGAGGGTAAATATTATAATAAATTTTACAAATTATATTTTTTAAGGATTAAAATTGGATATATATATATAGATATATATATATATTATTTTCAATATTGGATAAAATTCCCCTTTTTTCAATATAAATAGTTATGTTCGTAAAATTTATCACCTCGATTAAGGGTAAATCGGGTTAATATAGGTTAAAACTAAATGATAGGGTCATAATATTTCATCATAATCCTTCTTGGTTGAATTTAATTGTTCCCTTTTCCACGTAGGCTCCAAATTGAATTTTTTTTATTTGGAACTTTTCCATGAAGATGACCTATATAATATTAAATGCATAGAAAGATACAAAATGTCAGTCTCGTAGTTTTAAATATCTCTTAAGTGATCAAATTGAAGAAAAATGTTATGAAAAAATATTAATATTAATTATGCTAATAATGAAATTCAATTTACAATGGTAATTTCTGTACTATTTTTACATATTAAATAATTACCTTAAATTATATTTCAATCATAATTTAATATATATTCAATAAATAGAAAAATAAATATATGAGTTTAATAATATTAAAGGTAATATAATTTTCCAATTTTATATTCTTCAAAGAAATGTTTAGATACATATAACTCATTAATACTATTTAAAATTATTATATTCGAATTCCATCTTTGTGTGGGTGTCTTTAAAGTCAAATTAATTGTATAGTTCCAAAATTGACATAAGTTGTATTTTATAATAAATAATATTGTATTAAAATAATTTATATTATTAAATATATTATCATCATCCTTGTGAATTTAATATGATTTTACAAGACATCCATGGTCTATTTTAGATTCACTCATCCATTTATGATAACATTGATTTCCCATTATTGTTAAAAAATTTGTTACCCCACTGAAGGTCAAAAATAATTAAAAATGGGATTAGTGAAAAAGATAAGGATTAAAATGACACAAAAACATATGTAAATTTTATTTAGAAAATTTTATTTCAACAATATCCACATTTTATTTAAATTAATATCTATTTCTAATAATTTTTTTTGAATATAATTTAATATTTTAAGAAATACCATGTGTGTCCTCTCTCTCCCTTATAAAAGGATACCCCATAGACATCTTCGTTAAAAAAGTTTGAGCCATCAATAATCACCATAAACTAATAAAATCCATTCTCAAATTACTTATCCACATTCTAGAGAAGCTGGTTCCATATATTCCATTTTTATATTCCATTGGGGAATATCTAAAGGAGTTGTTCCAAAAAAGTGGAAATCACCATAACCAATCAGATTAATTTTTAATCTTCATTTCACTCATATAATTTTTTTATCCATCATAAGATAATAAATTTTTTATATTAATTATATTTATATTTTATTATGATTATGAAACCACCTTTATTCACTCCCTTTAATGAAATGTGAGATATATGCATAGATTGTGATCTCCAAGTAGAAACCCAATTCATTTTAAACCACCATATGTCTTGGATGTTTATTAATATGGGTTTAATATTTATATATTATTTTTATAATATAATTAAATTATTTTAATGATAATTTCACTTATAACATCATACCTTATAATCTGTTAGAAAATAGTATTATCGCTTGTGTGTATGTGTGGACTACCATCTCTATGAAGCGATGCGATTTGTTATTCATTTAAATATTATGTAGATAATAATGAGTGTGGATTTAATTAATATAAATTAGGTATACGATATATTTATAATTTTTTAAATCTAAATTATTTTTTACATTTTATTCATTCTTTCCCTCAAAAAGTGAAAACAGTGTTCATGTTTAAGTATGACATATTGTCTCCATGTACAATGTAATTCATTTTCCTATATATAAAGTCATAAATGACTATAAATATGAATATAATGAATATATATATATATATATAATTTAATTATTATAATTTCATAGATGATTTAAACATGATCAAGGTACATGGACAAAAACTACCACACCATGACATACATGAAAAAACACATATCACCCCAAAAAGTGATTTCAATAAATAATTTTTAATAAATGGGTGACCAATGTTTATTAGTAAATCATATAATTTATGATATACATGAATATGGTAATTTAATATAGTTATGATGAAACTTTATTTATTATATATGATTTTGGAACACGTATGATGGAAGTCTGGCCTAATGTAAGGGATTTTCATCTCGCTTTTATTTCTAAGAGACAGCCGCTATGTTCATTCCTATCTCTTTCTATTAGATTATATAATGCGCATTAATAAATTTTATTATTATTATTATTATGAAAATTATTTGGATTTATATATCCATATAATTTTATTTATTTCATGGGGCTTATGATTTAAAAGTTACCAATGGGGAATGAATTTTTTATTACAATACCATTAAAGGTCAATATTGTTTATGTTTAAGTTAATATGATGAAATATTTTGATAACTATATCAATAAGTCGTGATTTTTATTATTATATAGTTATTTCTTAAAATAAAATGTTTTCCTTCCATTTAATTTTCATTATGTACTCTTGATACTGAATGATTGTTTTTAAGAAAACTGAACATTATATTTCTCTATGTTCAGAAATACCTTTTCAACCACATATATATTCTATAAAAAATATTTAAATATGGTTTTTACTAATATAATATTACTTTTAAATTCATTTTTACCCATGTTAAAAAATTTTATGCATGTTTGAAAATAAATCTCTTATTCATTTCTTGAATGACGGGCATTTTGAATTTTTATAATAATGTGAAAAGAATGTTTTATTTTAACTTATATGGAATGAATATAATTTCACACTCAATATAATATATATTAATTTATAATTTTATGGTTATTCATTTTAATAAATATAGTTTCATACAATGTTGTAAATTTTATGTATTTTAATAGTGATTTTCAATGCAGCAAGGGTCTTTTCCTCAAGAATGTTTTAATGATATTGTAATGATATTTCAATTTATCAAATGAAAAACCATATATTTCACTTATTATTTAATAGTGAAATTATCCCATGATACCATCCATATACGTTCAAAAGATTTATTATGTTTAAGATAAAAAATGTTTGTGAAACTTGGTAATTTCTTAGTTTTATGTTATGATGATAAGATGTATTTCATGTGAAACTTGTTTGTTTTACATGTGTTATGTCAGGATAAAATGATTTCAAAACCCATTATTTTTATTTTATTTAATATTTAAAATGTTTCATGATCATGTGTAACTCATATTTATGCTTTTCATTATGTTATGGGTTCCCCTTATTTATGTATCCCACCGAAGCATTGGGTAATGTTTGAAATATCATTAGACAAATAGGACTAAAATGGGGAGTTAACCTAGTTTATAAAGGGACTATATCCAATGCAATGGTCTTGGGAGTAAACATTAATTACTATAATAGTTTTGGTAGTGAACCCAATCCACTACGATTTTCTTTGTAGTGATTCCTATCTACTATGGAAATAATTTTTTGTATTTATGTATACACCACAAACTTATGTCCTTTTTCAATGTTATACTCTAATAGATCTAATACATTGATTCCATTTTGATTCATGTTTTATGAACTACCAATATTTATTCCATGAGTCTATATTATGATTTATGATATGTAGGGTATGGTTTTTAAAATGATATCATCATGTTATCATACCCTTATGACAATGTTATTCTAACCAATAACATCCTAACTTATGTCATCTTTTTTGAATCATGTAAAAACATATTTATCATGAAAATCTCACCCTTTTGATTTTTTTATCAACCAAGGAATCACAAATCAATAAAACATTTTAACTCACTTGATTTATTAATTATCAAAAATCTAAAAAACTACATGAGCTAAATTTTTATAAGAAATAATAAATTTTGAAAAACAATTCAATGAAGCCCATAAATAGTGGCTTGTGAAAATGTTTCAAACACCTTGTAAGATACCTCTTATTTTTATTGGAACTTCATTAAAGAACTTTAATCTATAAGAAACAATTTTCTTATATCATCTTCATAAAACTATTTAAAAAGTTCAAAGATGTTGAAGTCATAGATTAACCTTTTTAAGAATCCCTTAAAAATACATACCGTCCCTTAAAATGTAAAACCCATATCAATGGATATATTTATGTCAAAACATTATCCCAGAAAAAACAATAAAATTTCATTATGAGTGGGGGTTGATAAAACATACCGTATCCTAGAAGAGTGTTGGGTTTTATGCCTATGAACACCCTAAAAATATGAAATGTTTCCTTGAGAAATGAATAAAACATTATATAAAAAACATTATATATTTTTGGAATAAACTACCACATAAGTTCATTATTAAAATCAGTATTTTTAATTATGTGATATTTGATATCTATTCCCTTTAATTGAAAATGTTACAATGGATACATAGTAATATTTATAGCTATTTCATTATTAAAACCCATGATTAGTGGAAAATTCAAATCAATATTTAAATTTTCTGATTGTTTCTTCATCTACATAATTTTTGATGAAACCTAATTTTCAGTTAAAAAATAAACTTCTGAACTTCTAATTTTTTCATTTATTTTGAATATTTTTATACAAACTCAAAAATCATTCTTCAAAAAATATTTCTCTACTAGATATATTTCTTATATTTTCAACACAACCTTTTCAATAAGAATTTTTATAACTAAACTTTTCAACCATTTCTTAGTATAAATATATTATTATAATGTTTTTAGGGTAGTTGATATATATAATAATTCCTTTTACTTCCATGGTATGTAATTCTTTTGAATTACTTTGGTAACCATCATAGAATGTAACAGTGTACAAAACATCTTGTCTTGAAAAAATTATGTTCTACAATCAGCAAAAAACATCCTAAAATCTTTAGTATCAATCTCCATACCATCTAAATTTTCTATAAATATAGTTCACATTAGAATTGTTTTGAAAACATTATTTGAATATTTTATTCCAAATTTATTTATAATTTCCCCAGAAATTTTTTTTTGATATTGGAATCTTTATTTCTTATTTTCTTATATTTGTAGTCTAATAATTTATTTCACTTTACTAACATTTATATTTTAAAAATATTCTTCATATCCTTATCAAATATTTATTGAATTTCTTTATTATTCCCTATAGATTTAATGATTTCAATATAATAAAAAAAATTATGGGAAACTATTGATTTTCATTTATATTTAAGTTATAATTAACACTGCCATTATTAATATCAAGATTTCTTAAGAAAGTATCTATAGTCTAATAATAATCTCTTAGTGATTTCTTTAACATAATAAATTCTTTATTTATATCTTGTGTGTAGTATTAATATTTCACAAAAAAATCCACATGATTGTTAAATATAAAGTTCTTCATGTCACCATCTATTAATAAATGAAAAATTGACATCCATTTGGGGAATTTTATATATATGTTGTTTAGATATAGAAAGAATAATTTTTATAGTTTCATATATTTCAACCAGATAAAATTATTCATCCTAGTCAATGCCCTAAAATTTGAGAGTAACATTCACAAACAAGCCTTACATTGTTTCTTATCACTTCACCTTTTTTGTTTAACATCTTTCACAACACTAATTTTGTACTAATGAAATTATTATTGATTTGTTTGTGTACATGATCCCAACTATCATTCTTCTTAAACTAGTCCAGTTCATTATTCATAGTATCAATATAATCTAGATCCTCTAAATAAATATCAACATATTTTGGATAAACCGGTGAATTAAAGAATATATGGGATATTAACCTATATTTGTATCTTTTTTGAACCTATTGTTGTTGAAATCCTATTATGTATTTGATATCCACAAGATTCCTCAACCTATAATGTTATAAGGATACTTTTCCTCATCACATGAGATAGTTGAATTGGAATCTTCTTCTTGAGTGGATTCAAAATTTTTAGTATCATTAAAAATATTTTCAGATAGTTTAACTACAACCACTTCAACTCACCTTTCTTACACCTCTACTATAATTTTTGAAACATTATTATCTGCCACCTTAATAATTTTCAGACCAAAATATTAAAAAATATTCTATGTAACTTTTGAATAAAACTTATATCCCCTAGAATTATGGGGGTAACTAGTATATATTTCTTCAACACCTCTCTAATCAAGAATCCAAAGACTCTTAACCCCAACTTTTATCATGTATGGAATTTTGAATACACTTTGGTATTTCAAACATGGAGTTTCATTTTAGTACATACCATAGAGATTTTTATCATATTGTTTTTGATAGAAACATCGATTTTAATTATTCAAAACTACTTTGATATATTTACTTCAGAAATATTTAATAGTATTATATTTAATCAACATTATTAATTTCATGTCCAGAAAAAGATATTTATTTTTTCAATAACACCATTTTTTTGTGTCAAAATTACAATAAATTCATAATTATTACCATATTTTTCAAAAAAATCCTAAACATCTCATTTTTATATCACTCACCATATTAATTATAAATCTTCAACACAACATATTTACATTATTTTCTTTACCTCTCCTGAAACTCAAAAAAATTATTAGATCCTATAATTTATATTTCCAAAACTAAATACATGTAATGTGTGTAATGTCATCAACAAAATAAATAAATATTTTATATCTAATAGTTGATTAATTTCTCAAGGGCCTGTAAATAGATAAATGTATAATATCTAGGGGGATTAATTAAATGTATTTCATAATTATTATGTGTTGAGTTTGCAAGAACACCATATTTAAACATTGAACTACACAAATATACTTTTTTATGTTAGGAATATCAGGAATACACTCTATCCTTTTTAGTTTCTCATATATCTTTGACATATATTCCCTGACATTTTACTAAAAATATTATTTTCCTTCATTATCCTTAGATTCCAAGGACTCGACTCATTTAAAACCTGAAACATGTTTTATTTGGTTAATTACCATATTCTAATAACATTTTCAACATCATGTTTTTTTAATAAAAAAAACCCATATCTTCTAAAAAAATCAATCACCATCATCCATGATTTGTAAAACACACAAAAAATTCTGTTCCATAAAATAAAAAATGAGGCCTTTTATATTTTCACTTTTCTTCCACACTGATAGTAGCTCCAACACTTTTGATTCTGAGGGACTCATCATTTTCAAAAAAAATTACCTTCTTTATAATATTTTAAATTATTAAACAACATTAAATATCCTAATATACATGAAAAACACCCACTATATAATATCCAAGGTTGTTCTCTTTTAATAGATTTGTGAGATGTTTAAACAACTAAGGGTTTTTATCTTCCTTTTATCCTTATCATTCATATTTTGAGATTTAACCCATAATTTTTTTTGTTCATAACTTGAAAAGACATACTTTTGCATGTTTTTTAAGCCTATCACATATTTAACTAATAACTTCTCAGATTGGGAATATATTTTCAGTCATCAAAATGAATTTCTTAGATTGTTTTCATTGATTGGGTTTACTCCCACTCAAGCAATTCCCCCATTTTTTCTTAGATACATTTTAGCATTGATAATTTAACCAATATAACATTGGTATATTAAAAAATATTCCATAATACCATAAGTAACAATATAAATAATATTTCCATTTATAATATACATGTTTCTGAATGATTTGTTCATAATTATCATCAACATGGTTATCTATAATCTTATTATTTCATTATACTCCAAATATATTGTTACCACCTAAATTGTTTTTCTTTTCCAAAATAAAATATCCAATAGTAATATATTTTTCTCAAACATAAAAAAGTATATTCTAAAATTTTTCAACTTTATTTTTTTGTATACATACATTCTCCACCTAAATAAATATTTATTATATATTTACCATTATTATTAATTAGTTAGGATTATTTTTTATCCTTATGATATTTTCTGTTGTAATAACTTTCACTGGCTTTGTTTATGATTTTTTGAAAATTTTTATTTAATTTCTAATAATTAACATGTTTTTTGAAAAATATATATTATTTCCTTCTACATATTCATATTTTCATAACGATTTATTATGAGTATTTTCCCTCTCATCAAGAAACTTTGTTATATAATCAGTCTATTTAAAAACATAGGTTTTTATTTAGTAAAATATTCTTTATTTTTTGTTTAATTATTTACCTTATTCATGTTTATATACTCATATTCATGTCTTAAAATCATTGGAAGACATATTTTCAACTCACTCATTATCATAAAATCTATATGAGCCTCTTATTCTTCTTCATAACAACAAATTTCATCAATTATGAATTTTTCATCACTAACTTTTTCAATAAGATGTTTTTCAGTGACATCATCAGATGGGTTTTCAGCTTCTCCTTCTCTATATTCATATTACTCATATTTAGGCAAAAATATTATTATTTTTTATTTAGCGAAATTTGTATCCCCTACCTTATAATCAGAATTATATTTTTCTACCTACTTCATGAGGGAACTTCTTTATCTTTCTTTTATTAGCATAAGTTTCATTAGGTTCTTTTCATCATTGAGAATTTTCATAAAATGTGCAATAGCTCTACATAAAATAAATTATAGAAAAAAACTTCCATTGTACTATTATCAAATAGTTTTAAACATTTTATAAAATAAATACATAAATTCATTTTTTTTGTTAACCTCATCTTCGATGAAAGTTTCACTAGATTCTTCCTTGATAAATTTCATATAATTTCATAACTTCCTATCTTTGAAGGAAATTTAACAATAATAATTTTATTTATTATTAAAAATCTTTTATCATGTAAATTTATAAGTTATGGTAGAGTTATTCAAGTCATCCAGAGATATATAATTCTATATCATTGTCTTCTAGGGATGATACATTAGAGTCAAATTTGTCATGATGAATTCGTAAGGTATTATATATAGAGACCCGAAGCTTGACGTACATGGAAAATACATTCCTTTTGTGGAATACATAATACATAACAAAAACAGACACACAAGGATCGTAATAGTTTAGTGTCTTTGGAAACTTGTAATATAAACATCTAATAATGTTGAACGATTTTCAACATCTCCCATAATGATCTTCCCCTTTTCGTTTCCTTACATAAAAACTTTCAATATTTCCTGGGGAAAATAAAAAATAAAAAGGGTGCGCTCAAATTCTCAGTAAGGGAAAACATAGATAACATAAAACAATAAATAAACATTTGAAAGCAAAAAACATGAACATGAAACCTAAACATTGAAACCTTGAGCAAAGACATAAATCGTGGAAGTACGTAAGACATATATCATAATGGAACATCAATAATGATAAAATATATTGTGAATAAAACATGGAATTGTGGAAACAATTCAGTACATGTCATGATTTCCATGGTAGTCAAGGCATTGCTGCCAAGACCATCTTAGTGGACAAAGTCCCTTTCTGAATCGAGTTCACTCCTCGTTTCAGTCCTGTAACACTGAACTAGATTAACATACCATTCCATCCATATCTATCTCATTAGATATAAATCTTTACCCAATCCATTGGAGGGAGATATAGGTCCCACCCATCTCATAATGAAATCATTCTTACTTGTGCCACAAAATAAACATACATCATTCCTAAAAACCCAATAAATAAAATGGGGTTCATAAACATCATCCCATCATCACATAATCCATATAAAAGAAATGGATATTGTTTCATCATAAGAAAAGTGAAACCATGTAAATCATAGATACATGATACTTGAAACATACACATATGAAATAATGACATCGTAGATGAAAAATGGTTTTGATAAAACACTTGAAATGAATTCTTGAGGAAAATATCCTTTCTTCTTCAAAATCATTCTCTTTCCACAAAATGTCATGAAATTTTAAAAGAAATGGATTTTTTTGAAAATAATCTTGAAATATTTTGGATTAATCTCCATGAAAATAAAGTTTTATAAAACCATAAAAATCATTTCATGCCGTATACGTTAAAAAACATTCTTCTCGTACTTTAGTCGGAAAAGTCAAAAAGTACCTTGTAGGGTAAATAAAAGTAATATTACTCCCATACCATGGGGTAAAAGTCGAAATGGGTAAAAAGGACATTAAACATACATGAATACAATTTTATAAAACATGGACATGGATGATAGCAATAACCCCAGTAAATACTTACGAATAAGCAATCTCGGATAAAAATGAGATATGAAAAATTATCCCTTACCTTAGGTCCGATATGCTTCGTATGTATCCGAACCTCCTAAATAATGATTTAAATAATGCCATTGACTTATTACAGAATCTAATAAATTGTTGTGATATCATATATGGTTCACTTATGACTTTATATTACCCTTTCTTTTGTAAATTCCATGATAAAGAGCGTTTTGGGTAAAATCGTTTCATTTGTCATTCGTGGTTTGACTTGTAATTATTCATATGATTACTTATATCTTGATTACTTAATTCCAGAATATAAAACATGATTTATATATAATATATATTCAGAATATACATATTTATAATAGATCGATAAATGGAATGAAATACACCATTCATGGAGACAGTAGGTCGTACGTACGCGTGAACATTGTTTTCGTTTCCTCATTGAATTGAATGGAATTAATTGGATGACATGCATATATATATATATAAATCCAGTATAATTATTATGTAATATATTTCATTATTACTTATTATATATACATTATAATTATTAATGAATGGTTAATCATTGAGAATGAATCTCATCGCGTCGTGGAGACGGTATTCCGTACGTACGCACGAGCGATGATATCATTCCCATGATCGTGGAATTTTATTGGAGTGTATGTATACTATTACAGAATCAATGACACTTTACAGTAATCATATATAGTTATTATTTACACCATTATACCCATCCAAGTAAGGTGGTGGTGGAAAATAGATTACACATCGGCTTGGAGACGGTATTCCGTATGTACGCACGCGCGGTGATTTCGTTTTCTGTAGGATGGATAGATGGTGAAATAGGATTATTTCATACTTATAATAACATATCAGTATATGAGTGATACTGATGTTATTACTTCATAATGAAACAACCTAAGAAGAAGAATTGGAAGAAGAAATAAAGTTGAAAGAATCGGTAACAGACATTACCTCTTCTTTGAAGCGCCTCTTTGAGACCTCTACTTAGGGCACTAAAATTGGTCTTTTAAGAACACTAGGACCTCTAGGATGTTTCTAGGGAAGTGTAAAAGGTAAGTTGGAAGGGTTTGGCAGAGCTTTATGGCTCAAAGTGGTGTGAGGAAGAGAGCGAGGAAGTGCCCTTTTATAAGGGAGGAGAGGGGCACCTTTGGGATAACCAAAAATATTATTTTATTATAAAGTCATATTCGGTTATTAATTGCCCAAAATTGATATATTTCAAATCTATGGTTGGGATGGGTCTCAATACTCTCATCCAATATAATTTAGACAAGTTTAGGTCATTATACTAACCCTATCTTTTAGTTTTAACTCTTAGTTAATTAGATTGACATTTACCATGTCACTTTTATTTTTATATTATATAGTTAATAAATTTACAATATACATCCAAGAAACCCCCAAGTGGACAATTAATGATAAAAATATTATGATATAAGTATCATGGCCGAACCTTAGATTTTTAGTAATATAATACCAATAAATAATATAATATTTTTTTTAAAAACTATTTTATGTCAAATTTGACACTATTTGGTAATTGATTTTTGTGAAAATCATAAAAGAATTATTCATTCGAAAAAAGTTAATTAAATCAATACAAACATGTCATATTAACATAGAAAATTATTGGAATTCATAAAAAGTCTAAAATTACATTTATTTGGGTATTTATAACATCAATTATGTCAATATTTCATTAATAAGATTATTACTCCAGCATCATTGTGTCATAAATAAATTAAATTATTTTAAGATTTAAAATTACAAATAAATTACCATTATTTAGTAAATCTTTTTTTCTTTATAATTAATATTTATAGTAGAATATATCTTATGTATAACCCTATATTAAAAATGATTTAGTTATTAAATATTGATTTTAACTATTTTAACCCTTCTTTAAATAAATTAATAATAATGTCCTAATCTAATCCAAGTGGGCCTAAATGGTCATATTTTATTCCTAAGGTTGTTTTTGGTCGAATTACACTTATCCAATAGAATTATGACATGTTATAGGGTAATAATAATATCACTTTTACCCTTAATTACCCTATTTACTTTTAACCGTGGTAAAAAAAAAGTAAAAAGGTACTATTCACCAAAAATTATTTTCATCTCATTGAACCTCATTTTAGTCTTTGATATTAACCATGTCTTTAGAAATTTCAAAATTCCACTCACAGAAGAGGTAAAATTATGTTTTCTGAATAATTAAGTTTTTTAACTACCACTTAATGGTTTCACTATTCATCAACAAATGAATGTTTCCAGAAAAATACCAAAAATTAGGCCTAAGATATATTTGTTATTATGAATTCAAAAATTATGTCTATTTTACCAAATTCAAAACATATCAGTTACATTAACTAATTTAAAAATTAATTCCCGTCGTCAAAACAAATAGCATTTTTTAAAGAGATAATAACTATCAAAATATTTACACTTGTATATGTCCGGTTTAAATGTGAAATTACATCAAATGGCCAACATTGTATTAAATTGTAAAAATATATTCTAAATATACTTTAAAACCACTAAAATTAATAATTTATCACAATTAATTATTTCGATTAAAAAATATGTTTTTAATTAAAATTTAGTAATTTTAACTTTTCATCAGAATATGAAAGTTATCCGAAAAGTACCAAAATTTCACCCTAAGCTAATTTCGATATTCCAAATCCAAAAATGAAGTTCATTTTGAAAGATAAAATTTATAAAATTTCAAAAAGTGGGTATTACTATTCATCACGGCTAGTTCATAATAATATTATAATAATATCTTGTTTAGTGAAACTCGGTATTGCGTACTACACATGCTATCAAGGAAGGTTGTGATTGCGTGTAATGAAAGGCAAGTTAGGGATGTGTGTTGTGCAAGATCCTTTTGGTGTAGCATACAACATAGGACATTAACGAAATTAAAAATATTATTTTTCATAAAATCTCGGGGTGTTACATTCTACCACCCTTAAAATGAATTTCTCCCTCGAAATTCGGCGGGGTTATAAATGGTTTACTACTCGAATGTTTCATTAATATAAACCCACATTGTAAAAAAAATACCAAAAGTTGTCTTTAAAAACTAAATTATGAAATGTAATGGTTACCCAAATTAACTGATCACTGGGTTTCCACATATGAGAACATAGGTGAAAATATGGATATGGAAGAAAAATCTAATCATCATGTTCTGATGGAGAGTGGTAGAGAACATGGCTATTAAAAATCCAACAATCACAAAGCCATAAATTTGTGACGATCTAAGGTACCATCTGATTCATCGGATATAAGAGCACTAGGACAACATTTTTCGTTTTCAAGATCATTTCCACAAAGTTGATGAAATTGGAATTAGAAGAAATACTTTCGTGATTTTGGTAGAGTCTCACCGTTGGTTGTTATTTGGAGAATTTCCACTTCATATCTTAAAGAAATAATGTTGAATTTGTCATTCGTGATGTGTTAGTAGATCATGTGATAGAATGATGGTTCTTTCCATCTATCTTAAACAAAATGTTAGAAAAGTTATCAAAAAAATACATAAGTCCATCTATAGTGAGATTAATCATATATGGTTCTCAAAATGGACTTATACTTCATATATCATACTGTTTAATATATTAAACCTATTTTCTACTAAACATGGACTTCATGTAGGCCAGTGGTAGGCGATAAAGGCCGGTCACACTTCTGTTGTGGGTTTGATTCCCACAGCCATGTCCAACGTGATGGGTTGTCGCCCGTCCTGCATGTTGCCCTTTTTCTAAAATTACATTATAAAAAAATTCTATCCTTAATTAATACTAACTTATGTCCAACATAATTCATTCCAATCTTTAGGCTTATCCAAAATACATATGACCAATCTCATAGTATAAAGAAAATGATTACTTGAAATGTCATCAACCAAGCATGTGAATACCATCATTTATCCCCCATATATCTTGCTGGTCACATTCCAATCATGCTAATACCTTAACCATGTATTCTCTTGAAAAATCAATACCCATTAAACCTTAGTGAAAATATGAATGATGTCAAAAGTGAACTCTTTCCACATACCAAAATCCAAAAATTCTATACACTCAAACCAATATATAACCTTCTCCTTATATTAGTCATGAGATCATGAATACTATTAAACATTTAATTTTCTCCTTATCCCTTCATTATATGGATATCATGAACTTTCTGAAAATATCTGAATAAGCTTTCATGGTTACTGGTAGCATTCATTATACACTTTCAAAACTTATGGAAAGACAACAGTGTAACGATCCTTAGATGTCTCTTTATTCCATAGTACCATGAGATTACTTATACAACATTACACTTGATAAACATGTAATCATTCCACTACCTTCTTAAACCATTGATCGAGCTTCAACAATTCTTTCATATCGCATATCATTTTTATTCTCTTCATCATCATCAACATAAATACTACCCATACAACCATACTGATTCTCTTCATGAGACTTTCCCTTAGGGTATTGGTTTGCATAATGCCCGTACATTCCACATTAAAAACAATTAACCATTGTTGATGTCGTAGAAATACCATTATCCTCATCCATGGTGTTAACTGAACCTTTTCCTTTGCACTTACTGGTTTTGTGTCCTTCTTTTCCACACCAAAATCATCTTCCAGTTCCTTTGAAACATTTTCCTTGATGCCTCTTCCCACATGATTTACATAGGGGAAATTGAACTTTCTTTCCTCTATGATCATTATGAAACTCTATCTTTCTATTATTGGCCGAGTCAAGAAACATACCAAATTTGAGTTTATTGACCATATTATGAGATTGCTAATTTGGAAAAATAATGAGGTTTGGACTTCCAAATCCCATTTCATTTGGTTTCTCATGAAGAATATCATTTCATTGTCTATCATATCCTCCATTATCGTGAATCATCTTCTTTCTAGCCATTTTCTAAAACCCAAAAAGAATAGTGTGAGAGGCAAAAATCATAATAAAGGGGGAGTAACTTCAATATCTAACATCCTAGGTTAAATTATAAGATCATTACCGTAGTTCTAGGACTATATCCTATACGTATACTTATCCTTAGGGACATCCCTAGACATACCTTAGAAATATCTCTAGGGATATCAGTAACGTTTTCACATCCCAGTTTCCAAAGGTTAACTAAACCATTCCTCTGATACCAACTGTAGAGACCAAAAGCTTGACGTACATGGAAAATACATTACTCTTGCGGAATACATAATACATAACAAAAACAGACACACACGGATCGTAATAGTTTAATGTCTTTGGAAACTCGTAATATAAACATCTAATCATGTTGAAAGATCATAAACATCTCCCATAATGATCTTCCCCTTATTGTTTCCTTACCTAAAACCTTTATTTATTTCCTAGGGAAAATAAAACATTAAAAGGGTGAGCTCAAATTCTCAGTAAGGGAAAACATAGATAACATAAAACAATCCATAAACATTTGAAAGAAAAAACTTGAACATGAAATCTACACATTAAAACCTTGAGAAAAGACATAAATCATGGAAGTACGTAAGGTATATATCATAATGGAACGTCAATCATGATAAAATATAATGGGAATAAAACATGGAATTGTGGAAACCATTCAGCACATGTCATGATTTCCATAGTAGCCAAGGCATTGCTGCCCAGACCATCTTAGTGGACAAAGTCCCTTTCTGAATCGAGTTCATTCCTCGATTCAGTCCTGTAACATTGAACTAGATTAATATACCATTCCATCCATGTCTATATCATGAGATATAATTCTTTACCCAATTAATTGGAGGGAGGTATCGGTCCCACCAATCTCATAATGAAATCATTCATACTTGTGCCACAAAATAAACATACATCATTCATAAAAACCCAATAAATAAAATTGGTTTCATAAACATCATCCCATCATCACATAATCCATATAAAAGAAATGGATATCATTTCATCATAAGAAAAGTGAAACCATTTAAATCATAGAGACATTATACTTGAAAAATACACATATGACATAATGTCATCTTAGATGAAAAATGGTTTTGATAAAACACTTGAAATGAATTCTTGAGGAAAATATCATTTATACTTCAAAATCATTCTCTTTCCACAAAAGGTCATGAAATTTTAAAAGAAAGGTATTTTGTTGAAAAGTGTCATGAAATCCTTTGGAGGAAGCTCCATGAAAATAAGGCTTTATAAAACCGTAAAAACCCTTTCATGCCGTATACGTTAAAAATAACATTCTTCTCATACTTTTGTCAAAAAAGTCAAAAAGTACCTTGTAGGGTAAATTAAAGAAAGCTTACTCACATACCATGGGGTAAAATTTGAAATGGGTAAAATGGAATTTAAACATACATGAATAAACTTTTATAAAACATGGACATGGATGATAGCAATAACCCCAGGAAATACTTACGAATAATAAATCTCGGATAAAATGAGATTTGTAAAATTATCCCTTACCTTAGGTCCAATATGCTTTGTATGTATCCAAACCTCCTATACAATGATTTAAATAATGTCATTGACTTATTACATAATCATATTCATTGTTATGATATAATATATGGTTCACTTATGACTTTATATTACCCGTTCTTTTGTAAATTCAATGTTAAAGAGCGTTTTGGGTAAAATCGTTTCCTTTGTCGTCCATGTTTTGACTTGTAATTATTCATATGATTACTTAGATCATGATTACATAATTCCAGAATATATAACATCATTTATATATAATATATATTCAGAATATACATATATATATAATAGATCGATAAATGGAAAGAAATACACCGTTCATGGAGACTGTAGGTCGTACGTAAGCATGAACGTTGTTTTTGTTTCCTCATTGAATTGAATGGAATTAATTGGATGAAATTAATATATATATAAATAAATCCAGTATCATTATTATGTCATATATTTATTGATTACTTATTATATATACTTTATAATAATTTATGAATGGTTAATCATTGAGAATGAATCTCATCGCGTCGTGGAGACGGTATTCCGTACGTACACATGAGCGATGATATCATTCCCATGATCGTGGAATTATATTGGAGTGTATGTATACTATTTCAGAGTCAATATCAATTTACAATAATCATATATAGTTATTATTTACACCATTATACCCATCAAAGTAAGGTGGTGGTGGAAAATAGATTACACCACGACGTGGAGACGGTATTCCGTACGTACGCACGCGCGGTGATTTCATTTTTCGTAGGATGGATAAATGGTGAAATAGGGTTGTTTCAAACTTATAATAACATATCAGTATATGAGTGATACTGATTTTATTACTTTATAATGAAACAACCTAAGAAGAAGAAGTGGAAGAAGAAATAAAGTTGAAATAATCGGTAAGGGACGTTACCTCTTCTTTGAAGCGCCTCTTTGAGAACTCCTCTTAGGGCACTAAAATTTGTCTTTGAAGAAGACCAAGACCTCTAAAATTTTTATAGGGAAGTGGAGAAGATATTTTTTCGGGGGTTTTCCGAGCTTAAAAGCTCAATGTGGTGTGAGAAAGAGAGGGAGGAGGTTTCCTTTTATAATGGAGGAGAGGGGCACCTTTGGAATAACTAAAAATATTATTTTATTATAAATTAATATTCAGTTTTTAATTTCTCCAAATTGATATATTTCGAACCTAAGGTGGGGATGGGTCGAAATAATCTCATCCAAGAGAATTTAGACAAGTTTAGGTCATTATATTAACCCGTATCTTTTAGTTTTAACTCTTAGTTAATTAGATTGACATTTACCATGTCACACTGTATTTTTATATTATATAGTTAATAAACATACCATATAAATCCAATAAACCCCCAAGTGGTCCATTAATGATACAAATATCATGATATAAGTATCTTGGCCGAACCTTAGATTTTTAAGAATATAATACCAATTAATAATATAATATTTGTCTTAAAAACTATTTTTTGTCAATTTTGACACTATTTGGTAATTGATTTTTGTGAAACTTATAACAGAATGATTAGTTCGAAAAAAGTTAATTAAATCAATAATAACATGTCATATTAACATAAAAAATTATTGTAATTCATAAAAAGTCTCAAATTTCATTTATTTGGGTATTTATAACATCAATTATGTCAATATTTCATTAATAAGTTAATTACTACATCATCATTGTGTCATACATAAATTAAATTATTTTAAGTCTAAAAATTAAAAATAAAATATCATTATGTAGGAACTACTGTTATATTTCTAATGAATATTTATAGTCGAATTTATCTTATGAATAACCCTATATTAAAAATGATTTAGTTATTAAACTTTGATTTTAACTATTTTAACCCTTCTTTAAATAAATTAATAATAAATGTCCTAATCTAATCCATGTGGGCTTAAATGGTAATATTTTATACCTAAGGTTGTTTTTGGTCAAATTAAACTTATCAAATAGAATTAGGACATGTGTTAGGGTAATAATAATAACACTTTTCCCTTAATTACCCTATTTACCTTTAACGGTGGTAAAAAAAAGTAAAAAGTTACTATTCACCAAAAATTATTTCCATCTCATTGAACCACATTTTAGTCCTTTCTATTAACCATGTCTCTCGGTTTTCTGAAATTCCACTCACAGAAGCGGTAAAATTAAGTTTTATGAAAAATTCAATTTTTTAACTACCACTTAGTGGTTTCACTATTCATCAAAAAATGGAAGTTTCCGGAAGAATACCAAAAATTAGGCCTAAGCTATATTTGATATTATGAATTCAAAAATAATTTCTATTTTACCAAATTCAACATATATCAGTTACATTATCTAATTTAAAAATTAATTCTCGTCGTCAAACCAAATACCGTGTTTTTAAAGATAATAACTATCAAAAGATTGATACTTGTTTATGTCTAGTTTAAATGTTAAATTACATCCAATGACCAACATTGTCTTAAATTGTAAAAATAAATTTTAAATATACTTTAAAACTAGTAAAATTAATAATTTATCACTATTAATTATTTCGATTAAAAATTTTGTTTTTAATTAAAATTTAGTAACTTTAACTATTCATCAGAATATGAAAGTTATCTGAAAAGTACCAAAATTTCACCATAAGCTAATTTCAATATTCCAAATCCAAAAATGAAGTCCATTTTGAAAGATAAAATTTATAAAATTTAAAAAATTGGGTATTACTATTCATCCTGGCTATATCTCGTTTAGTGAAACTCGGTATTGCGTACTACACATGCTATCGAGGAAGGTCTCGATTGCGTGTAATGCAAGGCAAGTCAGGGATGCGTGTTGTGCAAGCTCCTTTTGGTGTAGCGTACAACACAAGACATTAATGAAATTAAAAATAATATTTTTCATACAATCTCTAGGTGTTACATTATCAAATATTTTTGAATCATCAAACTTATTACCAATACATATTATGATGTTTAATGTATGATTCACCCTTTTCAAGATTTCATTATTTGATTTATTATCACCCATCCCGAGATCATCATAATTTATTCTCATTAAGTTTTAACTTTATTTCTTCATTTTAGTATTTTCGTCATATATATTCTTTAACATTCCCCAAATTCCATTAGTTATTGTTAATAATTTATCTCCTTCAAACTCCAAATGAATGACTGATGAATGTAGTGAATTTATAGATCACCTGTCCTTTTCCACATTTTAATTCTCTGCCACTATCAAAGGAACACCTTCATAAAAACAAGCTAATCCATCTAGAAAACCATAAGAACGTTATATCTAATGCACAAAAGATTATGAAAATTTCTAACATTCAAGATATGTATGTTCTTATAAACAAGGATAAGAATCCCCATACTATTTCCTGAGTTTCAAACATCCATGTATTTTTATTGTTCTTACAAATATAGGAAATGTGTTTATGTAGGTAACCCTCACTCTAATACCACTTGAATGGAGGAATCATGATCTCTGCGATAACTAATAGGGGGGATAAAATATAGATTTTTTTTATTTGTATGTTCTATATAATATGAAGAAGAATTCACCTCCAATTAGATAGATATGAATATGGTGATAAAATTTAGAAAAACACAACCTTAATAATATAAGTATTTACTAGATAAAAAACTCAATAATTTTAGTCAGTACTTGGAATTTTTTGGAAATAATCCAAAATCACTATATCCACTTGAAAAAAAACCTTAGAATGTGGTTATAATAAGAAGTGAGTATACTTACACCGGAAATAAATTATATTCAATAAATAGTGGATGAGATCTTCACACGAATAAAAGATATAATTTTTTTATATCCTTTTTAGAAACCATATCTATTAGAATTTAATATTTCATCATTATTGTAATTAAAATTTATTTACACATTATCTTTTTGCAATTAATTATCATTATTCACTTTCATTCTCCCATCATACTCGAAATTTCTCCTTATACTTCTCTATAAAAACATTTTTCTGATTATCTATTCATCTAGTATACTCTATCTGATCATCTATCTAGTGAACTCAATCAGGTGCCTTCTAAATACGGATACCACCTCTTACACAATGTTCTACTAATCACCTTGGCATGTTGTTTTTATAATACCACATGATATGAAAACAATCTCTGGTGACATTATGTCAAATGTTTTGATCAATTCACCTCTTAACTAGAAAAAAACTTCTTTAACCAATAGAATTCTTGGATGGAAAAATTACTTACAAAAAACTGAATTGTTTCACTACATCTCATATCTATATCTAATTTATTTTATTTTCCACATCATCTTTTTACACAATAGAATAGTACACATGCATATTTTACTTAAATGAACTATTTATAAGTGTTAGAGTATGAGTAATGGTTGGTGATCAATTTCAATCTTCCCACAAAATAAAAAATAAAAAATACTAATCATCTAAATTTTATGGGAAGTTCTGAACTCTTCCAAAATATTCATGATTGTTTATGTAAAATATATCATATTAATATTTCAATGAAGTTCTTGAACCATAGTTTTAAGTTAATCCTTACATATTTTAATAACTTTAAATTTAAATAAACATTTTATTATCCAGATCACATGTTAATTTTAAATATGTTTTTAAATGTTTGTTAATTTCATTTGATTTGATAAAAAAATTTACCACTCATATTCCAATAATGCATCATAATCACACTTCAAACAGTAAATAATCCATCTAATTTTTCTAATAATGCATCATGAGAACATTTTATAAGTCTTATACTCTATAACATCACCATATGATGACTTGAATCAGAATACATTAACCATTACCCTTCCACACTGACCTCTGAATAATGAATTTTATATAGAAACATCATGTCAGTGACTTGAACCAAAAGCAATGGTGTAATAACATAGAGACCCCTCTACTAAAAATATGTTAAAAATTATATTTAAAAACCATAAATTTATATCCAATATACATATTATAATAATTAAAACCCTTCAGCCAAATTTATGGATCAGCTAGTGGTCCCATACTAGTAACATTCTAATAGATTGTTTGATGGTATTCTTTTAAAAATATTCCAAGGAACATGTCTTTTTAGTTGAGATGCCTTTATCTAATAGTATATATTAACTGAATTAAAAAATTTTCATGTACGAAACACATTGTATAACTATGTATAGATAAATTGACCAAAACATCATCAATATCAGAAACAAACTCTACATATCAAAACCTCTAGTTTAACTTAATTGTTTTGTGAACTCTCACAGAACATCATTGTATATTATTTATATATACAATATATTTTCTCAGTTTTGAATAGGGTGTGATCATGATGATATTCAAGACACTTGTTGTTATAAACATTATAAAATAAAAAAAAATTATTTCATCTTCGTATATCACTCTTTACGATGAAACCTTATAATCAAGAAAAAAAAGATAATTGAACAAAAAACATAGGATGGTCATCTCAGTCTATAATCATTAGTCCAATATACCCAATCATGTATTTTATATACTATATTCAC
Source organism: Viscum album (assembly GCA_963277665.1). Classification (NCBI taxonomy): domain Eukaryota; kingdom Viridiplantae; phylum Streptophyta; class Magnoliopsida; order Santalales; family Viscaceae; genus Viscum; species Viscum album. Next base: position 72,106,101 of record OY728134.1, on the reverse strand, counting down.
TATCTATTCACCTCTTTGGATATCATAACAAATTGAGGAAATTTTTTTAGCAAGAAAAAAATAATACATGAATAAAACCGTCTTCAATTTGAGGTGACAACTTCATTACTACCTCTATATTTGTTGAAACATGTCAAAACTTCTTGGACCAAACAACTAGAAAGGAAAAGACATGACTATGGTTTATACATAGTTGGAGGCTCATATATTACATATAATATCTAAACTGTGCAGTAATAGAATATTTAATTGGGAATACACATTAAGGCCACCCTCTGAAACCTACCCTAGTTGTTGAGTCAGGTTAAGTTATGTTTTGGGGCCTATACATATGAGTTGGTCCATGAAAAATACATGTGTTTAAAATGGGATATTAACATTTTTATAAGTGTGGTATATAAATTCAGGATTACGTGATATACCATACCTAGTAATCGATTCATTTAAAGATATTCTATAGGGATTATTCAAAGAAGGAGGCCTATATAGCTCTCCAATACCAAAAAAGGAACAGTTATAAGAGACTTAATGGGTTTATACATCGATGTATCCTTGAGATACCTAAAATAGTGAGTGAGAATATTAAAAGTATATTTTGTTCCATTCTCTTTATAGGTGGCCCCTTGGGTATTATAATCCCTTATATGTGCTGATAACATTACTCAAAGTGGGGCATACACATTAAGGATACTTGAGATGCGTAAAAAATATTGTAAATCCGGTTAAGGTATGTTTTTTGGATTAAAAATATTTAACACTAGATTTTAAAATATAGTAAGTGAACATTTCATTTTACCAAAAAAAATAATGAATATTTTAATGTTTCACAGCACAAAAATTTCTAATTTGATTGGATGAATTTTGTTTTTTAACTTATCATGTCAAAATAAACCTAGAATGAATTTTTGATATTTTCCCTTAAAAGTTTGATTTTATGAATAACTAAAATATATTATTTTACAATTCATAATTTTAATTATAAAATTTCTATATAATATTTTTAATTATCCATATATTTATTACCTATCTTTTAGAAATAAAGGAAAATTTATTTGATTATAAAAATGGATATTTTAAATTAAAATATTTTTATGTGGAAAATATTTTTCATTTTTAATTAATTAGAAAAACCTCTAAGTATGATTAATTTATATTAAATTTATATAATTTATAAGTGCAAATAATAATATTAATCTTTATAATAATGATTACAAGCCATAGATTTAATTTAAAATCATATTATGCTTGAAAATTATTTAACTTGGAAAATCATTTTTCCTCATGTTTTGCGGGTTTATCATTAAATTAAATTTTACAAATTAATGTAAATTGAATATGAAAAAATGGATTGAATATTTATTATCAAAATAATTCATATTAGGTAATATCATTAACTTATTTTTTTGTCATCATGAATAGCAAAAATAGAAAATATTGGTTACCATGGATATGGTCAAAATTTGTTATCTAGACACTTTATTAAACCTCATTGGATGGTTGTATTTCTATAATTACCTTGTAACCTTATAATATGAGTTATTTTAGAGCCATTTTTCTATGAATTTGACTTAAAAATATATTAAAACTTTAAAAAATTGTAAGTGTTCCATTTGCCTCAATTCCTAAACGTCACATACTCCCCACAATTCATTACACAAGATGAGAAATTTATCTCAATAAAACCTTTAAAATATATATCCACAACATACTAATCCAAATTATATTGGTTATGTATATCCAAAAAACCAACCATTGTAACTTTAATAATATATATAAGAGAGGTTTATCTAAGAGAAGATAATTCTCATCTCTAAGGACTTTCATTTCACATATTTTAACTCCTTAAATTATATCCCAAAAATTCCAATATTAAAAAAATATGTTATTCCAAAATACATTGATGTAATTATGTTTATATAATAAAATTTATTCATCTCCATCCCCATCAAATGTGAAACGATACTGCTACTCATGTGTACGGGAGATTACCACCTCACAAACCGATATAATTTGTTTTATGTCCCCACCTCACATGGATTTCAATAATTATAGAACAAATGAATATATATGAAATGTATAAAATAGTATTAACTTTTAGAGTTTAATATATCAATCACATACCCTTTCACCTATTATGAAAAATGATATTATCGCTCGTGCATTTGTATGACCTTACATCTCCACGAAGAGATGAGATTCAATTTCTATGTCAACATTTGAAGAAGTATTCTATAAATCTATTTAATAGTTTAAATATAATATTAATAGAATTAATATAATTCTTTATTGTATGAAACAATAAAACATTTTCAATAACTACAAAAAGTTTATAAAAAATGAGAAAACTATACAGTAAACACAGAAGACAATTATAATAGTATTGAAATGTTATTAATGAATGGGTAATAAGTTGTTATGAATGGATCATATATGGTATTAAAAAGTTGAATTTTGTTTTATTATAGTTTATTAATATTTTTAAAAGCATTATAATGGATTTAAAATCACATTCAACAAACTGTAAGTGTGAGGTAATAGATTTATTCTAAATTTCCACTTTATTGAGAAATATTTAGTGTTACAGCACAATTTAATTTATGTGGTTTATATAATAAAACATTAATTTATTTTACATGAATATATATTTATTAATTTTCATTAAATTGTCATTTCATTTTTATTATTTCCGGGGTATACTATTTTAATGTTACTAAAAATGTAATAATTTATTTTAAAATATCATTTTTGGAAGTTCCCTTATTATCATTTAAATAATTTTGTGATCTATCCTTTCTTATCATAATATATTTTCTTATCATCTAGATATTTAAAGAGATTCATTGATTTCATCAAATAATTTATCTCTTTGGTAATTTAATAATTCTATGTAATTTCTAACAGAATAGCCTTTATTATTTCTCATTTTGAAAGGGTATATTTTACTTTCATATCAAAATTTCAAAAAGTTGATTTAAAAAATTCATTTTTATTTACTAAAATAATTAATTTACAACATTTTATGTTATCCTTAATGATATAAATTTATATGATATAATCCTTCTAATTTTGTCCAAAATGGTAAATTTTTTAATTTATATTACAAAAAATCAAGAGGAATAATTCTTTTTTACTTATATACTATTATATTTTCCCATTTCCAAAATTGGTTAATCATATTGAGCATATTATACATTTTTTAATCATTTTACATAGAAAAATATTTCCAAAAATATTATTGTATTATTGCACTTCTATTTTTTACTTCCCTAAAGGGAATTATTTCATTATAGAACCTATATTTTTAATGAAACGATGTTCATCTTGTCTCTCTTAGTAATTTTTTCATCATTAAAAATATCTTGAAACATTCACTTTCATGTTATTATCATTCATTTGAAATTACATTTATCTATAGTACCTATATATTTTTTATCATTTATATGAATAATTAATAAACCATGTACAACTTTTACATATAGTAATTTAGTTTGATTGTTATTTGATTGGCTGTTATAATTTTGTTACACAATATTTACTACACAATACAAGAATTTGAGTAAATGAAATATTATTTTTAAAATAAATAGATCTCTAAATATATGAAGAATATTTTCTACATATTTTGATTGGTGGGGCCTGGTTATTGATTTCACATTGATTAATCGACAGGTCACATTAGATAAACTTGTTGGATAACCTCATTAAATTAGTCTTAGGTGGATACCTACCCATTGTTTAATTTTTTTGGCCGCAAGGCCTTGGTTGTTATGATATCATGATGTTCAATATCATGAAATCAAATATTATTCTTTTCCATCAATGAGAATTCAGTGGTTATTATCCATGAGATTATTTCTATGATATTATCCATGGATGCATTTTATGCTAAATTTATTGATTAAAAAATATCTATTTTCAGTTATTTAATTTTCATATTGAATATGAATTATTAAATGATGATATATTCTCTTATATGTAACTATTAAAAATTATTTTATATGACAATTTTTTTTCCATTCCCCATGATTTAAATAAGTAATCATTGGATGATTCCAAGGATGTAGAATTTTCTCTTTCACTCTGTTTTTAGACATTATTTCCTATAGAAATGAAAAGAATTCATATATATATTTCTTATATAATACAACACTAATAAATGATTTTTTATGTGATACCCTATATCATATCCCAATTTAGTAAATTAAACACCACCTATCAGTTACTATATAGGGTTTGAAAAGTTTTCATGATATAAGGTTTATTATAAGTCTTGGGAACTAGATTTAGGAAAACATAACTAAAGAATCATAATCCTATGAAATACATTGATAATATGTATAATTGTAGTGAAATGTTATAAATGCCTTTTTTATGGTAGATATTTTAGGTTATTCTTAGTCATGTTTTCTTTTCTAGATAATATATGTGGATGTGAATTTAGCACAGTTGTATCCTAGGGTTAATAGTAAAAAAAATTGTTGGTCAATAATATCCCGACCATAATTCCAGCACATGGGGATTGGGCACATACGATGGCCATATTTTAAAACTCCCATTGGATATTCTTGGATTAATATATATTTTAATTAAATACCATTATGATTTTTTTGAAAATATTATTGTGATTTTATGATATTATTAATGAAACCCCTTTTATGAATATGAAATTAACATTGCAAAAATTTTCAATTAATGGTAAGTGTCACAATATAATTATAATCATGTGCTAAAATATAAAATTTATAATGTAATGAGATAATCTAGTATATAACATTTCTTAAAAAGGAACCTTCCATAATGGATTGTATAAATACATACATCTAATGCTGACACTTCCCTATTGATAGAGACAACACAACTAGTGTTATAGTGAAGTATACAATGGCTATATTAGGGAACCTAGCCTAGCTTATGACTGATAAAAATTCATATATATAGTTACAAAATTTTCCACAACATAATAATACTATACTGGATCTTTTAATTTTATTTAAGCCTCCAAAATTTATTGTAACAAAATCAAGTGGTAGTTAATTAATGGATTATGTCCCTTGAAAAAGAGATTTCCGGCATACATATAAGTTAAAATGGAAAAGGTTATTATGGAATTATATTTTCATAAATAAAATTTTGATAAAGGAGGTTAATTGATATTTAATTCTATAGAGGAATAATAAATATAGCATATGGAATGTAGATATCATAAAGTAATATTCTCTGGTAAATACATTCATCATAAGAATATAACTGAAATGAAGACACAATTACTTAACTCCATAAAAAGGAGTATGAATATTTTACAGATTTTGATGCTATCATTACAATAATAATGTTAAATTATATGGATTATATTCATAATTTAGAAATAATTAGTTACCATTTCTTTGAAGGGATTAAGCCAATACTCTAAAAGAAAATGCACGTTTAAACATTTTCATCATATAGTGATATAGTATTATGTTCCATTGAAACATAGATGTAATTTTTTGATCTTATATTTTCAATAAAAACAATGAAAATAAGGGTTTGGATAAACACTAAAAAAAGATAAGAGTTCCAATAAGATTAAGTTAATGAAGTTATTTCTATCATGTAAAAATTGTGGAATGAAACATCCTGGAAAATACATAAATGTCATGGGATTTTGATACAAGTGTGGAGATAAGGATCATCAGACTAATAAATGTAATCAAAGAAAATATAAAAATACTATATGGTGATTAATATATAGTTTAGAGGGGAATTATCTAAACCAATGTCCCAAGAGATAAGGGAACCTACCACAAAAGAGGATGAGTGGATAATGTCGACCTTATTTGATCAATACAAAAAATGTTTAAGTACATAATATATTTTGGAATATAAATTAATATTAGATTCATATTTAGATAATGTTTTATTTGATTATTAATATTTTATCTATTTTATATCATCCATATTTTTAAATAAAATTAGATATTTACCTAGAAACTTAAGAAGATATTTTCTAGTTAAAAATCATAGTTTAAATCTCACCGTAACAAGGAAGATCCAGTTAATTCCCATTTTGACACAAAAATGTCCCCTATTTTTAACTATAGTATTATTACTATGGTTGAATTTCATATAATCCCTAGAATAGACTATATATAAAAATATAAATCAAAAATATATTAGAAAGATAATGAAATTATGATTGGGGTTGATGAGGGGGTATTCCTTATCATTATAAGGGATACTCCATTAGCTAGATCATATATAAATCCACCTTTAATACCTCTTCTAAATTATATTATTAGGACTGAATTGTGTAAACAATATTTTAATGGAAAAGGTAATCATCAAATTTAGAATTTACTTATTATACATGTATGTGTTGATGAGTTTCTTATAGAGTAACCTTGACATCCACCAAAGCATGAAGCTGGAATTTAAATTGATTTAATACATGATGTAAGATCTATATAAAACATGCCCTATTGAATATTTGTTATGGATTTATCATATTACAAGAAATACCTAGAGAGGTTTCATGATAATGGGTTTATATTCCTTTGTGTTTCTCTTTGGAGAGCCCCTATTATTTTCTTAAAGAAGAAAGATGCATCTTTGAGGTTCTGTATTAATAATAGTGAAATCAATGATATTATGATAGAGAAAAGGAATCCATAAATTTAATTCATGACATGCTTGATAAAATTAATGGAGTTCATCATTTTTCAAAAATTAACCTTCATTATTGGCATCATCAATTACGAGTAAATAATGAAGATATTTTAAAAAATATCATCTCGTACAAGGTATGGACATTATGAATTTACAGCAATGTATTTTGGATTTACTAATTCTCTATATATTTTTATATGTTTAATGAACAAGGTATTCATGTAATATCTTGATAATTGATTTGTTTTATTTATTAATTATATATTGTTGTATTATAAATGTTGTGAGGACCATGATAATAACCTGTGAATGATTATCAAGAATATTATAGGGAAAGACATATATGGGATATTTATTAACTATGAATTATATCTTTAGAATAATTATTTTGATGGGTATATAATCTATAAGGATTAAATCACAGATACCCCTATAGAGAAAAGATATTCATTGAATGGACTACACTAACAAATAAAACCGAGGTACATAGTTTCAATTGTTTAACAGGTTACTATCAGGAACGTTTTGAAAACATTTACTAATCAGATATCCCATTAACCCTAATTTCATTTAAAGGGGTTAATATTACATGGATAATATAATTTAAAGATTTTTTTATTGAATTGATGAGAATATTAGACAATGATCCAATGTTGAATCTGCCATCAGGAAAGGATGGTTTAGTGATATATATTGAAGCATTTGACGGAAGTGCATTATTTCCATATATAATAATAAATTCATTTTCTATGAATAATTTTAGTTAATGACTAATGAACAGAACTATCAAACTCAGGATCTTTAGTTGTTAGCTATAATATTTTCTTTAAAGATATGGATACATTATCTCTGTAGAGAATGATTTGTGAGATAAAAAAATCATGAGAATCTATAATACATATTTTCAAAAATAGATATCATTGTGAGGATTAGATAATGGATAGTTCTAATAAATGGTTATCATTACTCAACACACAACCACCCATGTAAGAAAAATAAGGTAGTACATAGGTTGAGTAATAGATATGATAGAGTTCTAACCAAAATGAGTAATGATAAAGATCATATGATCATTGATTTATTAAATATGGATATGGGAATTACTAATGATGCAGAAACATAACTCCTTTATCAAATTATTTTTAAACCATATTTATAAAAAAAATAACAAGTTCTCAGGCTTATGATTATAATTCTATAAATAAAATAAACATCATCAATGATTCGAAATTAGTAGAAATTATATATAAAGATGAAATTCTACAATTTATGAGGATATTTTTTCCAACAATACCTGGGATTAAAATGGAATCATTGGATGATATAAATAGCTCAAATTTCCCCATAAACCCTTGTAGAACCATGATGTATACGAAATTTATAGAACATTATTGTTGGATAATATTAATTGAAAAATGAAATATTATATATCAAGATGATTGGTTTGGAAATAAATTATTCATAAAATAAAAATACCTTTAAAAGTATTGAAAACTATACATATTCCTATATGGAAATGAAATGAAATTAATGAGTAATTTTATAACAGATTTCCAAAGTCTTTAGAAATAATAATTCAATTTTTTTATCATTGATTTCCCTACCAAATCATTACATTTCTAATATATATGTGAGGAGTTACCTCATGGGAACGTTTCACGAATCTATAATAATGAATTTTCAAGACTTCACTTGACTCCAATTTTAGTTGTGTATAATCATGATCCATGATTTAAATAAAAAATCTATAAAATTATTTACATGGTTTTAAAAGTTTCTCTTTATTTAAGAACATCCCATTATACTTAATCAAATTAATTGTCCAAAAGTACTATTCAAAATTTATAAAATACATAGTGGTCATGATAACATGACTTTCTTAATATATGTGATCACCATTTACCTTTTTAGAGTATTACTATAACAATAGATTCCATTCCAGCATTCAAATGGTGTCATATGAAGAATTATAGGTAAATAGATGTCATACTCCAAATTTTTCGGATGAAGATGGTGAAAAGAAGTTTATAGGACCATAACATATTGAGGAGTCAATAAAAAATACAAATACTATTAAAATTCATATTAAAAAATATATATACTTAAAATGAGTTTTAATAATAACCGGTGTAATTATTTGGAATTTCATTTGTGATATCTTTTTTTCTTGAATTTATATCCATGTAAGGGTGTTATAATGATCAGTAAGAAAGGAAAAAATATTTCTCAGGTGCATCAGACCATTTTAAATTGTATAAGGAATTGGATCTGTATCTTAACATTTTGAAAGGCCACCAATCCTATCTAATGTTCTTTAGGTGTTTTATATCCTAGTTTTTGAAGTACAAGATAGACCCAATGCATGTGCTCACCTATGAATAAATAAAATTGGAACCTTGTCAATCGTTGTATAAATATCATATCCAGATTCTTGAAACTAATGAAAAGGTTTTGAGGAATTAGATTAATTTAAAAGTAACATACTTTTTTTAAAACATAAAATAGAGGAAGTAATATGGGAACTTCAGGATGTTAGGAAGAAGAACCGACCTAAATTTTTGAGAATGTAATTTCAATAACAATTCCATGGAATTGATTTTTGAAGGATGGTTCAATATAATAATTTTGCTTCAAATTTACTAATTGATCATTTTATATTAATATATCTACAATAAAATTATCTTTTTAATATTTAATAGAACAAAAATTATAATTTGATATAATTAATATCGGTTTTGATCTTACTAGGTCAATATAAACATAGAAAGAATTTTTTAAATTTTCCTACTGAGAAAACCTTTTAAGAAAAGTTGAAAATATATAACTACTTTTATTTATAAAAATTTGTTATAATATATGTAACTGAAAATTTACATATTAAAACATTTTTTCTAAATAAATACAATATCATTTGGAGGATAAAATTGATATTTTTTGTTAATCAATGTTTATGTTCATAAGGTTTTCCCTTTTTAATTAACTAAAATAACCTCTAATAGTGAATAATTAAAATGAAATTATAAAAATATATATTAATATATATATTTAAATCATTCTATGCATTGTTTCTAATCATTTAGTTAATTTAATATCATCTTATTCTTGAAAATTCATTCCTTGAAAAAAAATTCGCAACGTTTTACGGGATTATTTTTTAATATAATTATTCCACCTCTATGAACTAAATTTGATAAAATGAATTAAATATTTAAAATCAGAATCATTAATATTGGGTAGTATGTTAAACATTCTTTATTCTCCTAATTAATAATAAAAATAATTTAAATTGTTTTCCATGATTAAGGTCAAAATAGGTTTACCAGGGATTAATCTAAAAAGGTAATGGATAATTAACCTAAAAAATTAATTAGAACTCATTTTTTTCTAACATATCATTATAAAATTAAAATATGAGTCATCTTGGGGCCATTTTTTTCAAGAAAATGACTTTATAATATATTATAACAGTTAAAACTAATGAGTATGCTACTCCCCTCAATTATAACAAGGAACCTCCTCCCCTCAATTATTCAAACCTATTATTCAATTTATTACAAAAAACCCTTGAACATATCTCTCTAATATCAATATGAATTTTATATAGGTTATGCTCTTTCCAAACTACCAATCCATGTTTCTTAAATATGATATCCAAGGGATTTTTATTTATAATAAGTTAATCATCTTCACCATGATATTTCAGTTTACACTATTTAAAAAATTCAATTATTTCTTAAAAAAATCAATATAATAACAATATTATCTCTCTTATATAGATATGTCATTATTTTTATGAAATAATATTAATCAATATCCATCACTATCAAATGGAGTACAAAACCATCACCTGTGCATATAATGGACTGTTGCCTCATGAACTGATTTGATATGTTTTCCTTGACCGCATCCCAGGGATATTAATAGTGATGGAAATAATGATTATATATGATATTTATAACATAATATTTATTCTTTAAATTTAATATATCTTCAAATTCCTTACCCTTACATCCATTAAAAATGACATCATTAATCAGGTGTACATATGGACTACCATCTCTACAATGCAATGTGATTAATTTTCCATGTCCACATTTCAATAATGATTCTATATATCTAAACAGTGATGAATTATATATTTATAAAATTAATATCACATAGGTGATGATTAAATTATAACCATGTTTTCGGAACTGGAACATATTTCATGAAACTTATATGAAAAAACTAAATAGTTAACACCCCAAACCATAATAATAATAAAACATTATAGATGAATGAGTGATAAGATGCTATATGTGAATAATATATGATATTGTAATTAAAAATATTTTTATGGTATAAATAAATAAAATTTTTAGAGCCAAAATACATAATTTAAAAAACTTTTAACTTATTGGAAGTGTGAGTTAATTGATTTCATCTCAATTTCCACCATATTGAGAGATATTTGATATTGCACACTTATTTAATTTTATGTGGTGTATATATTTAACCATTAATTTATTTTATATTTATATAAATTTATTCATGATTATTAATGTTTTAATTCATGTTTATTATTCCAAAGGGTTATAATTTTAATGAATATATTTTACAATATCGTTCTTTATGTATTTATATTATTTTCAATCAAGGAATATTATAGTTTATCATTCATATAATACTTCTATTTTTTTAACCTTATGATATTTAAGTATTTTCCGTTTTTATTAAAACTTATTTAATATTTTTCATTTTATCCACTATAAGAAATATTTACTAGAAAGTGTGATCTTTTTCCCTTTTTATTGGGTATATTTATCATCCATATCTATATTTTTTGAAATTATTTTACAAAAACCCCATTTTTTATTAAAATTATTCTTTGATGAAATTTTATGTAATACTTGATTTTTTTGGTTTTAAATGATTATTTATAATTTTTTAAAAAATTTTAATTTTTAGGTTTCCTTTAAGAAATTTCCAAATAAATATTCTTTTTAACATATAAGGTATTAAAGGATTTTCCTTTTTCTATAATTATTTAATGATATTGATCTTATTCATTATGTTTTAGATGGTTTTACAACAAATTTTATTTAATAAAATATTAGTTTAATATATTTCTTCCATTTTATTTACTCATTAAAGGACATGATTTTATTAAAAAACAGATATTCATGAAGAACAGATTGTCATAATTTACATTTATTATTTTTATAGTAATTGAATTTCCCTTAAAACACTCACTTTATTGTGAAAATATCAAATTGAAAATTACATTTATTTTAAAAAAATCATATTAATTGTTTCATTTAAATGATTATTTTCTATATCTTATATCATTTCTGCATACCACATTTTACATTGAATGATGTTTGAATGACTAGAAAAATATTGATATTTCATAGTTTTACTCAGAATATACATTTGTTAATAAGGTATATTGTTTATTAATTAAATTTATAATTAAATATATGAGAAATATATTGAATAGCTCTGACGAGTGGGGTCATTTTATAAATATCCACTTTTTTTATTGATAGGTCCCATGAGATAATAAATATAGTCTTATTAAATGGGGTTTAGAGTATACATACCCATCGTTTAAACTATATTGTTGTAGGGCCTTAATAGTAAATATGTCATGATTTTTGATATCATAACATCTTATATTATCCATTTCCATGAATGTGAATATATTTTTTATTATCAATGGTATAATTTCATTGATATTATCTATGTATTCATTTCCTTCTCAAGTTTTGGACTAAAACGAATAGGTTTTATATTTTTTACCTTTCCATATTTATTATTCCTTATATAATCATGATAGTTTGCATTTTACATAACCATTACAGAGTATTTGGGATAACCCATATTTTATTTACTTTCAGAAGGATATGAAGAAAGAATCATTCAATGAGTTCAATGGTTCATGATATATACATTGACAATGATTATATACATTCATTCCATTATAAAATGGGAATCATGTTTATATTTTGTTCTTCAAAACTATAAAACTACTTTATCCTTGGTGATGTTATCCCTTGTATCTTATGAAAATGTAATAGAGTAGACACCAACTATAGATTACTAGTTTTGGGTTTGTTACAACTATAATGAGGCCAATGTGAATCTTTTAATATTTAAATGGATTGAAAACATGAGATTGAGTGAGGATTATTCATCAGGGCAGCCCTAAGATTCATGACATAGTAGGTGACTCAGGTGAAGGAATATTTTAAATATTAAACCTTTTATAAATCACATATATGAGGTAACCAAGAGGGGTATCTCTACTTATAGAACATAAGAGAACAAAGATGAGGGTCTCAACTCTTGAAAGATATAATTAACCAACAGAAGTATCTTACGTAAAGGATTATAAAGTTAATAAAATGAGTATCATTCCTCATGTTCTTAATTGGACTAAAGTTTTATTTTTTGGTGTTTCAACCAAATTAGGGTCTAACATGGCATGAAAATGTTTATAGTGTGACCCTCAAGATTTCATTGGGTTTATAATTGGAGAAAAAGGACCATGAATAAACCTCCGGATCATAGATCATCACTAATTAGGAACAAAGGGGTTGGGGGAATTCATAGGGTTTTAGAATGATTATATGAAGTATAAATGTAAATTGGATAGAATTTATTTATTAGTTTTAATCATTATGCATGCTTCACATTGGACCCTTATGGTTGGGGAATCATTATAACTATGTTTTGAGAAATGGGGGTTCACATAGAACATTATATTAAGGAGTATTGAATAAAGAATTTCAAAAGGTAATATGTGGAGTGATTCCATAATCATTACTAAAAAAGGACATCCAATGGAGTGGTTTGTGAGGTTACATCAAGGGGATGAATCAACAAAGGTCGATCATATAATTTCTTAGAGAATTTCCTCGTATATTATTTTTATGAATGAGAATATATCCTTGTAGGATCCATGTGTAAGAAAATTTGTGAAGTATTTATGTGTAGGGGATCCCTTCAAAGTATTATATGTAGAAGTTACACTTATAAAAATCACATATCATCATTTATACTTTAAATACCCATCATAAAATCCATATTAGGTCTTGTGTATAATGGTTTTTCTAGTGGCACATGCATAGGGGATTTCTATAGGAGGGTCCATATATGTAAATCATATAGCCATTATCATAAAATGGGATCATCTATTAGGAATCACATATTTCATTCATGGTTTTGTGCTCACATTTTGGATTTATATTGATTCTTTATAGAGTGGTTCTTCATGGGATTCCATTGTGAAGGCCAATGTAACATCACATTTCAGACATGAGAACAATCTCAGGGGGGGTTATCAAGGTATAATAAGTTTATTAATAGTAATATTTTCTTAAAATGATAAGTGATATTAATATTCAATATATTACCAAAAAAATCTGGGCTATGAAAGAACTACATGTCTACGAGGGAAGAACACAATTGCATGGTGGTCTAGTCATCATATAGAGAGAAAATTTGATTCATTAAGGTTACTCAAAATCATATAATATCTCTATAAATAAACCATGAATGAATTTTGATTATGATGGGATTAGATTCCACAAAAAATTTTAAAAGAAAAAAATGGAAAATGGTAAACTTTAAATAAATATCACAGTTTTGAGGGTATTATATAGTCAAGAATGCCATACACGGCGTTAAAAGTAGTGAACCCGAATTTTAAATTTCAAATATTATTATGGGAATAGTGTCCAATGTTTAATTGAATTAACATTTGATCAATCAGTATATTTTTTCTCTAATAAAAACTTACTATATACATGGATAGAAAACTATTCCATTAAATATAGAGATATAGTATAGAAGTATTTTCCAAGGCCCATGAGTGCCAATAAAATCATTAAAATTTTGTGTCATTGAATTAACACTTTTTTCTATTGTAATTTTTGAAATCAATGACCTATTCATAGTTGGTGTTTCACCTAAAAAATTAACATAATTATAAATATTTATTTCTAATCTATATATATTAGTATTTTTGAATTAGTGTGTCACATTGATGTCAAATCTACATCTTCATGGGCCACATTGGTATTGTTCTACTAAAACTCAACTAAGATTTTATGAGTGGGAACCATAAAATGAAATCCACAGAATAGTTTATCGAACATAATATTCTTCAACAACAATTCCCCCACCCTTAATATTTTTTATTTTCTAAATTAGGTAAATCATATTCTAGGGTAACATATAGAACATTTTTCCATCACATATACATTTAGTGGAATTTATGTGATCAATTAGACTAAGAGGATTATTTTATAAAAATGAGGATCTTCCCATGAGGATTTTTTCACCATGATATTTATATCTACTCATGGTGTTTGGGTTGCTAAGATTAATAGTTAACTTATGGATTTTGAAGATTAAAAACAGAATAGAAGTCTCAATGATTTGGATTTTTACATGAAGAATTATCAATTCAGGTATTTTGATGTTTCTAAGAGGAATATTTAACTCAATTATATTAAATATTATAAGGGGAATAATAAATTAATAAATATTCATGATTCCAAGAGTAATAATCTATTTAATTCTTTTGACATTTTTAAGTGGAATAACACAAGGATTCTACTGTTAGCAATAGAAACAATTAACTCATGTATTTTTATGCTTCTAAGAAGAATAATTTTAAAGGGTTTTATCATCCTTTAATATGGTTAATAAAGTATTATTGTCCCTGAATTTATTTTCCCAATAACTATAATGTTAAGGGATTTGACTAAAAGTGTAATTTAAATATCCATAAGAAATATTGTAACCAGATGTCATTTTGTTCCTAATAAAAAATGAACCAAATAAAGAATAGTTTTAAAAAAATACTAACACAAATCAATCTCATGTTTAGGGGAGAAGATATAGTGATTAATTGTGAACATTCATTGGAGAAATGTTTCACTAAATAGGGAGCTCACCTAGGAAATGGGGGGATGATATCATTCAAGCATACGACATTAAATGCATAACTAAATTTTTTTTATTCCATACTAGTATTTTAATATTATGTAAGACTACTACATCAAAAAATAAAAACATCTCTAAGTAGTTTATGTGGTATGTTGGATGTGTCGAAATCCACATAGTAGTAATTCATGCTACATCGAATGTATACCCTCAGAATAAAAGGTTTCTCTTACTTATTCCTTAAAAAATGGACGTAGAATGTATATAACTATTTATGATTTTTTATAATTGAAATCAATATGATCATTATATTTTTTCCCCAAGAAGTCTCTTAAGAAGAAGATGTAGTGGACTTGAGGGTAAAAACTCATATTTTTCTCTAATCTAAAAGTGTATGTTTTAAATAAGAAACTATTTTTTCATTTTTCCTTTTTTTAATGCTAATAATTTTTCCAATGTGATGCATGATTTATGACGAGTGATTGTAGACTCATCCTTTTCCCCACATTTAGATGGACGAATTTTAACTTATTAATTACTATGTATCCTTCCATTTCATGTTTAAAGTCTCTAAAAGTAGTCTAATTTTTATTATGGTTATAGTGCCTTGACAGAAAGATAAGGCATATTACATGACAACACAGGTGAAGGAAATCCTGACCTGAAAAGAGAAACCAATATAAAAAATGTTGATATCCATGGAAAATGTTTCATTTAGTTTAAGATAAAAATGTTTGGACCATACATTACTAATATAATACAGTCTTATAGTATTGATAAAATAAGGGATAATAATGATATAATAAGGGTTATTTATCCATATATTAAGGGATTGACTAAATATAGTGTACAAGGATTCATTAATAGTTTTACCTAGATTAAGTGAATAGTTATCAATTCAATATGTCATATGAATTGGCGTCAAATGATAATTCCCATGAATTTTATAAATGGATACTCTTAATGTAAATCCTGAAATTTTGAGAGAGTATCTCCACTTAATTATTCTATTTAATTATAATCCATTCCCTAAAAGATTTTAATAGGAGTAATAATAATATTTTCTAATCCATCTTTGAATGTGTGTATGATTCATGAATTTTTTTCATCTATGGTATTCGAATTTACACAACTATTTGATTTATGGAATGTTTAAAACATAACCAAGGGAGTCACTAATCGATGATAAATAGTGAGTAATGGGAGTAGGTTGACCATTAGTAGTGGTTAAAACTAGTGTGTCACTCTTAGGAAAATAGTCCATGGTGTTAAGATCTATTTTTTCGTCGAGGAAACAAAATCCCCGAGGAAAAAATCACATGATTAAAAGAATTATTTATTTTCACTATTAATGGGGTGGTGTTTCTTTCAGATAATTCAATCACTATTAATATTTTCTCATTGATGGTGGGTGACCTAGTGGAATAATTAACTAACTGTCACAGATTTATTGAATGATAATCTTAAATAAATGATTTTTTTCTATGATGATTCAGAAATATAATTTAGGAATTAGTTTCATAAATAATTTGATACTCAACATGGAACCAATTATATAAAATTTCATGTTTTTTCCTTTAAAAACATGGGGTGAATGTAAAAAATAAAATTCAAGAGTACAAAATCACATAAAAGGGTGGTCTGTTGAGTGTGAGGAGGTACACCAATCATGAATGAAAATATTCCCATTGAACAAATTGAACTTTATTAATATGGTAATGTAAGATATAATATAATATTTTCATGTGTAGTAGAATATTGTAGACATTATTTCTAATAGTTCCACACATTGGTTTCTAAAATAGTAACACAATTTATTTCATGCCCTATCTTTTTTTCAGACCATAAATGAAAATTTATTAGTAAGAAAAGACCTGAGTATTTCTCATGTTGAACTACATGTGTCATCATTCAAACAATCCTTTAGTATCTCTTTTGGCATGTAGTTTAATTTCTTTCAATTTTGAATGTGATGGGATGATGCTTTAGATCATACATATTGGACCAAATTATAAGTAACCTTTCAATGAAACAAGGGTTAGGTAAACCCAATGTTTATATGAGATAAATGGTAATATATATAATCTAATATATATGTCTCAAGGATTAATTTTATGAAAATTATACTATATAATGGGATAGATAATTTTGTCTGGAATTGGGATATATATCCAAATAACTATATATATCATGAAGTAATAGGAATCATGTCATACAGAATTATAATAAAATTTTGTCCATATATTCAACTAGACCATAATTAGAGAGTGGGATTTTGTCATAGTATGTTATTAAAATGAGAAAAATCTCTATGAATTATAACCAAGATAAAATATCCTTGTTTCCTTAAGAATGTTGCATTTAACCATTACATTAGATTATATATATGGGACATATTGTATGTTATTTTACATGGAACTCACTCTCACATGGGTAATAAGTCTTAATGGATGGACCACTCAATGAAATTTAAGGTATTGTGGGATAGAATACATGTCATATAGTTTAAATTCATCGTAAAATGACTCATAATCACTAAAAAATATGGTTGGTTGAAGAGGAACTTCTTATAGATGACAATGCTCTGATTTCACCCATGAAAATAGTGAAATATATTTTCCTTGGTGTTGTGCCTAATAAAGGAGCCCTGAGAACAATTGGAAGGACAAAATATTGAAAAATATCTTAAATATAGTGAAAATTTCATCATATCATATAATAATAAATAAATAACCATATGGTATATACACATACATATAAATAACCCATATGTATAGGATATGGTATAAAATTAATTCCAATCTAGGGGAGGAAGCTAGATAGGAATGGAAACTAGAGAATTATGATAGAGTGGGGGTTCATTAGAATTACTGGATTGTGCTAGGATTACAGATACAAGATTCAATTAATAATTTATGGAAATAAAAATTGTGCCTAACATGGTTCTTATTTTCTATAATGAAACATGGGTAATCCAATGTATTCTTCAACACTAAATCCCTAATGAATAAAAAAATACCCCTATATTGATAGTGGATGGCACAAGGGAGGACATTTTATTAGTGTTATCAAGTAAAACCCCTTCCTTATAGATTAGGTTATTATAGGATAGAACATACTGAATAGTTTATAGTGTATTAGGATAGAATATAAGTTCTATAGTGAAATATCATGTGATAAATACTATATTTAATATATTTTAGTGTCATAATACTAAAACCATTACGGGTGATGTTTATGTTAATGTAACTCTGACTAGTTATCTTTTATTTTATTCTCACACAACAAGAATCCTCTTTAATAGATTATTAAATAAATAAGTTAATAAAGAATATATATATTTTATATAAACATGAACATGGTGAATAAAGATTTGGTAAATTAGGACATTTAGTTTTAGAATTATAGTCGGATAAATGATTACTAGAAAGAGTATGACTATACTTAATGATGGAAAAAACCAATACAAAAAAAATTCGAAAATAAATCTTGGGATTAAGCATAGACTTTCTTCTAGTATCAAAAAATTATCATGGGATTACATAAATGTATAAAATTAAAATGTTTCATTCATTATTCAATAATTTTCTCATAAGATCAAACAATCCATTTTACCAATTGCAATGAGTGGGGAATCCTACAGGATTTTATCAATGTTTTGGAATTACTAGTTGAGTATATCTACTATACATGTTTTCTAAATATGATTTATACATCCAATTTATTGAATTATATTTGGCATAGGAAGATAATACAAATGGGTTTTTATTACTCAAGGGATAAACCATTATATATTATTCATGAAATTTTGTTAGGTGGAATAGATTTAAATTAATGTAGATGGTACACTAAACCTAAAAAATGAATGTTTTAATGGATCAACATGTAATGTGGATATTTTAGTAATTTTTAATGATCATATATGATTGAATAATACTATTATTATATGGTTATTTGGTATGGTTCATGAAATCAAATGTTTAGGATAATGTTGAAAAAACCATATGTGATGTAGTTAATGATATTATGTTTAAGACCTCATGTATTTTAGTTTGAAATAATATGATAAGGATGTATATTGAATCATGTTTATGTTTGTTTAACTATTATAACTTTGTTAATAAAACTACATAGGTTCATCTCATGTTTGTGAGAAATATGTTTCCACATTTTACTCTAGGGTTATAAAGGTACATGAGGTTGATAGGGAAATCCGAATTACAAAAATGGACGAGAAGTTGATTAGGTATTTTCATACATAGTTCACAACATAGAGTCTAATGTGGTTAGACATATACTAAATTAGAAGGCCAAAAATTAATATTTTAATCCATAAAATGGTATCCTTTAAAATTATCAACGGTTTACGGATAAATTACTAAAGGTTGGGGATTCATACATAGACATCTCTCATAAATCAGAATTATATGTCTCATTGAATTGACCTCCCTATGTATTTTAAGGGCCTGTATTAGGGACTATATTCTATATGGTTTAACTAAATGCGAAAACAACTGAAATACCATACAATTTAATGTCATATGACAATGTTGATTTCCATGTAGTTTGTAGTCATATAAATTTTACATTATTCTATGTAATTAAATTTTATGTAGATAGGAAATTTTTTCCCAATATTTCAAAATGATGCATCTTATCCATTATAGTAAATGTAATTAACCAAAATGAATTTTTCAGTTAGAGTATATAACAACATGGTTGGGGATTGAATTTCCATTTTAAAATTAAAATTATAAATAGAAGGGGAATTTTTTAAAATAATTGTATTTATATTTGAAAAAATGAAAATGATATAAATTTAATAAATAATATAATGTCAATATCATTCTTAAGTAAGAGAGTAAGAACATTTAAAGATGTGGTAACAAATATTTGAATGTTATGCATATCATGAATGAATGATACATTGAATAAATATAAATAATGAAAAAACATTATTTCAGAAGGTTTTTGGAAATATATAAATGTGATTCTATATGCCTCCTCCACATCAATTAGAAGATATGTCTTATTATAACCATTATTTTAAAATATATCAATTAAAAAAATATCTATTATTTTTTATGGAGATAGTAAGAAACCAAATTTCCCTTATTCTTAATAGAGTTTCGTAGAAACAAACTTCCCTTTATTTTATACATATATAGTAAGAAAATGATTGAATAATGTGTGATTTCAATAGATTATTTTCCTATAAAAATCCATTAAAATTTTATTCTCATATCTCACTATAATGATTGAAAAAATTGAGAGATATTGGTTATTAAAATGTTGAGAGACAATGAAATTTTTTAATTTCGATTGGATTTAAGAATGTGAGAATAGATAATGCTAAAAATTAATCATCGATTCAATTAGATATTTGATTAATAAATCATTTTATTTATTTGGTTGAAATCCAACCTCCCTATGGACTACATTTAAAGGAATAAAAATATATGAGAACATAAAAGAATTCATTGGGATAAATGATTCCAAAAATAGCACATTTAATACAATTTTTCTAATTAAATTCATTTTTGGAAGAGGGACCTTAAATCCATTGAATACCCATTATCCTTCTCGTGTAGTAGGTATATAACCTAAAACAAACTAGAGATGGAATTACCACACTTGCTTGTCATCGATCCTAAAGTAAATGGATGTTTGACATATGTTTTTTTTTAATCTTCTGTTCATTTCATCAACTGGTCTGTTACTCTCCACCAGCTTACTGATTCTTCCTTCTAGTTTCTCCATAAAAATGTGAATCTAAACTATTCTTTAATTGTCTTATATGTATTTTCATACTCTATACATTGGATTCATAAAATCCATTAATACATTAAGAGATAAATAAAATGATGCTTAATGTCTTCATTAGAATAACTCATGACACATCAATGTGGTACTTCATGGTATATTAAATTCATTGTTATATAAAATTAAATGACAAATATAAAACATATAGAATCATAATAGTGTGTTTGTGATCATGAAAACAACATAAGTGATATAGTTCTAATAATCTCCCACATTTTCATGATCAGAACAACTTACCATAAAAATATGTACTAAGGGAAAATAAAGAGTGAGACATGTATTCAAATACAATAATGATATTATATATTAAGATATTCAACATCATTAAAAGATAAATGTAACTAAACATAAACCAACATCATCCTAATAATCAAAATGCACCTACCCTTTGTGAAATAAAAATTCTCATACCCCTTTGACTCAATAGTACCTACCCATTTTTATTATCAAAATAGAAACAATGTAAACTAAAAAACATAAATTAGAGGATAAATAAAAAATATTTAAAACAATTATGACTTTAAATATTTACTCCCCCCTTAATTATTACAATAAATTTAAATTCTAAGATTAGATATAGATATATATAACATGGATAACACATAAGATAGAAATAAGAAATGTTCATGATATGGATTAAATATAAAACATTATAGATCATATCATCTCAAATATTATGATATTAAAAACACTTTTAGATGATAAAAAGGATATAAAATATATTAATTATAAATATTTTAAATAAAATTTTATATATTCTTAAAAAATCTAAATTGAAAAAACTATTAGAAAGGGATTAATATTGAAAAAAAGTTCCATATCAAAAAATATTACCAAAAGAAAGAGTTAAATATAAAACCTCTCATCTTTTTAGAAACTAGAATACATAGGCATGAGATGAAGGTAGATAGGATATATCATTAAAATATCTTCTTGAGGTAAAATAAATATTAAGATTTTGGAAATAATTTTCCCATAAACATAATCTCTTCAATTCATTGGAATGAAAAAGTTGATCCTCTCCCTAAACTAGGTAATTTATCAAATTTATCAATAGGGCAGGGATATATAAATAATTTCATTATTTGGATATATAGTTTTTTAATATATTCCACCTTATGATATTTTATTTTTGTGTAGTTTTGTAGTGATAAAAATTGCTAAAGGACTATTTCTTTCAAAACCATTTTTTGGGGTCTATAAACTCTTTTTAATAATCTTGTTAAATCGAATAGAATCATTATTTCACTGATATTAGTGAATAATGTCATGAACCATACTATAGGGGTTTGTGTCATGACTCCCAAAGCCTGCCTCCAATAGGATATGGGCTAGTGACCAGTACCGAGTATGAAAATCACTAACATGGGCGGCATTGCCTATGTACCAGTATAAATTCCCATGTCTCTAAGCACCCAAATACAGAATATAAAACACTAAGTAAACCATGAATTAAAACCAATAAGGATAAATCAACTGGAGTGTAACATGAATGTAATGTATAAAATGTATCCCAGGCTAGAATTCAAGCCCACCAAATGAAATATTGAAAACAAGTGAAAGTGAAAGCTCATGGATCTCATCCAAAAAAACCCCACCTGAAGAGTAGTTGAGGTGATGATTCATAAAACCATAGTGGTATACCTCATTTTTCTGATCTGGTTGTCCACCGCCTAGTCCAAGACCACCTACATCTCCATTAAAACATCATTCATCTGCAAAAGACACGTCATGAGTGGGAAAAGTCTATGTAGGGGTGAGTAAAATAGCACTTAATATGATAAATCAAAAGCACAAAGGAAAACCAACAGACGAAAGTACACATGTAATATTTTCATCTCACATAGGTATACTAATAATGCATGGAAATAAATATAATCATATTCAGGACATAGAATACCCTAAATCAACGAGACATGCTTTTCTAGAGAGAAACTCAGTCCCAAAGAGACAATCAGTCTCTATAAGTTAGATAACCTCCAAGTCACATAGTCTCTAATTCACATAGTCTTTGAGTCACAATCAGTTGTAGGATTCCATTCATAGCACACTCGTTTTGGAAGAACCTATTCCTAAAACCAAAGGTTTTATTCCAAAATCTATGAAAATGAACTTAGAGTATATTAAAATGATTGTCCTGTCACAAGGGACCCAACGTCGTAAACGTCTCATCAAATGGACAAACGGTTTGAATGTTATTGGGATTTTTTTATTAATGGGTTGGTTGGTTTGGGGTCCAATCTAACCAAGTCAGACCGAACAGACTAGGCATGACCCACGTGGGTCTGACCTGATTCAACGGGTTGACCCAACTCAGCCTACTCAGAAACATGCTGGTTTGGTCAACCCTGAAGCAATGATTTTTGTTTCCCACCTCGCCAATGAGGATGACTCGGCCAACAGATCCTCCCACACATGGTCCATGGGATGGTGTACTAGTGGATACTATGCAGCACCTCAATGCATCCCCATCCCCCCCCCCCAACCGAGGAACCCTTCACATCGAAAATCTAATCTTTTTGTTTGGCCCGCACAAAATGATGTTAGGCCTCACCTAAGGTAATGTTCTTGTTCCAGATTCAACAGTTCCCTCATATTTTCTATTTGGCCACCCGTTTATATGAAATTAATGTTCAATGTTATCCACATAAGAACTTTTATTAAAAAAATAATTTTCATCAAATATTTTTTCTAGGGACATAGGGTCTCAAAAACTCATTCCATCTTGATGCCTGGTCTGAAAATTTTCTTAATTAATTATTAAAAAAATAAAGGAAAAAATTTGAGTGATTACATTCTCCCCACCATAGGTATTTACGTCCTTAAAACCCAAAATAAGGGATACTCATAAAACATATGATGGTACTAAGCACGAATCTAAGACTCTGGATCCCAGGTTACCTCTTAGAGATTCTTATCCTTCCATTGAACATGAACTAGAGGAATCAACCATCCATGAAGGATACGCTCCTATCGATCCTTTATATCCATTGGGTACTCTGTAAACGTTACCCCATCATCAATATCAAGCTCACCACAATAGATGACTTGCAATGAATCATGAACATACCTCCCAAGCTGCATCACATGAATGATATCACGCACCTGATGCATCTCTTGGGGGTGGAGCTAGGCGGTAAACCTCCTCTCCAACTTTACACATAATCTGAAATGGATCGATGAATTATAGAGATAACATTATTTCCGAGATAAATCTCTGCAATCCCTAATGAGGTGAGACCTGAAGGAATGAATTTTGTCCCTCCTCCAACTCCAAGGGTTTCCATATCCAATCCGTATAGGATTTATGCCTCCTCTGTGAAGTCCCAATCAACTCTTGGATGATATGTACCTTTTCAATGGTATCATGTACCAACACTAGTCCTATGAGTGCTGACTCCCCTAGGTCTGTTCAGCATAGTGGTGAGCTACATGGTTTCTTATTTAGGTCCTCAAACAGTTCCATAAAATGGTGGAGTGGTAGCTGTTGTTGAACATAAAATCCATCAGTGGTAGGTGTTCCTCCCAACTATTAACAATGTCTAGGATGAAATCAGATAACATGTCTGCTAAAACCTGGAGAGTCCTCTCTGTCTGGCCATCCGTCTATGGATGCACTGTGTTACTCAAGCAGAAATGAGTTCTGAATTCCTCTTGTAATCCCTTTCATAGTTAGGATGTTAAGAGAGCATCACAGTTTTAAAATATTTTCTAAGGCATCCCATGGTGTCTTACTATCTCCTAAACA
This sequence comes from Viscum album, assembly GCA_963277665.1. Lineage (NCBI taxonomy): Eukaryota > Viridiplantae > Streptophyta > Magnoliopsida > Santalales > Viscaceae > Viscum > Viscum album. The sequence goes on along the minus strand of OY728134.1, from coordinate 72,080,951 downwards.
TAGATGCATCCCAATACCTTTACTAAAAACTACTCTTTGAAGGGTATGAAGTGGACCAAGTTTGTGAGTCATTCAATAGTAACCGTAATGTTATCAAGACCCCTAGATGTGTATGGTAAACCTATCACAAATTCCATTGATATTCTATACCACTTCCACTCTATCACCTCAAGTGTTTGAGCCAATCCAACTAGAACCTGACACTCCACCTTCTCTTGCTGACAACAGAGGCACCGAGAAACGAATTATTCCATCTCCTTCTTCATCCCAAACCACCAGAACTCATGTCAGAGATCATTGTACATATTTTACACACATGGTTATACTACCACAGGGGGAGGTGTGTAAATACCTCATAACCTCCTCTCACATGGCCACTGGTACAATAGTATGCCCTCTAAAAATGATGAATTCCCCCCCCCCAAACACCCTATAAAATATCCATCAGGGGCTTGCTCAGTGGATAACTGAGCATGTCTGGTCTTTCCATCGACATCCCCTAGTTGTACATACCTAACACTATATATGAGTGGAGGAGTGACAACCATTGATTGGAGTTAATCTTTTGCATCACCATCCATGAAGGATATCTACATCAAGGGTAACTTATAAAATGCCTCACTTAGTAACTGAAGCCGAATCTCTTATTGAGCATGTCCTCCACCACGTTCCCCTTCCTCATAGTATAGAAAATAATTAAGTCATAATCCAGGAGGAAATATAGCCACCATCTCTATCTCAAGTTCTAGTCCATCATAGAGAATATATACTTGATAATTTTTTGGTATGAGTAGATGGTAAAATACTTACCCATTAAGTATTGTCACCAAACATTCAATGCCAAGACCACTACTACTAGCTCAAGGTCATGGGTTGCATAGTTCTTCTTGTGTTTCCCCAAATATTAGGAACGGAAAGAAATTACTATTTATGCATGCATCAGGACAAAACCAAGTCCTATCCCTGATGCATCATAAAACATTATATACCTAACTCCCTTCCCTATCATTCTCTAGATGGCGGCACTCGTCAACATCTGTTGTAGGTCCTAGAAACTCTACTAAAACATCTCCATCCACATGAAGGGTTTTCCCTTCCACATCAAAGATGAAAAGGTTGCTTATAACCTTGAAAATTTGGGAACAAACCATGGGTAGTACCCAACTAAACCCAAGAAACTCCTTACCTAAGTCACATTCTTAGGTGGTTCCCAAGAATGAACTTCCTCTATCATCAATGGATCCACTACAACTCTAGCCTATGAAATTACATTTCTCAGAATTTTTACCTCCCTAATCCATAAATAACACTTCAAGAGCTTCCCATAATGTTGGTTCTCTCATATAATATCCAGGACCATCCTCAAGTGTATCATGTGTTTCTCCTCCAACGCCGAGTAAACTAGGATTTCATCAATGAATACCACAATGAACCGATCAAGGTTGGGATAGAAGATCCTATTCACAAGTCCCATGAAAACTGTTGGGTTGTTGGTCACATCGAACAACTTCACCAATCACTCATAGTAGCCACACCAACATATTAAGGCTATCTTTGGTACATCCTCATCTGCTACATGAATTTGATGATAAATGCATCAATGGCCTATCGTCATGAACCACCTTGCTCACACCAGCTGATGGAAGAGGGCATCAATTATGAGCAGTGGATATTTGTTTTTAATGGTCACCAAATTTAGGCGCCGGTATTCCACACATAGCATCATGATCCTATTTTCCTTCTTGGAAAACAAAACTTGGGCTGCCCATGGTGAAATACTGGGCCTCCCTAAAAACATCCTTTGAAAATCCTCATGTTTTACCCTCAACTCACGATGTTCCATTGCAGCCATCCAAAATGATGATATAGATATCGGTGATGTCCCATAGTAAAGATCAATATAGAAGTCAACATCCAAACAAGGATTCAATTCTGATACATCGTCGGGAATGATTCCCTCATACTCATACACCACTGTATGAAACATGGAACTCCTCTCCTTTACCGCACTCAGGGTAAGGATTTCCAATTAGTGAGTAATCAATCATACCCTCCTCTGGGAATGTACTTCCGGAAATCCATGAATTTCCTTTTTCCAATAAAGGAAAAACTTTTACCATCTTCACAGACACCATAATATTCATGTAAAATAGTCAATTTGTTCATGGACTGTGCATAACTAGTCCGTAACCAGAATGAAATTGTAAGGACTTGACATCACTACTAGGATATATCAACTGAATCTCTCCCTCCAAGAGTAATCCCACACCGTCAGAACAAGTTTGTGATCATTGAATCCCCACAAGTAGTAGTCTATAATAGTAATGATCGAGCCCACAACTCCACCGGAATCTCTGAGTTATGAATAAAGGCTGTGTAATAGAAAAATTGACTAGCACTTGAGTCTATTAGAATTGTAACAAGGGTGTAGAAGACATATATCTTACCTCTAATCATCTGTAATGTATTGGGAACTTAATACTCAATGGCCTAATATTGATCCCACCCCTATCCACCAGCTCCAAGAACCCCTGGTGGACCACTAGGGGGTTGTGGAAGTACATCGAACCTCCTCCCACCAACTTCTTTTATTCTTGCCCCTACCACGTCTTCCACTCTATGGACAACCCTACAGACCACCCTGATTAAACCTATACCTATGCCTTGATGATCTATTGAATGTCTTCTAATCGTCTCTGTGGTGTGTTGGGAAATCACGGGCCAAGTGTCCCCGACCACGGCATGTATTACTTAGCCTATCCTTCAGATGACTCCCTATTCCTTGGGATCCTCAAACCATTAATCATGTGTCATGGGGTCTTCATATGGAGTGCTTGACCTTCTTGGGTATATGCGTTATCTATCGGCTACCCACTACAGAAGACTCCACTGCCTAGTGTCTACTGGTAGCTCTCCCTAATGGAACCTAGTCCCCAAGAAATATCTCCACAAACATATCATGCTCTAGTACCCCAGTCAAATTGGGTATGCTAAGAGACACCATGGATGCCCTGATCACTAAATGTAGTCCCTAATATATTGGTCGAGCCCTGATGAATGGGTCTCGCACCATATTTTTTGAGTAGTGAGAGACCTCAATAAACCTTGATGAGTACTCCACTGAAATCTGGCTGCCCTACTACAGATACATGATCTCCTTAATGTGAATTGAGCCCAATGATGGCAAAAATACCACTTACCTAAAAAGATGCTCAAATTCAACCCAAGAGAGACTCATCTTGTCATGCATCTATATCACTAAGTTCCACCACAATCATGTTGAGCCATGTAGAAGATGTGAGTGAAACCTTCTGCCCATCCTTAAAAGATGTTGAGCTATCTTGATTTCCAACTACAGGTACAAAAGCTCTTGAATTTTTATTTAGCGCAATGTCGTCAAACAGAAAACCTCCCTAAAAAGGATCTCAAATTTAACCAAATACAGAATAGTCATGCCATACATCTATATCACTAAGCTCCAACACCATCATGTTGTGCCATTAAGAAGATATATGTGGCAACCTCCATACAATCCTCATCTACCTGGGGGTCAGTCTCACCCATGAACCTAGGAGGTCGCTGCTTATGGGACTCATGTAATGCACTGAGCCTGCATGAATCCTCTACATGTAGTGCAGGTTGGAACTGTTGATTGGTGGGTGGTGGTATCACTAGTGCACCACCTAGTGTGGATATCTTAGGTACTGGTCCCTATACTGACACCTCATCTCTAGGTGTACTATCCTAGTGGTCACACAACAGAATCACAGCTAGCTGTCTTCATGGAGGCATTTTGAAACAGATCAAGATGAACCACTATTAATAAGGTATACCTAGTGAGCTAACTCTAGAATGAAAAGAGGACACACTAAAAATCCTATATGATGCATATAATATATATATCCCTCCAACTATAGATTTTATGTACCATGTTGGAAAAAAGGTTTATAGATTCCTATTGTTAGGATATGTCAGTTTATGCCCTAACATTGAATCCCCTGGCCTGAAATCCAAACATGAAACATTTAACACAGTATCCCCAAACCATTCTCAAAGAATATCGGTGCCAATGTGGAACTAAACCACTCTAATACCACTCTGTCACAAGCCATCCCAGAGGGGTCTATACCATGAATCCCCATGCCCACCTCCAATAGGACATAGGATGGTGGCTAGAATCGAGTAGGCATATCACCAACTTGGGAGGCTTTTCTTATGTACCTGTACACACACACGTCTCCAAGCCCACAAATGCTGAAAGTAACACAACAATTAAACCATTCATGCGAACCACTTAGTATAACACAATTGAAATGAAACAATAAATTAATGCATATGAAGTGACCAGGGCCAAAATACAAGCCCACAAAAAAACTAAAAAAATTTGAAAGTGGAATCTCTTGGAACTCATCTGTGGAAAACCCTACCTGGTGGTAAGTGAATGGAATATTCCTAAAATTTAAGTAGTACACATCAATTGTATTATATCACTAGGAACCACCTATTCCTGGACCACCTATGTCTCTATCATAAGGTAGTTCATCTACACAATAAATGACACATGTGGGAAAAGCCCGTGTAGTGGTGAGTAAAATAATACTCAATTAGACACCCCGAAAACATAAAGGAATAACCACAAAAGAATATACACATGAAATATTTTCCATTCATATAGTTAGAAGTCTAAATCATACAAATAAAGATTATCATATGTAGGACACAAAATACCCATTATTGATGAGACACGTAGTCTACAAGAGATACTCAGTCCCAAAGAGAAATTATGTCTCAAGAAGTTATGTAGCCTCCAAGTCACCTAGTTTCTGATTCACATATTCCTCAAGTCACATCCAGCTACTGAATTCCATTTGTAGCACCCTCAGTTTGGGAGAAGATAATCCTCATTCCAAAGGTCATATGTCAACAAAAATAAAAACTCACTTATATTATCTCAAAAGGAACACCTCATCACGAGGGTCCCAATGTTGCAAACAACTCGTCAAATGGACACATAGTTTGAATGTTATTGGATTTTTTCTGTAAATTAGAGCTGGTTGGATCTGGGTCCATTCCAATAGGGTCAGACCAACCCGACTCCTGATCCCAATCATAGAGCTCTTGAACACATGCCTATTTGGTTGACCTGGATGTGGCGGTTGCCGCTTCCCGCCACACCAACACGGCCAGCTCGGCCGACCGCCCCTCCCACGCGTGGTTCGTGGGACCACATGCTATTTAGTCTGACACAGTTCCTCCCTGCATCGCTGGTCCACAACCCACCGTAGCCGCACTGCCATGATCCCCTCCACTGCCACCTGTCGAGTCAGCAACCGCCTTCTGCGAGGTTGAAATGTCGCCACATTCCACCGCTAGTGGATCTCCTTATGGAGATCATCAGTTGAGCTCAGGCACTCCATTTTTTGAAAAGGAAGAACAAATGTGACCCTAGGGATATGTTATTCATCTCCATGGGATGGAATCTACGTTTTGACCCATTCATCTAAAATATTATTGAGTGACAGTGTCTACTATATCACTTTGATATGTCTGTCGCCACAACTATCACACCTATGGTAGGTCACAATGAGGATGGATTGTTGATTCGAGATAGTTTCAATAAGAAAAAATTTTGAAATGACTGACAATTCATATTCCTATTAATAACATGAAGAAAACATTCAAAATAAGAGGAAAGCACATGTAACAACTCATGGAATGGAAATAATCTATTGTTCATTTTTTCCTTGATCCATTGTGTTAAAAGTATCATGAAAAATGATAATCAAATTTAGACACAAAACTATTTGAATAAGAACAATCATCCAAAAAATAATTCCTACAAAGAAACCTTCCCACAAGAAATAGCGATATGCGGGTCAGCCAATTTTTGGGTTGATCCACATTTGTTGTTATTTCCAAGAATGGGGAAATTAACTCAATAAAATAACATCCCATACCTTGAGTTTGGATTGTTTGTAAATGGATAATGGTTGTGGTGTCGTCATCTGTTGATTCATTGATCCTCAATCCTAGATCAGATCTCCAATCATAATTCTCTAATGTTTTTCGTCGATGGAACCCCTCTTCTTTCTCTCAGGGAATCTCCAGGGTTATGATGTTAACTACAGATCTCAGAAAAACATCTATTTAAAATGAAAGATCTATGTTGCGTCAAAAATATTTTTATTTTAAATATTTTAATAATGGTCACATCCAAAATCTAATTATATCATCTGACCCATGCTGAATTATTTTAGGCTCTGCCTAAGGTAAATTTTTTGTTCTGGATGCAACGATGCACACATATATTTGATTCGAGCACCCGTTTTGAAGATATTAAGGTTCAATGTTATGAAATCATGCACTTTTATTTAAAAATTGGAAATTATTCATATATCATTCTGTACAAAATTGGTTTCGGAAACTCATACCATCTTGGTGAATGGTCTCATATTTTTTCCAATTAATTTATTAAAATAAATTGGAGAAAAATAAAACCCATTACAAATAATGATTTATGAACCCAACCATGTAAATTAAGATAATTATTATGAGTTAAATGAATTAAAATATGAATATATTTATGTCTTCCTTACCTAGAATTATTTCAATAACATTTATACATATGATGCATTCATTTTTTTTAATATTTCTATAATTTATTTGGGGAAAAACCTTTTACCTATTTAGTATTGTTTGAAAAGATTTCCTTTTGTAGAAACCAAAACAATGGTTATATATTTTAACACATTGTGGCCTAGGGATTTTTTTAATATTCTATACACCTTCGGTGAATTTCAAAAGTGATATTTTGGGATCCTTTATTTCAAATTTTTAAACATCAAAAATCTAGTTGATCTTTTAATTTTAAAACCAAATCATCTATTTCTATTAGAAGAAGATTTTTTTCATTTAAAACCTGTTTATATTTCATTATAACATCATTACGTTTGGATATAAGATATTTATAAAAATTATCAATTTAATCGTGTTGATTATAATAGAAGAATAATAAGTTAAACTAGGGAGAGAATATGAATGGTTAAGTGAGAGATAGTTGGGAGAACAAACCTCTCCACTTTCCCTATGATGTGTCCCTATAATATTTAGAATTGAGTCAAATGAGCATTCTTTCTCCATATAGTCATTACTAGAACACCAAGTCAATAATTTAAGATATTTCATTCCTTACATCATATATTTAAAATTAATTTCATAGAGTATTGATTCAAGTTTAATATAAGGAAACTTATTGGATTCAGAGGATGACTCAATCAGTTATTCAATTTTACCTTAATTATTAAAAAATTTAGTTGTTCTCTTCATTCTTAAAATGATTTTTGAACTTTTTGAAAATCTTTTCAAATTGAACATCATCATTGGGGAAACTCTTAAAATAATCATGTTCATTAACTTCATTAAATTCTTGGTTCCCCTTTAATTCCTTAACATTAGATGCTTCTTTTACATCTTAAAATTTCATATAGATTTTTTATGTCATTCTTAATCTAATGATATTTTTAACCACTAATTTTTTTATATATTTATATTCCTATATAAAAATCACATTTGGATTCCATGAACGAGGTTAAACCCATAATGTTTTTCTTTGATATTTTCTATAACTAAATAATCACCAAGTGACATTCAACTATTGATAATTCTAGTAAACCATGTAAAAAATCTAGTGATGGATACATTTGTATGAATTGAAAAGATTTAAAAATATTTTATAGACATATCCAACCATTATTATTAATCTTTGATGGTTACTTCTTGGGAGACATCATGTAGATTCCATATTACATGAGCCATTTTACATAAAGGAACATGATTAAATTCATTTCGATGAAGACCTCAACGAAAAATTGTAATTTATTTTTTATTATGTTTAGAGTTCTTAATATCATCTGCATTGAACTCACCATTTTCTAATTTAGTTGGAAATAATAATGAATGAAAATTTTGGAAACGGGGTAACTAAAAGTTCCCTGAAACAATGTCATTCATATTTTTCAATAAGAATAATAGTTTTAATTAATCATAGGATCATGTTAATAAGGATTAGATACCATTATAAAAATATTAAAATATTAAATCTGTTATCATTTAAAAAATTATTAATAATAAAAATATTGAAAATATATTTAATAAAAACATAAATATCCCTTTAATTCTAATTTTTGGATAGAGTGTATAGAAACATGGGTGCAGGTAATTGTAGTTTATAAAATAAAAAGATAAATTAAATGTAAAATAATTTCAATATTTCAAATAGATAATGATAAAAAATTGATACATATTATAAAGATAATATAAATTTTAAATAGTATATTATACACAATAGAAAGGAAAAAACTAAATTTACGACCTGTTCTAATATCGATATAGAATACTAAAATTTATTAATATAGAAATAATAAACAAAATTTAAAAATGTGTTTAAGAATATATATTTCTAAGAACCATTATTTTAATGGAGAAATATTGAAAAACTGACCATTATTTTTTATTGAGATAGGGAGAATCCAAAAATCCCTTACTCTTTTATTTTGACAGTTGGAAACTGACTTTTCATACATTTTGATGAGGATATTAAAAAATTGCTTCCATAGTTTTTTTATTTTGATAGCATGAAACCAACTGTTGAAGGTGGGAATAAATGTAAATACTTTTTTAGTGAAAATCCATTCCAATTTTGGCCTCTTATCTCTCTAGAGATATTTTAAAAAATTTGATATAAAGAGATAAATATGAGAGAATTTATGATTTATAAATAGTGATTTTCTATTCAAAAGATAACTAAAAGAATTCTATCATTTTAGAATAAATGAAATCAGATAATAGAACCACATGTTAGTTATTAGTTGGGTTGATATCATAGAAACCCTTGGACTCTTTTTATAGGATTCAAATGGGTTAAGAATAATATCTAATTATTATGGTTCATTGAATATAAATAAGACAACCTTTAATGAATTTTTTACCACATTAAATTAATTATCCAAAGGTATTGATTAATGCCAAACGATACACTATCGTGACCACCAGTTATCTAGTAGACAACATGGATCATACTGGAGCTAGAATCTAAAAAAGACCACATTTAAAATAAATAAGGATGAAATGTATTTTTCTATTATTTTATATTCAGTTGTCAGTGAGATAGCATGGATTGAACATATGTAATATAAATAGATTACACTCATCATGAAATAATAAATTCCCTAAATGATATATCAATTCATATTGGCCTTCATTTATCTAATTTGAACAAAACCACGTGTTAGGGGTGTTCATCAACCAATGTTGAGGGTGACTCCTATAACTGGGGAGTTATTATGCGATTAACCAGTTGTATTAACTAGTGGTGAAACTAATAACTATGAAAATCTATATTCTTATCACTTTAGAGACAATTCATTAAGGGAATCGATGTTATTATTCAGAGAAACATGAGCTTTACTCAACAGTTTAAGGAATAGTGAGATAATGAGTACGACAATCTTAGAGCCTACCTTTAAAATCGTCATGTAGCAGAATATCCAAATATTATAGACAATGAGGAGAAGTTTCATGGATCCTTTCCACTAGAATACTGAAGCATTATAGTATTCCAAATATAATTGTACGAAATACTATGTTTTAACAAAATAGTGGGATACATTTAATGATTTGATTAACTAATCAATACTATATTAATTGGTAAACGAGATAAAAGTAACATCTATTATAATTTTTTTATAAAAATTTCATTTTAATATCTCAAGATACACTGTAAAAATAATGGAATAAGTAAATTTGTAAAATATTTTTAATTTATAATGATTAGTACATGAGATTATATAAAATACAATGATATTGTAAATTCAAGGTTCTAGTGTCCCAAATACCTATTAATACACCTCTGGAAGCAAGGATGTAATCATGATTATAGTAGGATCCAATATTAAGCATATAATGGTTATTTCATAATGATATCATCAACATACAATATCAGTTGTTGATACTACATAAGGACATGGATGATAATACATGATTTCTTATTTCCGAGATGATTCTGAGGAGTAACTGACGTGAGATATGAAATTGTAATAATTATAGCGCTTACATGTAAAAATAAAAGGAATATCATTACCTTTTATGGCATCCAATTATTATATCATTTTCACCCAATTACTTCAATTTAATTTAATAGTACAAAATAAAAATATGAATAAATATCTTTGTTAATATATTAATACAGATCTCTAAGAAATAAGAACATTAAATAATGATAAATATTTACATCCTATGGAGAACATGTTGAAATATAAGGAAAACAACTAATGGTCAGTGTGATGCAAAAAGAACCTTCACAACATCCTTCAAGAAAATTGGTATTAATAGGGTATTTATTTTCATTGCATGAAAGAAACCTTTGAATTTTTAAATGCAATGAACTGAATTGAAGAAGAAAATAATAAATTCTAGTTCAGTTATATTCTTCAATTATAAGTATTTTTTGTTATACATGGTAATTAAATACAATATTTCGACTACATAAGTGTAATTGAATATAGTAACCAAGTATAGAAATATTAGGAGTTGTAATGTGATTTCACCCTGAATATGATAATGTTTTGTTCCAAAGTCAACATTAAGAATAAAACAGCCTACAATTGTCGAGTTTAATGATTTTAGTAGAAACTTTATTTAGTATTACCAAAAAAATCACAAAAATATGTTTTAATCAAGGATAAATTATTCCAATTTCATGAATGAATGGTGTTTTCATCATCTCATACTCAACCAATATTTTAGTGATTACATGAATCCTGGGCTATACCTGATGAATATAAAATTTAAAACAAATTTTCCTAGTTGTTTAAATATAAATCTTTTTCACATAAAAAAATAGGAATAAAAAATATACCAAGTTTGTTTTTTAGAAATAGTAAATCTAAAAAATTTCGGTATTATTGAAAGATATACTTGTTTAGGTTGGAAAAGAAACCTGTATAAATAAATGTATGCCACAAAGAATTAAGAATTTGGTGAGCTAAAGAGTACGAACTATTCCATGAGTAATATGGTGGTAAGAATACTTCATAATATTCTTTTATGTTTTCAAGTAATATGAACATGAAGTATAGTATATGCATGGTCAGAAGATATGAAATTCAATAGGCTGGTCAGTAGAAGAATATCTTGACCATGTATTCATCGATCAATATAATGTATTTTAGAGTAATTATAAACCACACTTTACCTTATCCACATTAAGGATATGATTTGAATAATGAGGATTGATGATAATTATTATATTTTAACATTGATCAAAAAAATATAGTAGAGATCTATTCTTAAATTCACATCATACACATTATAGTCATGATGTATGTTAAAGGAGAATCAATTTTGACACATATATCCATTGCACATACATCCAATATTTTTTAAGAAATTCATTTAAAATAATGGTGTTATCTCATAAACATATGACATATATCCTAAAAATAGATATCATATGAGTTATAGTATGATAGTAATAAACAAATTCATAATAACATTTAGTTTGAATGAAATTTTTCATGAAGGATATAAAAAAATCATCAATAAGAAAAAAATATCAATCGATAATAATTATCATAAAAGTTTCTTATGACAATATAGAAATTCACGTGATAGAAAATATTTAGTAAACCTATAGACTATATTTTTATAAACAGTGCACAACTATATTTAAGAAGGTGGCAGAAAAACTAGCGTGGTATTAGTCAATGTCAAAGATGGTCAATTATTTGGCATTGGATTGATATTCATAGGAGCTGAGGAAAAGGAATGTTTGATAGAATCAAACTACATATGAAGGATTAAACCATATTGATGCTTTAATATTCACCGTGAGTAATGATATATTATTCATTATGAATAAATATTCCTACATAAAAATAGTATATTAAAATTAGATAATATTTACCATATCAATTTAAATTCAATATTTAATTCCATGTATCCATGAAAATGGGATAAATATTTGGAATATTATGGTGGGTATTCAAGTGAGACAATAGATGGATGGTAAGTATCATGCCAATTAGACTTGATTGTTTATACCATGTAACTATTCTGAAATACATTCAAATTTTACTTTTCATAGATGATTTCTATGACCTTTTTATTGATCATTGGTTTTCTAGACCACCAATCACAGAATGTGTCTATATGAAGAAACAATAAAGGGATGGTTAAATCATATAATGATAATAAGGGGAAATGTTATTGAAATACACTTTTGGATTAAATCATGTAAATAGATCATAGAATATTCATTTTGAATAAATCATTTCCATGTTTCTACTATAAGATAGTGGGAGAACCATTATTTCTCAAATAATATATGTTTACTAACATATTGAAAATGACTATTGGTATTAAAGATAGCTAATAACTTGATTCAAGAAATTCTATAGTAATTGACTTAATGTTTCCACCTAAGTTCTAGGGAACATGATTTATTGATATATATCAAACATTTTCTTAGAACTAGTAAATCATACATATACTGACAAGGTATTGATAAATACAAGTTTGGACAATTTGAGAGAGAGTTGTTACCAATTTTTCATGGAACAAATCTCTTTGGGAAGACAAGAATTGTCATATGAGGGGATTAAAGTGTTGGTTTTAATTCCAAACGCCTCAATATTGGATCAATCACATATTCCATGATATGTATGAGAGATGATATTTCCTAAATAAATTTTATAGTCAGAAAATATTAGTTTTATATAGGAGGACTTCAAAGGAATAACTTAGTACTATATAACTATGCTTAAAAAAATACAAAAGATATGTAACTATTTTTTGGAAGGGAAAGGAAACTAGTTTTTTCAGGGGAACCAACTAGTATTCCTTTGATCAGCGTGATCTTATATCACATTGATGATATGGTAATTATCATGATAATATCATTAATCCATTTGTATCCATATCTTCAAAAACCAAGTTCGTTGTGGGTTTTGAGGTAGCAAAAGAACAGTGTATTAAACAAAAAAAATATATATTTTTCTTTGAATCTTATATTTTAATTAAAGTATTATCATAATCTAAATTATGATTCAGTTACTAGCCAATATTTCATTTTTTAATGTGGAAAAGAGTGTATACTCCGGGAAAACATCTCCTTATGAGTTTTACGTTATGATATGATGTCATATATAACATATTTTCCCTATAGTAGAGATGTGGCAGACCCAAATACTCAAGATTTGACCTAGAAAAAATAAGACCTTAATAATGTGAGATCTAACATGGATGGTTAGGATGTTTGATTTAGTCAAATTGGGAGATTTATAACATTGGTTTTCCTTTACCCGACTAAACATTAAATTTTGATTACTATATCATGGATACAATGATTTATGAAAAAATATTAGTAACCATTTTCTAGTAGAAATTTCTCCATCCACTATTAAATTGTAATTTCCATAGATTATTTATCATATCAAAAGGTTATAGAAGATCAGAATCTATAATGAGATCCTTGAGATACTATAACATTAATATTAAATATATTTTATATAGTCTAAATACATTATAAAAGTTGGAAATAGTAGATGTCTGACTATCAGGTGCTGGGGGCTCATAAGAATTTAACTTGTTCTCATGAAGTTTGCACATGATGGTCTATAGTATTTATGATCATGAGGACAGAATCTACAATTGGGACTAGGTATGTTTTTTATTCCATTAGATGTTCCTATATATGGACATATATACTGGTCTCTTGACTAGTTATCATTACCAATGTGTTCTATTTGATCACGTAATTTAATGAAATTCAAAAATACTGATAATGAAATCATAGTGGGGTAGCTTGTGTTTGGTGCATCATGGGAAATATGATGTCAGTTTTATTGTCAAGATAGATTTTTTCAATTCATATTTGAGGAACTTATATCTCAACCCAGGTAGATTAGGATGTTAGTACCTTTATAAATCAATTTTCATGGTAGTAAGGGGTCAATATATCCTCATGTATCAAAAAACAATAATGCAGGAAAGGATAATGAAATAAGTGTTTGTACTTATTTATGAAATATATATATACAAAGATATTATATTAAATAGTGCATGTTCAAAGGTTTCTTTTCATTTATATGAATATTCATTGTCTCTTTATGGTTGTTAATGGGTTCTTAAACTCCTCTCATGGTATGTGAATATTATTAACTAGTATCTATATATGGGCCAAAAGGGTCACACATAATATCCCATTCAAGGGACTTTCTTATTCAGTAAATATTAATACAGGACATGGTGGTGCCCCAGTATGGGGTCTGAGAGTTTTCTAACTATTATATACCACTAATAAATTAGTAATTCATCATTATTCATGTAATGAATAATTGGGTTTAATGTATTTATTAAATTTATTTAAAAGTGTATCAGTAAATAAGAGGATTAATATTATATGAACCAAAAGTATTTTAATATTCCAGGTTCATTTAGTATTATCGGTAATTACGAGTCGAGTGAATGACATGGGTTTATTATGTAATATATTTAATATATATATATAAATTGTGTGATAAAATATGAAATATTATTTATAGCTAATTATAGTTCATCATAATTCAGTTTTTTATTACTTATCTAGGGGATGTGAAATATATGGTGCTTAGGAAACCCTAATTGGGTATTAAAGATCCACTGTATAAGTGGAGAGAAGATTATTCCACGGAACTATTCACTAATTCAAAATTGAGAAATTATCTATCCTCCCAAATCATAGAGAGAGAAATATTCATTCCAAGGAAACAACCTTGTATTCCTTCCTGGATCAAAGGTAGGAGTTCGTGTTTATCCCCAAAACATTTACGTGATCATTAAAGCACAGTTCTACCACCCAAAATCTGACAAATGACAAACACGAAGATTCAAGAAGCACGTTTGGATGATATAGAGGGTTTTGACATTGGATCATTTAATAAAAGATTGCTAAATACATGAAATAGATGTGTATGATATGAATTATAATAGGGACGGTATTCATTATATTTTTCTATGCTCTAGATAAACCATGTGAGATACCTGAACTATATTTGGGATCAAATCATTGGAGACAACAAGTATCATCACTCTAGTTGTAAAATTTTCAAATTCCCTAGCCCACCGATATCCAATTTACACCATGGTACCAAAAAAAGGGGCCCTTATAAAAAATTAGGAGTGTATTTATGCTCATGAAAACACCATGACAGTGATAGTTACACCTGTTGTGTCTCATAGAAGTCATGATTACTGTGAGAAGTAAGGGGAAATTTGAAGACCAATCTTATTGCATGGAAGGAATAAATAGTGATTTATTTTGACCAGGTTTTTTACAATTTTACAGTGTAGAAAGAATGTTTCATATCTAAGAGTTATCTAAATAAGGATTTTTGTTAGTTCTATCTAGATATTATTCATATGTTATGTATAAAGAAAAAATCATAGTACTATTTAAGGTAAATATTAAACATTATTGAGTAAAGTGTCTAGTTCATTGAAAATGCAGGGACATTTTAATTTTTTTGGATGGTCCATGTTTATGAATTCTAGGTTTCATCATGTATCCCAAATTAGAATGAATAAAAAAAATTCTTGATAAAATTTTCCCCATATAAATATTCCTCATATTTAAAAATATTATTTTTTGTTTATATATGATCAAAAAAAGAAGAGGGGTCCATGGTCCTATCACTAACAAGGTAATTTTTATGATATATAAACATCTCTTTTAAGCAGGAACAATTATTATTGTTTCATAATGTATCGTTTATCTATAGTTAAAAATTCCATACATACTTCATGAAGGGTTCATTTTATTCTGTATGTAGATCTATATAATGAACATAGAATTTTAAATTGAATGGATATGTTCCCAAGTTGGTAAATAAAGAAACCATTTTTGAATGAGGTATCAATGAAAATATAATCTGATAAATCTTTTCCCTGTTATTGAGTTACTAATGAAAAAAAATCATAAGATGGAAATCTTGTACAATAGAAACCGTTTAAAAATATTTGGATCATACATAAATTTTTTTGAAAGTTATAAATAATGACTATATATCTTTCAGTTTAATATATTTTGGAAAGGACTTAGTCCAAGTAGTTTAGAGTAATTTGGAAATAGCTTGGGAAGTTTTATTTAATTTCATGGTACTATGACTGTACACAATGAAATTAAGATTCATGAATCTAATATTATGAACATATTATATATTTTTATATTGTGAGGATGAAATATTTTATAGTTTAATGTCCTTTAGTTGTGATCTATGTCATGCCATTTAACTTTATAAAACAAGGACATATATCCGATATGATTCATCTGGTGTCAGGTTTTTCTATGAGAGTGATAATGACTCATACACATAATTATTTCTATTAATAATTCTATAATGCTAAAATATATTTGACAATCATATTCCAAGACCAATAATTAACTTAAATTCCTCCTTCAATTTTATGTCTTGAAATTTGGTGATATGAGCAATAATTTGGATGATATATCCTAAATTTTTCCTTATGTGTTTTGAATTTTTAATTTTGAACAAGATTTATCTCTAATATATGATTAAAATATGTTTCCACATGTTAATGAAATAATGATTTACTATTTCTGAGATTATTTTCATCAGATGACAAACATTGGTTCTATTTCTACATTTTCATTCCTCTGTAGGTTTTTTTGTGTAAATAGTATATATTTGTTTATAACTAGAACCATTATCCCCTATATATCAGTCTTTGAAAGAATCATTAAATACTAACCACCTCTCAATGGTATTCCCATAAAATCAGTGGGATCATTATTAATTTGGATGGTCTCTAAAATAATACTCTTTATTTCAAACAATAGTTTGGATATTAGTTAAATCATTCTATAATTAATAGTAAAAATATTTCAAAACATATACTAGTAAGAAGTAATATACATAAGAAATCTTATTACTAAAAGAATAAGGCAACAATTCCCCTATAATGTCTAATATGGGAGGCTATTAGAGGGATCCCATGATTAAATTTCAGATCCGGGAGGGGTATGTTAATATAATTCAACATAAGAGTGATTTTTTAAGTTAATAATGATTTTTACATCAATAGAAACACCACTTTATTGATGACTTATATCTTTCATAAGTTCTAATTTGAAATTAATGAGGTGATAAAATAAAAATAATCCATTTGAAAGGGTGAATTGGATGAAAATTTATCCATTGTTATGAAAAGGGGTATAAAAATTCAAGGATGGTCTCATGTATAGAATTATAACCTTCCACCAAAAGATAAGTAGAATTAAATTATCATTGTCATTTGTTCCTATATCTTTTTGTTTAACTTTATAAAACAAGGATATATATCTGATATGATTCATCTGGTGGCAGGTTTCTCTGTGAGAGTGAGAATGACTCACACACATATTGATTATTTTTCATAATTCTCTAACTCTAAAAAATATTTTACTATCATATTCCAAGACTAATAACTAACATAATTTCCTCCTTCAATTTTATGCCTTGAAACTTGATGATATGAGAAATAATTGGGATGATATATCCTAACTTTTAGCTTAGGTGTTTTTATTTTTGATTTTTTTTACAGGATTTCTCTCTAATATATGACTAAATTATTTTTACACATGTTAATGAAAAAATTATTAACTGATCTTGAGACTATTTTCATCAGATAGGAAACATTGATTTCTTTTCCTACATTTTGTATTCTTCTCTAGGTGATTTTTTGTAAATAGAAGATATATGTTTATAACTAACTCCCTTATCCCCTATATATCAGTCTTTGAAAGATACCATTAAATTGTGACCACCTCTCAATGGTATTCCCATACAATTATTTGGATGGGAATTAATTTGGATGGTCTATAAAATAATACTCCATATATAAAATAATAATTTGGATATTAGTGAAATCATTCTATATTTAATAGTAAAAATATTCCAAAATATGGTCTAGTAAAAAGTAATATACATTACAAATTCTATTACTAAATGATATATGGAAACAATGCCCCTCTCATGTCCAATAGATGAGGTTATTGGAGGGATCACATGATTTAACTTTAGATCTAGGAGGAGGTATGTTAATATCATTCAAAATATGAGTAAATTTTGAAGTTATTAATGATTGGTACATCAATGGAACCACCACTTGATTGATGACCTATATCATTCATAAGGTCTAATTTGAGATTAATGAGGTGATAAAATAAATATAATCCATTTAAAAGGGGTGATTTGAATGAAAATTTATCCTTTTTTATGAAAAGGGGTACATAAATTCAAGAATGGTCTCATCTATAGGATTATGACCTTTCACAATAGGAAAAATATTCTTAAATGGACATTGTCATTTATTTCTAGATAATTTTCTTATCTCAATTTATCTATGTTTTCTAAATTTCTGAAAATATTTCTTAGTAATCATCATTGATAAGAAAGTAATAAGAATTATTTATAGTCAATCCTTTAATAATGGAAAGATGTTTGATGATGATTAGAATTCAAATGTTAACCCTATTGACTGAATCAGTGATTGAATTCAAGAATTTTCACTTTGGGAATTACATTTTAAGGCATTAATAGATTTTATGACACGTCTATTAGTGGATTATAGGGAATCAAATTTTTATTCTCCACCAATGTTCATAGTCAAGGATGTAAAAAAACATGTTGTACCTATGATGATTTTATCACTGGTTGATCCTCTCAATTATATGGGCACTGATTAGACCCATGTGAAACTTAGTTATGTTAGGTTGATAAAATTCTATTAGATATTTATTTGAACCATTCCTCATGGTTAAATGTTAATATTATTTGGTGTCTTGGTTCCCTTGGCTCATTTTATGGGATGGTTCCCGTTGGATTGTATCATTTCGGGGTGGCCATTACACTATTTGGTAGCAAAATACTCATTCTTTTATTTGGTTTTATGATGCATGTTGTCCCAATGATGAGGGTATATAGGCTTTATGAGTTTAGACATGATGAATAATCCTTTGGGACCCACTCAAATTCTATCTCATAAGCACTTCTAATATGTTGTATTTTAGGATGTGAAGAAGTAAAAGGTTCTATAGATAGAGATTCCATGGAAATTATGGTAATAACCGACTAACTCAGACATGAATATATAATGAAAATTTCTTGATCCATTTTATCTTTCAACACATTTTTTTTTTCAAACTTATACATTTTCCATTTTGTGTCCTTTTCCAATTATTATCACTTTTGGATAATTTCCTAAACATATTCCATAGATTCCATGGTATTATGAAATGGAATATGACAATCATTCTCCATGTTTGGTACCAGATCATTGATGTTGAGGCATTATTGTATTTTTTAACTAGTCCTATAATTATAATGGTATTAGTATGGGTGATTGGACTATCATTCATCATGTATTTTTTATTTATATAAATAATACAAGGATAAATTTCTATATAGAGATAAATTAATTTGGAACATTATCATTATGGATGGAATAGATTTAATTTTTCGGAACACCATGTCAATGTCACATAAAATTTTCAATCATGAATATGAACCCAACTATTTCAAAATTTCTTATTTACTTTTTCTAAGGTTGTAATTCTTGAAGAAAATTTTCCCTTAATCACTAAATAACATCCTCTAGATATTTTTCTGTAATGATGGTCTCCTAGAAAATTCCATGATAATTTAGTTGGTAAGAATAACTGATATGTAATCATTTAGGTTCTCCTCAGTTATATCTATTAATTTTTCATGAATAATATATTCTTACATAGAATATGTTAAGACCATCTACATTGTAATAAAATCCATTACATTTACATTACATTATTTAATTAAAATAAAGAGGTTAATTATTATTCTTTTACTCTATATAGAAATGAATTGGGTAATTAATTGTTAATATATAATATTCTATTTTTAGAGGGGTAAATTTGTGAGGTTATTTAACTATAAATATCTGGGAACTTATATGGTCTCCATAAAGCATCTGATCATGGAATTCAAATTTCTTCTATAGTTACCTACATTGTTCGGCATTAGGATGAAATTATAATTATGATACCCTCTTATTTTCAATAAATAAAATGTTTATATTTTCGGTTTACCAATGTTTTCTAGAGAATGTTTTTAATATAAATACACTATATAGGGTTTCATTTCTAGTTATACCATTTCATTATTTCCTTCATGATAATCCCTAAGGGTAATGAGAGTATCTAATAATGTGTAGGATACCATTGTCTGAATCGTTATAGGGTATAATTATTTAATTATAAAGTGATATTCCCCTATTGGTAGCGATTCATTAAAATAAATAATCATTTTACTCTAATGTGTGTATTTTTGTGATCTAAATATGATAGGGTTGCTCAATAATTATTAAGTGTGTCAGACAATCTTGTCCCGCTAAATAGTGTTAGCAAGTGAAGGAATAATAAATTTATCCTCAAAACCAAAATTAGTGGGTATGCATCCTATATAGAAATCAACATTTATCTACTAAAATTTTATAATTTTTCATTGAAATAATCCAACATTACTTTTGTTGAAGATTTCTACACATATTTGGGTGGTGGTGGGAAATTGATATGTCCACATTAGTTTTTTTTTGATAGTATAATGTTTTTCAAAACTATTAAGAAACAATTGATGTTATTTATTGATCTGGAATATGTTAATGGAAAAATAGATTCCCTTATAATGTTTATACTAATTATCATGGTATTTTTTAAAAAAATTATATGATAATGGAAATGACGGTGATGTTGAAAGTTGCTTCCAAATTTTTGGGCAAGGGTTTCAACTGAAATGTTATAGTCATCAATATTGATCATGATGAAGTCTATAGCCGCATGATAATTTTGATTTTAAAATAGTCTGGAAAACTATTAGGATATATATATATGGGTATTTGATATATTTTATATAGTATGGACATGGTCCCGCTATTGAGTTTTAGTGGATGGATACCCCCACTGGGGGCTCATTTTGGATTTTTTAGCCAAAATGATCATAGTAAACCAAAATTTCATTATAATCACATGTAAAATTATTTCTAGAGGTGTAGAATAATGGCCAAAGTGAATAATATTCCACCTAATAAGAATCTAGGTAAATAAATTAATTTGGGGGTGTCTCCATCCACATATCTATAATTTGAAAGGTATGGGTTGATTCACTCAATGGATATGCTAATGATGTGGTTGGATATCAAAACATATGATAATATATTTGTTATTTCACTTCGTTGGTTGGAAAAAATCATGGGAATCTAATCTACAAATCATTTTCACACTATCTCTAATGTTGGGATGATGGTGAAAATATAGTATTCAAAGAATAGTGTGTTCACTAACTGATGCTGAATATTCTAGATTAGTGAAAACATTTTGGGGGGATATGAGGCCATAGAATCTAATAATGTTGAGCTGTATATTTTCTGTGTTACCCAATTATGGATTTTGGATTGATATGTCCTATGTGTACTACGTCCATGATTAATTTTTATGCAATTCATTGCAATTTTTTTCCATTTATCTTTTTTGTATTCTTAATGGTCTAAAAACTATTTAAAAATCAGAAACCCATGAATTTATAATAAAAATTAAGTGCACATTTTATTTATCGCATTCATTGATTATGAATTCACATCAGGTTCACCATTTTATTGATCACTTTCCTTGATATTGGTTTCCCATGTGCCAATGATCAGATTAAAACCATTAATTGATGTCAAATTAAGTGTGTTTTAGTGGTATGGAATCTTAGTCATATTATTTTTATATTATAGGGTTTAAATAAATAGTTTTTCATTATAGAGTATATTTTCATCCATGGATGAAATATGTGTGGATTATGTGGGATACATTCTATAATAGAGGATTCCAATGATTCCTTATAAAGGGAAATAAAACCATGTTAGTTATATTTCACATAATTTTTCATTAAATTTCTCTATAGTTCAAGGGATATAGACCTCTTCTAGGTAGTTTTACATCATGTGGAATGGAGGGTTATGAAAATGGTGCCAAGAAATAGCGTGTATGGGAAATATTCAGTAGCAACCCACTATGGTGCATCCAATTTTTTAGTAACTAATGTGGAGAGTGTATGGATGGGGTTTAAACACTATAAGAGGCCATCATTATATTCTTTATTCCAAATATCTTGGGAATATCATTCAAGATACATGACTAATGATGGATCAAACTAGGCCCATCACCATAGGAATCCTTTTTTTCACCAAAGGAATTACATAATCATCACCAAATGTATCCCTAGATCTTCAGTATATAATGATGACTTACATTAACCCTATTAATATAATTATGTCCCAAAATAATTATATAGGGGTTCATGGGCTTATCACCTATGGGAAGTTAAACCTTATCACCTTAGGTTGATCACCCCAAGAAGGTTGGGTAATACCATTTTAATCAAAATTGATTCTTATTCTCATTATATATGTGGTATAAAGTTATTCATAAGGATTAAAACATTTAGAAAGTACAAATATTTTGAAAAAATAATTGGGTAGTGGTTCATTTTTAATCACAATATAATAGAGAAAAAGTTTTCAAAAATGTTAGGATTGAATCATAGAGAGGATACCTATTCATCCTTGTTAATTGGAATCAAATCCCACATAGTTTGAGTTGAAGATTTTATGGTCTGGTGATAGAACATGTACATGCAGTTTAACATCATATGGTATGGACATATAGTATGTATTTTAGAATCATAAATTTAGATCTATCTTTGTACTCCCTAATTTTTACTATGATGTTTCTCAATCATCATGATAGACTGGTCAAATAAAATACCTCTTCCCATGAGAATCATTCATTCTATGATAAACATGGGATATTAGAATATCGACTATATTTTGCGGTGGAGAATAATCGGGATTAATAGGGGTTAATCAATTGGGTTTCCCATTACAGATCATATTACCACATTATAAATAAATAATACATGAACAAACAAAGAATTTCACCAACAAGGAGGCCCATGTGGGATGCATATTCCATAAAAATGGGTGACAACGAGTGATAGATTGGGGTATTTTCATTATGTCTACCCTTAGATACCTGAACTAGTAGAAAGGTACTGTGAAGGTAGTTTGTGGTGATACACCTAGTAAGAGGCCGATAATGGATGCATATACCATAAAAGGGGTTAAAAAGGAGTTTGAGTTGGAATTATTTATATGGGATACCCAGAGATAACTTTCCATGAAGGTGAGTCAAGTAAAGGTATTTTTTGGGTGTACACCTAGTAGAGGCACATGATAGAGGTCTAAGATATAATAGTTTTGAGAAAAAATACTGTGTAGGTAATGTAAAAAGGGACTTCTCTAATATAGTTGACCTTGTGGGTGAGTAATGAGGATATATATTTCAGGAAAGCACCTAGGAATATTTTAATGTTTGCATCTCATGTAGTAAAATGGGAAACAACATGTGATTGTGTGTGGAATAATCATTGAGGATGAATTGAGATATTCGACCTAGTACGTGAGTCATTTGAAGTTATGTTTTGGAGTTTAAACCTTAGAGGAGGCCCATATATGAGGAAACCAAGAGGATTATCTTGACTCATAACACATAATTGAACCCAGTGGAGTATCTTAACACATGTTATATATGAGGGAACTAATAAGAGTATCTTGGATCAAGGTGTATTTGGAATCTAAGGGGAGTATCTTAACTCAAGGTATTAATAAGATAATTGATGGGATTATTGGGTTTTCAAGTTAAATATTTCTTGTCCCATCCTGAAAGTTTCATAATATTACTCTCAATTATAAATTACTATTCTACAACAAAATTTTAATAGTGGTAGTTTTGGGCATTTAACAACTCTTGAAAAGTGTTATCTACCAAAGAGATGTTAAAATATGACCATTATCGACGCTTTCAAAAACCTCTGATAAAGGTCCCTTTAAAAGTGCCAAAAAGTATGGATAAAGGGGGCCTTTATCAGCAATTTTTGCGAGCATAGGTAAATGGGCCTTTAACAGAACTAAATTTTTTGTTGTTAAAGGGTTCCATTATTAGTAATAAAAAATAACTAATAAAGTCCCCATTTATCAGTGTTAAAAATGAGTGCTCTTAAAGGTGGGAATTATTTGTTTTTTCATAATCTACATGGAACCCTTTTCTAAGCGCTTTTCACGCACTATTATGCTCTCCTTTGACAACATTCCTCCACTAATTAATATTAATTTAGGAAATTTCAGCCATCATGACCACACCTGGATACAATCCATAGACCTCCCAATTTGGATTTGAATACATTTACCACTACACCGTCTTGTTTTATTATACATTTTTTGGTATTTTGACTTATTTATAAATACATTTTCATGATTTTTGTATCCATATATTTAATTATTTACTTATAAATACATTTATAAAAAATATGTTTATGTTTTTGATATATATATATAAGTGTTTTTATTTAAATATATTATATACTAATAAGCATTTACATATACTATAATATATTATAGTTATATATATATTTATTAATACACACATATTAATGAATTTGTATAAGGTAAATAAAATAGATGATTTTTTAGTTTAATTAAAAGGAAAAATAATTATTTTTATATATTTTTAAAAATATGTTTTTACATAACTATGAAGATATATGTATTTATATAAGTTATTTATTATAAGTAAATATATAAAATATGTATATAGTTAATTATAAATAATACTAAATTATAAAAAGTGATAAGATTTCAAATCCATAGTATCAATATTAATGTAATACTTGTAAATTTATTAAGTACCCACTGTAAAAATGAATAAAACACTCATAAATGTGGTTGGAATTCCATCGAATGTTAAAAAATTTGTTAACTATGAATAAAAAATAAATTTTGGGGGACTTTATGGTCTTTTTTTGCCTCTGAAAATGTGATCAAAGGTTTAATGTGGTAACTAGTGCATAGATTTCATCATAGGATTCAATTTTTTATGTGGTAGAGCCCAAGCGGACACCTGAATCAAAAAATATGGTTGTTTGATTTCATGTCCTGTTTTGTACTTTTCATAGAATTTTCATTAATTTATTTATTTTTTTTAAATATTATTAAATTAATATTACTCTAAAATAATTATAAACATATTAATTAATAATATTTTTTAAAATATTTTACAATCCATTTTTCTTAAATCTTTTATATATTAATCGTAAATTCCTATTTAGCCTTATTTAAAACATATGTAAATAATATATAATATATTTATATATATTTAATTTTTTTTATATATTAATATATTATTTTTAATGGATTTAATTTTTTCAATGAAATATACCTTCTAGCAGTGCTTGCTGAATATCACTTATAAGGGTCATTATATGTTCTTTTAATAAAGGTTGATAAACCCCCCTATTATCAGCGCTCTTTTACAAGGGATTCTAAAGCATTCCCCATCAAAACTTTTCTATTAGTACTGATTATGACCCCCCCCCCCCCCAACTCACATTATGAGTACTTTTTATTTGCAGTCATAATGTGGGTGACTTTATCATTGTTTTTTATAAAACCCGATAAAGGGTTTATTTATCTGTTCTTTTTTAGGCTGGATAAAGTACACCCATTTTCATTGCTTTTTTAGCACAGGTAAATGCCCCCATTATAAGAAATTTTTCTAGTACTGATAAAGAGGGACATTATCCATTCTTTTATCTTGTTATGATAAATCCATGCACTATTATAGTCCGAATATATATTATCTAATGAATGTTAGAGTCATAAAAAGAGGATATGAGATTAACGCCTAGGACCACAACCTATCACTATTCCAAAACTAGGGTGTTGAGGTGGATAACTAATGGTATTGACCCCTGATATGGGGTTGAAATGTACTATGTCCTAACTTCAAAAAGGATCAGTTGTTTGTGTAGGATATTCAAATAGAAGCCTCACATTGTGTGTATCAGTGTACCACTATTCATGAAAGTGGTGTTTATGTAGCTCACTCCCTATAGGGGATTCACCAATAGAATTTGAGAATTATATCCACATAGCATTTTGATTTATATGTTTTGTGAATGGACTATACTATATATTCTGAAGAACCTTCTTGGGGTTTCATTGTCAAATTTCCTTCAAAAATTAATTTATGAGGGGCCTTGTGGATGTAGCTTTAGGGAGAGGTGGAGGCACCCATAAGAGCCACATGTAGGGTTATATGTGTATCGTGTCAAATTGGGGATATGACATCTCACTATATGTATATTAAATCTATCTTGGGTAATCTACATAGGGCTGTTTGTCAAATGCTTAGGTGAGAGTTCCTTATGTACATTATTTTTGTATGAGGATATGTGTATGTCCGTCATAGAATAGTTATCATGTTAGGGTTTAATATAACAATCCTTTTATATTGTCTTTAAGTAGTGGCCTTCACATAGTGGCACCATCAGGTTTCTTCATGGAAGGGAACTTTATGGGTTTCCATTGTGACGACCCTCATCCCTTATATGATCAATTTTGGGCCCATAGTTTCATTATTTTTCAATTTTGTGTCAATATGTGATTGGTTAGGGTGGATGAAGTGGTGATTCCTTAAGAATTTTTGTGGACTAATCTAATAGAGTTGGATGTCACACCTTGATAATTCTGCTTGTAAAAATGTAATTATTGTTGAATTAGTTCTTAATTGTCAATGACATTTGGAAAATGAACAATGTACAGTGAATATAAAAATGAAATACCATGAAAATATTTATTTTCATGAATAGAAAAGAATTTAAGTATACATGAAAGTTTTACTTGAATGAATGAGAGTCTAAATGTTGTCCATAAAAAATACACTTACATTTTTCATGAAGTTGGTATTTGAAAATAAAATGGAAATTGAGAAGGTTTGGATTGTAAATTTAATTGAAAAATATTTTCATTTAATTTTTATAATAGATTTGTTATTTCTATGTATTAAATGTGACTTATATTAAAAATAAGGGAAACACCATGGTCATACTAAGGTCATCTTGAACTAAGTCTCATGTGGGACCCTAAGGTCAACCACACTCATCGTTACCATCCCAGGAAAGTTCATTGGTGGTTGGTCCATCTATAAAACCAAATTAGGAATATTTATATTGCCTGAATAAGAATATGGGGTTATAGAGTGTTCCTGCAGGGTTCTAGTGCGGTGGGGTGTGTCACTGCCACCTCGGGAGGTCTATGTGAAGGGTGTGACTAGTGATGATCCCCAATAGCTTTCTTAAATGGTGTACTAGTGGGGATTAAATGATATACCAAAATTCAGACCATATTCCAAACTATTCTAGGATGGTGATGTTTGTGATACAATTATTAGGAAACCAGCGATCATCTGTGATGATTCTAATGGTATGAGGTATTTGAGATGAAACTGATATCATGCATGAAATATAACATTTTCATGCAGGATATACACTAAAGTAATGAGCTAGTAATAAATGTGAACAATGATAAAGTCATATTATTAGAACATCCAAAAACTCATGGTTGTCTTCAATAATTTAAAATAAATTAGTTCTTAATTGGATTAATATAAGGAAGTCAAATTTTGTATTAACTTAAAGAATCTATCATTATCAATGAATATTTAACATAAATTTGAATGAATTGGGAGTTTGAATATGTCTTTGACTATGAATTATATCTGGAGATTCAATGCAGCTTAAAATGTGGAGTTTGTGTGGTGTGAATAATAGTTATTCTCACCTATAAAAGGATAAAAATCTATGCCACATGGGTGAATACTAATACATTAATAAATCTCATATTTTTTAAACAGAGCATCCACAAAACAACTCTGTCATGATTCTCTAGCATGTGTCAGTAAGAAAAGGATCCCATTAGAACTCAACTCATTCCTAGAACACTCATAGTGATTCGAAAATAACTTTTTTTGTAAATCAGTTTGATATTGCATGATAACCATATATGTTACTCTCTTAGTTTTCATTGATTGTTTCGATACACCAAACATGAAACATGCATGAAGGATATAATAACTCACACATGTGTGATACATTTTCATGAAAGATGTTTCATTCTTTCATGGATAAGATAGGTTGTGATATACTATTGAGTGATGTAGTATCGCACGTAGTAAACAATCCTACACCCGTTTGGGTTTTGGTAAATGTGGTAGTTTGTTTGAACAACTACGACACACATGCATTCAATCTAACTAAAACACAGTGATTTTTGTTTCATGTATATTGAGTGAGTGTGAAAAAAGGAGAGGATAGTTGGGAAATCATTCATTTTCATCTGTATCTAAATGCACATGTATGTGATAAAATACATGAAAAACTTCTTTTAGATGCCATGTTACTCGTGCATGATGTGTACATGAATTTGGTTCATAATTCAATAATAAGTAATTTTACATTGTTAAAATATTATTTGTAAATAAAAAAATATATATTTTTTATGCATCGCATGAAAACATTTATTGAGGACGATACATCAGATATAAGTTATCATAGGCCAAGCATGGGTTCATGGAGGAAACATGTCATTATTTGTGATCAAAATTATTAAGCATGGCCAAAAGACCGAAAAAGTGGTTTTTGAAGATTCATATAGAGTACACGAGAAAGATTGATCTTACAAAATCTTGGATACGTATTAGAGAATCACACTATGGTGGATCAATCCTTGAACAATGGTGAATCATTCTAGTTGGTGATGAGAGCTGGTCAACTCTTCTGGTTGGATCCGGGAGAAGAAGTTGTCTCTTGGTTGGATATGGAGTAAGAAATATTTTGGGTGGAGTTAAAATAAAATTCATTTTCTCTGATATAGCTACATTTGATGTCTTTCAGTTAGAGTTGAAATAAATTTTATTGACCTTTTTATAGTAGAGAATCTATAACCATGTGGAATAATTAGTTGCATCTATTATTACGCCTTCAACAAGACCTTGTGAATCCTATGTGTTCCATAATCTCTATTACTACAACTAAAAATGAGGTGATATTGAGAGATAATATCGATTAGATCATGAACATCAAAATGTTTAAGAGTAAGAATTGAAATGAAAATAAATTTGTAAAAATAATCCACAGATTCATACCTCCCCTCTTAGAGGTCAATCAAGACTATGGCACTACATATGGTATATTAGGGTTTAGATCCTTCAAAAGATCCATGAAGAATTATAATATAGGTGGAATAAAAATTATGTCAATAGTTGAGGTGTTCAAACATTTTATGGGAATAATTATCATAGTTGAAAAAATATGATTCCACCTCCTAACCTATTAATCATCCCAGAAGTGAGAGATGCTACAAAAGAGGGTTTTACAAACATTACTAATGATGATAAAAAGGGCCAATATGGTAAGAGAAATATAGTGTTAGAATAAAAGGTTCAAAATTCCATCTCAATGTCTCTAATATAAATGGTATACTCATATCTCATGGGTATCTAGATAGATAAGGAGATCTGGGATAAACTTAGAAGTGGTTATGAAGGAAACTTCAATGTTAAGGATTCAAATATAAATGTTTGGAGGACTAAGTTTAAGGAAATTAAAATTAATAATGAATAAATTATGGATGAATATTTCACTATAGTGAATGAGATAGTCAGCAACATTCATGGATTTTGTGAGATGTTGGTTGACTATATCATTTTCATTAAATTGGTGAGGAATTTTATAGATATTTTTGATAAAAAAAATTAATCACAGAAATAAGGATATTACTTATCTATTGAAAAACTACACAAAATTATCATTCCTTATGAGATGCGGAAAATTAAATATTTCAAAAAGAAAGAAAACAATTTAAATGGTCATTGAATACTTGAGAAATTTAAAATTCATAGAATAAGATGATGAATAATTTGAATATTTAGACAGTTATGAGGATGATGATGATTTAAATCATACTGTTTCCCCTATATAAACAAGTCTAAATAAGGGGATTGGATTTTCAAGAATAAGAACCCGTCTAAATGCTTCAAACGTGGTATATCAGGTAAATTCTCTATGAAATGTACAAATAATATGGTCAAAGAATCATAATTATTATCAAATTAAGATAATGAATGATCCCATAAACAGAAATGGGATAATAATAAGAAGAAACAAAAGAGAAGTCAGAACATAAATCTCACAAGAAAGAAAAAAATATTCATCATCGGGTTTTCATTAGATAATGAGCTTAGGTTAATTTCTCATGCAAAGAGAATAAATGACTCATAAAGTATAAGTGATGATGAAGTAGAAATAAAATAACATGTTTGGAGGCTTATGGAATAATTAGAATTATATATCTAATAATTAAAATATCTCATAAAAGAAATAAATAATCTTTATAAATAAAACCATAAATTAAATTTTTGTTAGAATAAGGAAGAAATAGTTCTTTTGATGAATAAAATGCCGAGCTGATCAAGAATTAAGTATATTTTGTTTGTTATATCAAGATTCACAACTTAATAACTGATAAAAAAGTTAATATTATATTTGATCTTCAAGAGAAAGTGACTTCTATAGAAGAAGATTTATTGTTGTTGGTCGGAGTGGACACTCAAGAGGGGGGTGAATTGAGTTCCAATTAAAATTTCTGCTAAAAATAATTTCTATTAAAATCCCCCAATTTCAAAAACAGATTAAACTGTAGTGAATTTATACAGATTATAAAGGTTCAATTAGTTTCTCAAAGATTGATTAGTTCTCAGTTAACTTAATCTGATGATTAAATTAACTTTTGAAACTAACTTACTGATTTATAATAAATATAAACACTTGTGAGTTTAACTATCAAAGTGTCTTTGAAGACAAATTATATTTCAAAGTAATAGCAGCGGAATATGAAATAGATATGTATTGTATGGATATAAAATTTAACTAAAAACACAGAGGAGTTAACCAAGAGGTTCAGTCTCAAGCCAAGACTTAGTCCTCTCAAAAGCTTATATAAGGATGATCCACACCCTGGATCGGGGTTCAACAGTTTACAACTGTCCAGGTCCAAGACCACTACCACTATTATCCGTGGGAAACAAAACAACAGCAACTAGCTATCCAGGTCACACACGACCTCTACCACTATCCACAGTGGGAAAAAGAATGAAAAGATTGTGAGTGAGGATTTTCAAATCCTCTAGTTAAGGTTCAAGAGATATTGTGTGTGTAAAATAAAAAATATAACACACACTGCTCGTAATGTAAAAAAGTAAATCACAGAGATAATGATTTAGAGATTAGAAATGGCTCTAGTGATCTTCGTGCAGCTCTTGACTCCTTTTGTTGATTAGAATTCCTTCTGAGTCTTCTTCTGGTTTTTGTCTGGAAAATAGAGTATCATCTAATTCCTTGAGTTCAGGGTTCAGCATGTATATTGGCTCAAAGAATGATGAGTTTTGTGTGGTTCTTCTTTATCATAGATTGCTCGGTGTATGATCTATGTTCTGGAGGCTGGTAGTAGTAGTCTCGTGAGTGCTTGTTCTCCAGTTGATCTTGGCACGTTTTGAGCTTGATCGCAAGTGTGTTCTGTGTGCTTGATCTCTTCGAATTATCTTTCACACACACCCCGTTTTTTGATATATACACGAGGTCCTCTTTATACCCTTTTTGTTTTCTTTTGACAAGAAGGAATGATTATACTTTTTGATCGTACTTGGTACGGTTTCCTCAAATGGAAACATAAATCATTTAATAACATTAAATGCATCAAAAGTAACAAATGTAACTGTTAGTATAATAAACAAATAGTGTCGAGGATATAGGATTTGACTCCACAGTTCATTATAGGTAGCCGTTTGTTTGTAGACGTGTACGGTTGACTCGGTGTAGGGATCTTCCATCGGTAGCTCTTCAAACTCTTATCGGTGGCTCTTATCGGTAGCTCCAATCAGTAGCTCTTATCGGTAGCTCTCTGTGCATCGGTAGCTCCGTGTGCATCGGTAGCTCTGTGTGCATCGGTAGCTCTCTGTGCATCGGTAGCTCCGTGTGCATCGGTAGCTCTGTGTGCATCGGTAGCTCTATGTGCATCGGTAGCTCTGTGTGCATCGGTAGCTATGTGTGCATCGGTAGCTCTGTGTGCATCGGTAGCTCTGTGTACATCGGTAGCTCTGGCTATCGGTAGCTCTGGCTATCGGTAGCTCTGGCTATCGGTAGATCTGGCTATCGGTACCTCTGGCTATCCCACATCTAATTGACTTAGAATTGTTTCAAAGCTTGTATAAACAGGGATAATCGAGATTAACATAAATCAGAGATTATTTAAACATTATTATTGACTTGATCACTGATTTGGAAGAATTAAAATGTAGATCATCAGTAATTAAGAGTAGCATAATATATGAACATATAATTGGGATTATCAAAACAGGTGAGGTCAACAATTGTGCCACAAGACCTATTTGACATAATTCAACATGAGTTTAATAAATTAAAATAAGATTTCAACAAATCTGTTTAGACCAAGGAAGAAACTTTTCAATCTATATAGAAAAAATTTAGAATCCCACTTAATAATTTTGACAGGTATGTTACGTCAAATAGTGGAGGTTTGCAAGTTAAGATTATGGTATCAGGTCCATTAATAATGATAGGAAATCGTCTATATATGGGGAAGATGAAAGTTTACCAAGAAGGCCAAAAATCCTCATGAAATGAGAGGTTTGTTTTCAACAGGATGACAACAACAAAAATCTAGATTCATTTATATCCAATATAGGAGAATCAAGTTTCAAAAATTTTGTATCTATTATGGTTTTTATGCTCAAAAATCTTCTTCTTAATGATTCAAAATTTATAAACTCATAAAGAGGGAATGATTTGGGGGTTTCAATGAGAATCTAATGGAAACATAGCATAGTAAAAACCTATGAATGATTCTTCCCCAAAACTATATACACAAAAAATACATATTTTGGATGATTTTTTTTGTAGATGGAGGTTTGAAGGTCATAAGGCTATGGTATGAATCAAATTGTTATAAGGATAACTACCCTGTACTATGAAATCAATGGGGTTCAAAAAAATAAATTAAAATTCATATATATTTTTTAAAAAAATTTAGAATTTCCAAAAGTGAATCTATTTGGCTCACCATAATAGTTGAAACTGGAAAAAATAAGTAGGATGTTCCCTTACACTCATGTAGAACTTTGAAAATAATCCAATTGTTCATGTTCTTCTTCTAGCACAAAATGATGCAATTCAATGTTGTGGTTCTTCTTGATCATCATCCACAATATTTATCTTTTTAAAAAATTCTTCTCATTCTTACCCAGAAGCAGGTAGGAACTTCCATCCATATTTCCTGAACTGTAATGCTTCATACACAAACTACATGTCTCCTTCATGAACTAAGATGCATTGTGTAGCATGAGTGCTTCACGGACAACCTGTTCTTCCATGAATTGTCTCTACTCGGGGTATTTTCACCACTCTGTGTACCACCATCACGTACCGCCTCCACGTACCATCTCTATGTACATCCACCACATACCGCCTCTATGTACAGCCACCACACACCTCCACTACATAATGTCATCGTGTACTGCCACTTCGTACCACCTCTGTGTACCCACTATGTGTACCTCCACCATGTAACGCCTCTGCATATCGCATCCCCGTACCGCCTCTGCCAACCACGTCTGCGTTCCACCACTGCGTAGCACCTATGCATATAGCCTCCATGTAGTGCCTCCACATAGCACCTACAAATACCACCTCACATATTCTTTTATAGAATTCATTCTCCCACAAACTGCTTCTTCTTATACTGTGAACAATTTATTCTTCCGTATAACACCCCTTCCTATTCTGAGTACCATGTCTTCTTCCTTGGATAACTTCTTCCTTCATATAATTTTTATTTCATGAACACTTCCAAACATAGAAATATACTTCCTAGAAGAGAATATGTTCTCTTATAAAAATCGATCTACCTTAATTATGGGATTAGGGTACATTATATATGAAAATAATTCTACCAATCTCACTAATCAAATTTACCCAATTTTTCAATGTGGAAAAACATTCACTACGTACCGTGTGCATAACATAGAATATTTTCCCTCTGCGGGACACATATTTACTTTGTTCCTTCACATCAACCTAAATCATCACATCCATTCCGCGAATGATAGCCTTAACCATGAACTATTGACCTCTGGT
This sequence comes from Viscum album, assembly GCA_963277665.1. Classification (NCBI taxonomy): domain Eukaryota; kingdom Viridiplantae; phylum Streptophyta; class Magnoliopsida; order Santalales; family Viscaceae; genus Viscum; species Viscum album. Next base: position 72,046,737 of record OY728134.1, on the reverse strand, counting down.
GAATTGCAAGCTTACCACAAACTGTGATCCCACTGTGAACTATTTCTTCTATGTGGTCTACATACCATGATTTGTAAAATTCATATTTTCTTGAATTTACATCATTGATCCATATACCCCCTATGAGGTCTAAAAACTATCATTTGTGGCCTATGAACCATACATTGTAGAGTCTTTTTCATAAAACTTTTCCTTTTCCAAAATAAGAAACTCCAAATATTGAGGCCCAAAAATTTGGCATCCAATGGGAAACAATTTCACCTTAAATATATGCTTTAGTAAGAAAACCCATGTTTCCTCGTTGTCATATAGATTATTCAAAAAATAGATACTTTCATCATAGAAATTATTTTTCCTGATATATTTTCTTCGATCATTCACGTTTAGAATGATTATATTTTCATAGATAAGTATTGTAAATTCCCTATCTTCCATCAAAATATTTCATTCCAATCAAACCTGAAAATGATTGGAAGCATCTTATCTCCACCTTTCTGTCAAATATCTTACATTACATGTTCTCCAAAAAATTTATGATATTTTGTGAAATATGAATCAGAAAATCATAATCATATTTTCTAGGGATTTTACAAAGTGAATTGATTTATCATTTTTGAAAACAATGGAAAAAAACTATTCCAAAAAAACACGCCTTACTTTCTTGTCCATCCAACATTGTCCCAATATGAAGAAAATGTTGGGTTATACATTGTTCTATAAAGTATCAATAAGAAAAATAATGAATAATCCTACACCCATATAAGTTAATGTAAAAGAGGAAGTCCATGTGCACTAGAAAGACACACATGCATTGAACATAAAATAAAGAGACAATGAATTGTTTGTATTGAAACTGTGTGTGAGTGAAGAAAAAAATAAGTGGATAGTGGAGAAATAATTTATTTATATTTATATATAAATTCACATGTATATGATTAAATACCATAAAAGAGAAATTCAGATTCCATGTAATGCATGGTTAAAGTAAATGTGACGTGAATTCATAACTCAATAAGAACTTGTTTGAGATTGTGAAAAGATGATTTTTTCGTAGAATAATATAGAATATTTTGGGAACCACATTCACACATTTAATGTTGCCGGTACATAAATTAGAAGGAATCATAGCTTAGTCATAAGTTCACTAAGGCAACTGGTCATCACATGTGATCATAATAATTGAGAAAAGCCAACAGAACAAACTAGATTTTATTTGATGATACTGAAAGAGTACCTAAAAATCTAAATCCTAGACGATCATATAGGAAGATAATAGAATTATATGATACTAGATCATAAATTAAAAGAAATGAATCTTTTTAGTTGGTGCTGATAGTTGTTGATGTCTTCTGGTTTGAGCCAATAGCCAAAATAATCACTCAGTTGGATCATATCAAAATTTATATTAGCTGGAGACAATTGAAAATTATGTCTCTCAATCAGAGCTAGATCAGATGTATGTCAGTGTGATATGAATTCATTTATATTCAGTTTTTTATCCAATCTTTCTTGTGTTACAATAATTAAAATATGAAATTACCTATGAGTTATTTTTATGGACTCTATTTTTTAATTCAAAGTCCTCTTTCCTTGATATGAGTGTCCTTATTAATATAAAACATGTAAATAGAAAATTTAGAACATGAAGGAATGAGGTCACCACAATGGAAGAACATAACTGTGTAGTGCTCGCATCAATCAACTATGAATGACATTATTTTTTGAATGGATCACCTGATCTGGTAGATGCTTGGTAACAAAACAAAAAATGACTACTAAACAAAAACGTAGGATGTAGTCATGTTGGGGGTATGAAACTGCATTGTGAAATTCATGGCCACAAATGATGTTTTTCATTACAAAGGTAGTATGTGTCCATAAATTATGTTCGCAACTATAAGAGCGTATGCAAGATTTTTCCCTTTTTTATTTTTAATCAGAATAGATCCCAATAAAAAATGGACATTGTGTTTGACCTAAAAGTCAGTTTTGGATCCAAGATCAGTCAAATCAATTCATGTGGATTCAACTACCAAAGGAATTAAACCCCTCTATATCAAGTATTTTTCGAAGCGAAACTATTCTTAAATGGACCTATAAAATGGGTTTCATGATTTTGACATACATTTTTTTATTAATGTTTCAGTTCCTTGACCTACCCTCAGTGATAGGTTCTTACAACCATGTTACTAAACCGGATAATGTTTTTGAGGAATCTCCTTCCCTAGGTATGTAAGTGGTCATGTAGAACATGCTGATAATATTCAATTCTAATTTTTACGTGGAGGTACTATTATACTCAATACATAATTATGTTTTATTAACAAGTACTATAGCATAACTTCATTGAAAAAAAGTAAGAAAAAAATATTTTCATGGGAACATTCATCTCTTCAATGTCTCACATAACCCATCAATCATACCATTGCTCATAAATATCCCCAACTCAAAAACTCATAAAAAATAAAAAATATATTTAAAGATCCAAAAAATGGAAAAAATGGTGATGAAAAAAGCATAAGGGAACAATAAAAAGATAATATATGAAAAGATAGTTCTCAATGGGGTCCTCAGGTAATAAATATAAAAAAATTCAATCATGAAACAAAATTGGAAAAACAAATGGTTCCATAATTATTTTTAATATCATATATCACCCAATACCTCATCGGACATCAGTTATCTTTCCCAACACTATATACAAAATAAATTAAAATAGTATCAATACAACTATATCACACATATCATGAAATATTATATTATTGTGGCTATATAACAGTCTATCAAATAAAATATTAAAACATATTTTGTGCCATGGACATTATCCTATAATTTTTTGATTTTTATTGAAAATCCATATGAAATTATTGGTAAAATACTATCTGAGTCATTTTTACTCCTTTTAACTCGCTCACATAGATCCTTCTAAACCCCCATTCCATGTTTTGAAAACAAAAAAATAGAAAACATAAAATTTTATGATTATTATTAACAGAACCTATCATCATCTATATACCCAACCATAAAAAAGAAAAAATTCACACTCCACTCATTCTTGATTATGTTAGCTAAATTCATATGAAACATTTTATTCACATATAGTACATTTTCAAATGCTTAAATACATCCAAGACATCACATATATAATCATTATTCATTATTACAACATTACCCCCTATCCCACTAAATATCTAACTCTTTTATCATATAATGAAAAATCCAATAAAAATAACCCATCATATAATACATGTCCAACCAAACGGAAAACATTAAAAAAAGATTATCTTTTTATATTTTTAAAAATTCATGGAAACCAAAAATTTTAAAAATAATTTTAAATTAATATATTCATATGATTTAAATACACATTCATAATGAAAAATTTCAATTTAAAATCCTATTTACCTATATACATTCATTCCTCACTGAATTCTTATTTTAATCGTATTTATTTTATAAACAAATTCACATACCATTCAAATAAAATTTCTAATTATGTTTGTATAATAATTAAATAAAAAAATATTAAAAAATATTATATTAATATTCTATGAAACATATAGTAATACATTCCCCAGACCTATAATGTATTTGTATCATTAGTGAATATATTCATAATTGACTTCTTTCATGAATATTATTCAACATCTCCAACAAATATTTTCCCCCAATTTGCCATTCTTTAAGATAAAACATTTAAAACAATTCTTCATTAATATGTGAAATGCAAACATATAGAAGGGTGAGTGAAAATTTTCAGTAAGGGTAAATATGGGAGACATCAATAAATTATCCTAAGTTAATATAAGATAATCATGTGTTTATGATTACATGATAATAACTTATGAAGTTAATACTGAATAATACAATTATCAATAATCATGAGTAGTGGTATAAATGTTTTTTATAAAAAAATTACATAAGTCATAAGATAGTGGTATCGTTATTAATAAATCATGATCTATGAGAAAATATCATAATAATAATACATAACTATACTCCATACAAAAAAAACATATAAAATCATTTCCTTAGTAAATTATAAATGGAAAGACTATCATAGGTGGGAGTGAACCATAGTATATTGGGTTCACTCTCTATACAAATTATTTCCTCACACATGGGTCACATACTAGACTCCAATAGTGGAAAAAGTCCCTTTATGAATAGGACTTACTCTATATTAGAGTTCCAATGATATCATGAGATATAATTCATTACCCAACTCATTAGATGACTATAAAATTATGCCACCCCCCCCCCCAACACACCCATTATATAATAAATACCATACATAAATGATCCATTCTATCATAAAAACATTCTTCATTGAATAACCCGTCAAAAATCAAAGGCTTCTATAAATATTTTCCATAATGTAATTAAGTCATGGGAATAAAATGGGTTTCAGAAAATTATCCATAAAACTTAATCATCAAAAGTCATTTAATGAAATAATATAGATTTTATATCAAATCCATTTCAACTATAAATAATAAAATTCAATAAGTGATTTTGAAATACAGGAGAATTATAATTTTAAAAAACCTATAATTGTTTTCAAAATCTAGCGAAAACATTAAATTTATTTTGGTAACCCATAAAACTATAGTTATATAAAATAAATTTAATAGTGTTTTCCATGAAAAAAATAAAACTTGTAAAGAAATCATCATAAATAATGAGGTAGATTATGATGATAAAATCCTCTCATTCTATATGTGTTAAAGTAGAACTATAGTTTAATAGTTTTGTAAAAATAAAAAAAATTGTTTGAATGATTTTTTTTCATGTTTCCTTTTAATAATTCGTAAATAAATTAAAATGAGGTAAAAATAATGTTTCTCACATATTTATGTCTATTAAAAAACTTCTTAAAATATTTTTATGAACATTGACATAGTGGAAGTCTATTTTTAACACAAAAAGAATAAAGAAGAAAATCATTTCATAATAACATTTTATAAAACATTATAAGTTCCAAAGAGATGAGATTGAATTAAAAGTATTAAAACTATATAAATGACTAGGGTAGAATAAAATTGATTGGGTAAAAAATATATATATCAAATAATTTTCCACAATGGAAATTTAACATAGATAATCCTTAAAATTGATATTGTGGCATCAGTTCTTACTTTATTTATTGTCATTCTTAATATGAATTTAAACCAACTATATAATAAATTAGCATTAGTCCTTAATATGAATTATTTTTCATGTTTCCTTTTGATAATTATTAAATAAATTAAAATAAGGTAAAAATAATGTCTCTCAAACATTTATGTTTATTAAAAAACTTCTATAAATATATTTATGATCACAGACATCGAGGACCACTATTTTTTAACAAAAAAAAGAATAAATCAGGAAACCATTTCATAATAACATTTTATAAAACATTATAAGTTCATACAGATATGAGATTGAATTAAAAGATTAAAACAATATAAATTAATAGCATAGAATAAAATTGATGTGGTATAAAATAAATGTGTCAAATAATTTTTCTCAAGGGAAATTAAATATAGATAATCCTAAAAAATTGATATTGTTGCATTAGTCCTTACCTAATTGATAGTCTTGCTTAATTTGAATTTAATCCAACTATATAATAAATGTAGATATTTTATACACATATTCAGTAAACATATAATTATATATTATTATATATTATTATATTATAATTTCCAATTACACTTTTATTAAATAATATTCATTAAGATCATTATTCATGTGAAAAGTAGTTCATTTTTTATTCTTATTTTGGTTTGAAGATTCTGGTCCATCCACCATAGTCATTTTTTCATAATATCGATAATATAAATAATGTTTAAATATCATATTTTTTCATTATATAAACTATTTTAAAATCTTAATCGTTTGTTGATGAATAATAAATTACATCATGTTATGGGAATGGTAGTTACTATGTACGCATAGGTATTGTTTCAATTTTTCAAATGATGTCATAAAAATTAGGAAATTAATAATTCACCCTTACAAAAAAATTATATTATATATATATATTAACATATATATATATACATATACATGATATATGGTGATTAAAAAATGAATCACAATTCATTGTTGAGGTGGTAGTCCAAACATAAGTAAAGACAATGTTTTCATTTCCCATAGGATGGAATTGGAGATGAAAAATTGGTTTACCATAAAAATAACAAAATTTTATTATTTTAAATATACATTAATTTATTATAAAGTTTTTATTATTTTTATTTTTAATTAGGTAAAATAATAGATAAACATTAATGTACTCATTTTAGAGTTATACCTTTTCAATTGGTAAACCTCAATTTTCTTATATAATAATCATTATAGGATAGAATTTTCTTGAAACTAGAACCTCTAGGTGGTGGTAAGATTCCTTGGAGGCTATTTGGGTAGTTCTTGGTAAAGATAAAGGTCTCCTTTTGTATAAATAAGGGATAATAATAGCTTCTCAATTATATTTCTTGTGGGTAGAAAACTTATAAATAGATGAACCTTTATTATATAATATATGTTTTACTAAAGTCAAGTTGATAAGAATTTAAAAAAACTATATGATAAAAATATTATTTTCAAAATCCAATAATAAAATTAAATTAATTCATTTTTTAATATAATAAATTTATTTCTTAGGTTAACACATTTTTTAGTTCTTTTAACCCTTACAATGGTAACAATATTTTAACCATAAAAACTATTCATTATGCACAAAAATTAATTTTACCTTGTTGAATAATATGAATTATTCTAATTATAAATATAAAATACACTATACAATATTAATTTCAAATATATTTACTAAATTAATTTTAATATCTATGCTCAATCACATAAAATCCATTTGAAAGAAATGTATTTTGATGCTTAAAAATAATTTTATTCACATTAAATACCCAATACAAACAATTATATGAATGTTAATATGTTCCATTTAACATATTAATTGAATTATTTTTTTAAATCATTTATATGAAATTATTAATTAAATTAAATATTATAAAATAAATTTCACTCAAAAAGAATTTCCAAAAAAAAATTCATTTTTACCATCAAATGAATTTATCTTCACTTCTAAAAAATTTCTAATAAATTTAAAAATTATAATTAATATGTTTATATTTAATACCAATATATTTCATGAAAATTAATGTTCATTAATTATCATTATATATTCTAAATATATAAATAATTGAAAAAATATATAATGACATTATTTTTAACAATTTAATTTGATTACTTATTTCATTGGAATTAATGTATACCATTTTGTTAAAAAAATTATACAATTTTTCAATAATTTAACTATTCTGATTTATAACCTTAAATCCAATGGATATGTGTTAAATTTTACATTTAAAATTAATATTTCAATATAATATCATGATATACTAATGATAAAGGTTACATATAAAACTAGTCATAAGAAACATTGATTTTTTAAGGATAAATATATATTTAAAAGTATCCGGGTGTTACATTCTAAAAAAAATATTAGAATTTCTCCTTTAAAATTACATTTATGTATTAAGAAAATAATGATACTTCCAAAACATTACTTCCTTGGGTTCCAACATATCTTTCTAAATTTTTTGGTTTTCCACAAAACATTGACTAAGTGAGGGGTCTTGTTTCATATAACATTTTATTTTTGATCAAAAATCACTAGGATTTATCAAAAATAATAAATATCATTCATCATTTAAAAAATTGAGTTTAATACATTAAAAGTATTGAGTATTTATTACCTCAATAGAGGTACATGGAACACATCATGAACATGAGAGTGATTTAGTGGAAGTTGAATGTGAAAAGAAACAATCCCAAGGTGATCAAGTATTTCAAATTGGATAATATATCTACGGATTATATTTAAATTAATTAAAAATATCATAATCTTTATCCACATAGGTATTATTATGAATGCCACATCACCATGTTTAAAATCTAAATATTTCCAAATATAGTCAACATAACTCTTTTATCCACTTAGAGCTTCCCTAATGTGATGCATAATGGTTGTACCTATCATATCCATTTATCCCTAAGTTTATAGACTAATACTATTAATTCGACCACATAATACAAAAATATAGTATTTCTATAATTCCTTCCATATAAGGATTTAAAAGGTTCTATAATAATTCTCAAGTGATATGTATTTTTGTTAAAAAGCCACTTGTGGATGGTGTTGATTGAAAAACCCTATTAAATCAATAAAAATATTCATTAATGTATATTCTAGTGTTCCAATGATCCTCTCAGACAGAATATCTTTCAGATGATGATATGAATTTGAACATTTCAACACCATATTCAAGTCATGTAGTAAACATATCCAGAACCATAATAAAAACCTCATATTAAGATTAGATACAGTATAACTTGGTACACTACAAAACCTTACCACTTACTTATTGTATAACCCATCAATACAATCATGAGAAACCTATTCACTGATAGTAATGAAATGTGTTATCTTATATGAAGATCCACTGTGACCAAAATTTAATTATGGCCTTTATATGTTTTGGGGATTCTGATAAAAAAAATACATAGTGATGTTTACCAATATCCATTCCAATTAATGCATTGTTTGTAACATATTCTTTGACTCATTCATCTTATAAGTAACATTCGATCATAACAACCATCATTATACATACTATATATTATCCCTTCTCATTTTCCCTTATAAAAAATTCATTAGGTGATCTATATATATATTCAAACTTTCCAGATGAAAATAGAATGATGAACTAGGAGATTAATTTAATAGATCTACATTATAGTCTGGTATTGACATGACATATAAATAGTTCTAACACCATATTTTTCTATCATAATCACGGTATAAATCTATAAAATTTCTCATCTTATTATAATATTTCACATAACCCATTTATACCTCTTTAATTATTACATAGATATTTGTTTAAACACTCATTAAATAAAGATAGGATATATTCTCATTCCCCATGGTTACAAGATCCATCAAATAAAAATACTTATTTATTATATCTCTTTTAATCCTCATCATTGAAAAACTAGAATTATTTTTCAATATACAAGAATCATCATCCCTATTTACATCCTATGGTGGTAGTTTATTAAATAGTTATAATATTTAATGGAATCCAACCATCAACTTTTATAGATGTTAAATTTTTTATGGGAATATATTTCTTAGGATTTTATGATCAGTATATAAATAAAAAATTTCACCATATAGATATTCCTAAATATTTTCAATGAGATATTACCACTACCATCTGTAAATAATAATTCAGATAACTGTTTCTCATTAACCGTTTTTTGATATGAGGTATATTCTAAAACGATTTCATTCTTCTCGGTACCTTATTTTATGCACCAAAATATGTCACAATACATTTCATAATATAGGTTAGTTTTAGTATTGGTGCACTAACCAAAAATCATCTCATCTCCTTGAGTTTTTCCTCACATTCATCTATCTAAAATAACATGACTCCATTCCAGGTCAACAATGTTATTAAATTGGATAGTCATGTGAAATGTCTCAAAAATTATTGGTAATATCTAGGAAAATGAATAAAACTATGGATATCAGATAATATGGTTGGTTTGGTCCATTTTTATATAGCATCCATAATTGAATGTTAAATTGATATACACTCACTCAATGTTATAAGGCTCATGAATGAAATATTCTATGACTAAAATTCAGAATTGGTTTGTTATGTATATAACATTTCTTTATATAGGGTATTCAACAAAATCCTAAAATGATTTCAATAATCATCCATTCCATTATAATATATAATAATATTGAATATATAGACTACCACAAACTAATAAATTTATTCACCAATGAAATTATTCTTTAGATCCATGATTATATCATTGGAATTTGTTACCCCAAATGAAATCACTGTAAATTTATATCTTCCATACCAAATATGGATCGCTTTAATGGGTAAATTTTAGTTCCTTACTATCAATTGATAATATCTATAATGGAAAAAATAATGGAAAAGTGATGATATCTATATATTTGATCAAAAAATTCACTAATATTGGGAATAGAATTTTTATTCACAGTAGTTATTTTTTTAAGTTCTTGATAATCCTTAAAAAGTTCCATTGTGGCATATATATTATTAGAAAAAAGAAATGGTACACCCAATGGTGAAAAATTCATATGCATGAATCCCTTTTCTATATTCATTTATAGTTTCTCTTTTAGTTACTACAAATCAATCAGGTTCATTATATAAGAAGAAATTGAAATAGATGTATCACCAGGAGTGAGTTCTATTAAATACAAGAATTAATGTTTGAAGAGAAGAATAAAAAATCCTCTAGAAATATATCAGTACATTCTTTATGAATATTCATATACTAAAAGTTGAGTTTATACGTAATAATTTGATGTTAATATCCCTCCTTAATATATAATAATAACCATTAAATAGAAGTAATTTCCATTATAATTCTATATTCACCATCACACTCATAGAAGATGATATAATGATTCAAAATATAAAATATGCATTCCCTTGCAGGGTAATTGATTTGGGATCTTAAAAAATATTGGTAATCAATTCCAAAAACATACTAAATTTAACTAGAAGGAGAAAAAAATATTTTCCATATGCATATTCTTATAACTTAATTTTAGATATGGGCTATGGATTTGATATTTTACCATCATACCATTATTTGTTTTCAATACTAACCCAACATATAGCCATTGAGCTATAGATTTTATACCATTATCAAATTCATAGGATATTGAAGAGTATGATGATATTAAACCAAATATGAAATTTTTAGTTCCAAAGTGGATGGAAAGTGAAAATTTCACCAATTCAATCTCATGATATAAATCCCTAGTTGTGATCACATTATATTTCACTTAGTCACATGGATAAGTATGTATCTAACACTAATTGTTTTTATTAAACCATTGATTTATAACTTTATTTTTCTAATTTCCATGTTCATTCAAATATATCCTTAGTGTTTGGGTGGTGAATTCACTTTATCTATCTCTCTATACATATCATTGGATAAATTATTTATAACGCTTCAATTTTTTTTGATGGAATTTTTTTCTACATATATTTTTTTCCAAACCCATGAAGGAAATTTCTCTCAAGCTTTCATCCACACGTTTTGCATGACCAATTATTAATTTTCTCTCCTACATTTATATTATAGTTAGAATTTCCTTAAAAATACATATTTATATTTTTATACCCAAAACAATGAGAATAATAAGTATATCAAGTCATCATTTCTAGAATTAGTGAATAATGAAGTATTTCTTCATAGCTATTAGAGACTCTAATATCCAATGTATTTTTGGAACATGGTCATAATGTAAAATTAAATCAATAAATATTTCTTTAATGATGGATGTTAAATTCTAAATAAAACTATGATTTTATAGTGAAATATTCTTTATATGTTGTTGTGTATTCATCCTCATTCAACACCAGTTAGGGAATTCACATTTCATTTTCATTTGTAGACTTTATTGAATATATTTATTTAAAAATAACTTATTAATATATTCGCATGTCATGGTGTCAATTTCCCCGAATACCATTATTTTCTTGATAAAATTTCCAGAATTGATAAGATTAACATTCTAAATGATACATATAAAAACATTCTCTAGATCTGAACACTAAAGAACTGAGAAAACCCGCACACTAAGATAAAAATTTTATTCCAAAAAAACTTTTGAGGAAAAGTGGGAACCAAAACAAATTTATAAAGTTAAATACTACAATAGATTTCAAAATTAGTAAAAACAAGGCATAAAATTATTGGTGTCACGTACCTTGTAGATATTTTCGAAAAAGGAATGCCCATTCATGTTTTTTCTTCTTTGAGTAAATCTTCATATTGGCTAGGCTGCTTGTCCCATGTGTGATAATACTACTAAACATTAATCCTCCCCTCATTGAAACCTTGGGAAATGTTTTTATTTTGTTTACTAATCCAATCCATTTTCTCCTCATTAGCTTCCACCAGAGAGAGTCTTCCCAAAATTCTATCCTTATCTTCCTCTTGTCATTGAGCAGGAATGGGACTATGGAAAGATCCTCATTTGAATGTATAATAAGAGTTAGATGTTTACCATCCCTATTTTCCTCACATTCTTCCTTAGTCTCTTCTTATTTTTCCTCCTTATTATATTTTTCGTGATTCTGATCTCCATTATCGTCATTTTGGAGGGTCTCGTCTTCCATTATTACACCCTTATTAGATGAATGTGTTTACATCAGTTTTGGAATGTGTGAATAATATTTGAATCCTTTTGATTTTTTCCTCTCGGACAAAATGCATTTACCGGAGTCTCTACTAACCTTTTTTTCATTCTTTCTTATTTGGTAATGGAGTCATTTCCATTGAAATACTTCTAAACTATCCACTAATAGATGGCTATAATTGGAATCAGCTGATTTAACCTCATCTTGAACCTGACCCGGATCTTGGAAATCCAAACCTTCAATGTTTTTGCTCAGAATTGTCATTAGGGCTTGCGTGATGGAGCTTAGCCTAAATTATTACTTCTCTATTCCACTTTACACCTTAGAGGATGCCTTCATTCAATATCACACAACCTTCAAGTAGGATGAGACCATTGATATAAAAGTGTTTGGGTCAATGGAACTGAAAACACTAACATCATCTGACCCCATGTTCCTTGTTGTGATTCTCGATGGAAAACATGCTCCTCAAAACAAGAATTTAATTTCAAACCATCGCCAATAGAGTCTGGATGGATTGCCTCGTCAAGCAAAGACCCTTTGTGTAAACTAGTTCTAGTCTGCTCAGCCTCAATGCTGTTATCAACCTATCCCTTTTCACCTAGAGAAGAACCTAATAAATAAAGGTGACACTTACCAAAGAATACTACCTCTGGGCCTGAGTCCAATATACCAAAAACCTATTCCCCTTCATCTCAAGGGGCCTGCATCTAGATTTGGACACCCATGTTCTATATCAGGCAGGCTAAAACATCCAACACAATTGGGTTAGTAGGAAAATGACCATAAAGAACAGAAATCATGGCTTAATTAGATCTCTAAAGGTTCTTTGAATTTGAATTGATCCCCAACAGCGTCACTTCATGAAGTTCAACACCAGAATAAATTAGGTAAACCACACAACGATCATCACAATTTTCATCCCTATCCTTCAACATATGCACTTGACTGAACATACACTCATGACGATACACTGAGTCTAGGTACCCAATCTAACCATAGGAGACATAGTAGTTAGTCTAAAAATATTAGACAATTGCATGATTCCACCTAAATACCACTCAAATATATATCCAACCCTAGTCTAGTGTCACTTTAGAGACATAAACCTTTATGAGAATTCAGGGGGATACAGGATGGATAATAGAATCCATTCGTCTATCCGAGAAAAATAATTAACCATTAAGATTCCATAAAACACTTAAAGAAGAGGTATTTTGAAATGGAAGAGGGAGTTCTTATAGACATACACAAATCAATGAGGTTGGAGGATCTCGCTGCATATTGAAATAGAAAGACTGCTGAAAGAGGAAAAATAAACAACCATTACAATTGCAAGGGGCACTGGACCACGTGAAAAATAGTTATGACTTGGTCATGAACCTAATCATGACTTTTTGTCTATCAAAGATCTCATCCACCACACCATTATATTAAATCCGTGAGTTAAAGAAAAACTGATCAAACCCTTTGATTAAAGATCTATATTGATAAAAATGATCCACTAGAGGTAGGATGAAGAGATTTAAAGCATTAGAGAGCTATAAAACTGGTAAAGGAAGCTGAGGAGATCATTCATGAAAATCTGGAACCTTCAGTCTAAGCGGGAACTCTGAGACTTTTAAGAGAGAGTCCGGGGGAGAAAAAGGATTGAAATGGGGCTGGCGAGCCGAGGAGGGTGGGATAAGAGAACCTCCCCCATCCAAAGATGAGGGGGATCTAGGAACACTACCATATATTCCTAGGTAATCATTAAGAGGGTGACAGGATGGAAGGGCGACGACAGTTTCATGTGTCACTATTTGAGACTATATTTTGTATAGAATTAACGTATTTCTCACTAAGAGGTAAATTCATGGAACCACTGCAAGAATGAGAATTATTCCAAATAAAAGAACAATTTGAGTGTTTATAATTTTTTTGGCACATAGAATACCAAAATTAATCATTTTAACATTCATTTCATAGAGATATTTTTTTTGATAATTAGGACAAGACATGAAAACCCGGCTTCATTTCAATAGTTTTCTCAGGATGATAATTGTTTCTTTTTTTCCTTCACATTCATTTTTTAATGGTTACTCCTAGTTCTATCCATTGAATAAAATTGAATGTCATAATGTGATCATAATTAATCATTAATGAATGTGAGAAATCATATAATCATAAAAAAATTCAAAATATGTCCTAAATTATGAAACCTTCTTATCAAGCAATGATAGTTTATGCAACTCCTGTCATTTATATTCTAGTTTTACACATTATATAATATATAAAAATAATTAAACCCAAATTTTATACCACTTGAGGAAACATAATCATTTTATATATAAATATTACATCATTTTAGATGAACATTTAATACATTACACAATAGAACACACCCAAAAACCGTAAAGGTATATTGTCTTAAGAGACTAGAAAAATTAAACAAATATTTCATGAAGGATATTCAACATCTCCAAAAATTTTACTCTCACATGTAACAATTCAAAGGAATACCCTTTTTAAAAAAATGCTTTACAACCAAGAGAAATAGAAACAAAATAAAGGGTGAGATAAGGGACACAATAATGGTTTGAAATGGTTCGATCAATAAATGAGTATAATTGAAAATAAAATAAGGATATGTGTATGATATCATGATCACAACATGTGAATGTCAAACGAAATTATTCACGAAACATTAATCATAATCCATGGAATAATCAATTTTCCAATGAGACGGCATAAGTTAAAAGAGTGTGGAAGTATCAATAAAATCTAATGATCCAGGAGAATATATTATATGTAAATGACATATTTTTTTGAAATAAAAATGGGAATATAAATTCATTTTATTAGACAATGATCACTTCTAAGACTATAATAGTGGATAAATAGCCATATCGTATTGGGTTCACACCTTATTCTCATAGTTTCTTTACACAATGCTCACTATTAAGACTATCATAATAGACAGAGTCCCATACTGGGATACCATTCAATATAGAATGAATTGGAGGGACATATAATTCTTGGAAAAACTATAACATTAAAAACTATACATAGGTCTGAAATAATATAACAATAACATTTTTCATAACATTACTCATACAAAAGAGGTTGGTTTCATAATGATTTCATCCTAGAAAAATTAAGTCAATGAAAATTATCATGCTTCATAAAAGAATACATAAAACATAGTCAATATAAAAAATCTATATAAATAAAGATCATGGTGTCATAAAATATCATACCCAATAATCCATGATAATTTTTAAAATTGATGACCTAAATTAAAAGTCTCTTTTATAAAATATTTTTAAGTATGATTTGAAAAAAAGTAAATATCAATTTCTGTATAATACCATTAATAATATAATATTTATAGAAATATATTTAAATACTTTCTAATAAAAATAATGGACTCTAGTATACTATGCATCATGAAGATGGAATGACATGATAATGGGAAATTATTCTTGTATATTATATGTTAAATGGGAACATTATTTTCACTCATAAAATAGAAATAGTTACTCATGCAGAATAAAATTTAAAATATTCATTTTTAAAATTTTTAATAAAGTAAAATGTTGTAAAAAATATATACTTTATTAAATTAATAAGTACCATTGAGTGGATAGTAAGTTGAAACATTTAAATTAATAAAAATTAATATCATAGAATAAAATAGATTCAGTTCAAAAGGTATGTATCATCTAATATCCCCCATTTCAAATTCTAGGTAGACAATCCCAAAATGAAATGAGATTGTATCATATACCCTTTCTTGAAGTCACATACATCATTATATGTATTAAGAAAACCTATAAAATAATTTATATATATTAAAAATTAATTTTATACTCATATTAAAATATATAATTCTATATATCATTCCTCTATAATTTCTAATTTCCCTATTATTTACAGTTTTTTATTAAAATCACAATGATGGTGAAAACTGGTCAGTGTTCCATGCATGTTTCAGTTTGAGTGTTCCCATAAAATTAACATCATCATGTTTTCATCATTAAAAGAATAATAATCAGGTAAATATTATGATATAATATCATTATATTAATTGTCATAACCATTCATATATGGTTTTGACGAAAAATGAATTGTATCAAAACGTGGAGATGCTAATTCATACATATGCATAAGTAATGATAATATTTTTCAATGGTTGGAAGGAAAAAAGTTAAATATTAATTCAAATTTATAGAATAATTAATAAATATTAAATAAAATATATATTAATTAAATTCATATTTATTACCTTCCATGAAAGGCAATGATGAAAAATAAAATACATCACTTCATGGTGGTGGTAGTCAACACATACAAATGAGAGACGTTTTTAATTTCCTATAATATGGAAAACAATATTAAAAGGGTATGTACCATAAAAAATAAATTTTCATTATATTTTAGATACTTATCTTTTTATAATATCATGGTTTTGATATGTTTTAATGAGTTATTATTGGAAATAAACATGAATGAACTCAGTTTATAGTTATAACTCATATTTGGAAAATTACCATAGGCTTACACATCTGGCCTCATATATTAGTATTTTTGTTATAACAGGAACTGTAGGCCATGGTGAGAAAGATTAGGATGGTGTTTTGGTAGATGTTTGTTGAGATAAATGGCCCATGTAGTTTAGACAAGTGATAGGTTTAGGTTCCCTTCAAGAACTGAAATTGGGGGAGAACCTGAAAATACAGGAAATATTTGTATGTAATGTATCTCTTATTTAATTATTGTTTCTAAAAATTTTCAAATACCTAAATACCGTAAATTTATTTTTGAAAAATATCTCAAAATATAACTAAATATTTTTTTTGAAATTTTATCCTTATAACATAGGTTGATGTCGCTTTTAAACTTTTAACACTTACCATGGAAACGTATTTTTTACCGTGGTAACAATTCATTAATGAAAAAAAATAAGTTTCAATAATTAACAAATATAAATTATTTTTATTCCTAAAATATATTCTACTTTATAATATTCAATTTCTAGAAGCGACATATATTAATTCTAATATCTATTCATAAAACACTTAAAACCCATTATTAGAGAACATGAAATTTTGGAAATAAAAAATATTTAATTGTAATTTTTATCCTAGCAATAAACATTATAATAATGTTGATATTTTTAACCATTTATATTTTTTAATCATTTCATTAAAAAATTTCATAAATAGTGATTAATTAAAATTGATAAGATAAAATACATTGTGTAAAAAAACATTTAGCCAAAAAATAAATCTATTTACAATTAAATGAATTTATCTTAACTTAATAACATTCTATAATGAAAACCTGAATGATTTTCAATTTATTTACATTAAAAATAAACATATTTCATCAATATTAGAATTCATTAGTTAAATAATATTTTTAAATATATCAAGATAAAATTCAAAAATGATATTATTTTTATCATTAAAAATTAAGTACACAATTCATAGGAATTAGTCAATACTTTTGAATTAAATAAATATATTATAAAAAATATTTATAATTTAGTCATCCTTATTTATATTGACTAGTCCAATTGTTTGATTTTTCAAATCAAAATTAATTATAATATTTCAAACATATATCAAGGAATAATTAATTTAAAGTTTTTCTATAATGAGATTTACCAAACACATTAATTTCATAAAAAATATATACATATTCAAAAATATATCGGTGTTTTGTAAATAAATTTTTAAAATAAAGTTTCATTATATATATATATATATATATATATAAAATCTATTTACATTTATTTAAATATAATTTAAATTATCCAAACATTTTATAAAAATATTATATTAAAAATCAAATCATACAACCCATTCCATATACAAATGAGATCAATAACACTTATTTTCAACGGGCATAACTAAATTAAAAAAAATCATAGGTATATGATCATTATTTAAACATTATTCTACACCATGGACTATCCCAATTTATATGTTTTAAATATATTCTATAACCATAATAACTATAATCGATGTTATATAAGAAAATATAAATATAACTAGTAGGAAAGATAACCTATTCAAATCCATTTTATTACCCATGCGAGTAATCATAAATAACTACCAATCACATCCATATATTAATATAATCTTATACTGACCGTATTTTATGATTAATTGAAAATAATATGTCAAAATAACGAAATATCCATATATCATATATTCAAAATAATGTTAAAATATTTATATACAAAAGTGAAAATTACCTAATCAAATTATAATACTAGAACCATAACCAATTAAATTCCAATTATGTAAAATGAAATACCTAACCTTCCATTATAAAATTAAATTTATTTATAAATATGAAAAAAAAATTATAAATTATAAATTAAAAATAATGGAAAATTATCTAGGACACCAACCATCACTTAAATGGTGATAAACTATTTTAATTTATCTTAACTAAGATATCTACAATTTCAATACTCTAAATAAAAATAGTTATAAAGATATTTTAACATGAAAAAATTCAATACTAAAATAAATTAAAATATTAGTTCAACCAAATATTAAATATAAATGACTCAAATGAAGAACATCAATAAGATGAGACGACCTCATCATGACCCTTTATAAGGAACATCTCTAGATCCAATTCTAATCAAGGGGAAAGAAAATGTTCTTATACATGGAAATAAAAATGTTTACATGATAAAACTAATGTATTTAATCCACATATCGTTAAAATAATTAATGTTCATGATGGTGAAATTATGACCACAATAATTCTAAAAATTTTACATAATCATCATCATGTAGTTTGTAAATCCAATATTATTAATAACAGATTAATATGTACCCAATAAAATAGTATCATCCACTTCTTGTCAATATAAATAGTTCATCAACATTGATTTTCCCACTAGCTAATAGGGAGAATAATATTATGTTCAATGTTTATATCAGTATCTGTCACTGTACACCCTTCCTTCTAGAAAATGGAAAATATACTTTTTGATATTATAAATATTATTCCCAATAAAATCCCACACTTTAAAACAATGAGAATAATATGTAAAATACCCCCACTCGATTTTAAATAAAAAGTTGAAATTCAATCCTTTATCATTCAACTAAATTCTTAATTTTTTCATTTTAAACATAATGAAAACCCATTGGCTAATAAAAAATCTCCATTTAATTCTTTTCAATCATGAAAAACTAAGCCATTATTCTACCTTTATAAATTGACTTATCATGATCAATAATTCCTAAATAACACAATAAATTTAATTAATAAAATAATCCACATAACTATACTTCGAAACTATGATTACATTAGTAAACCCCTCTCTCCAACAACAATGATTGTGGAACAATGTGTAGATTTATTTTTTATTCCTAATTATTTGAGATCAATCAAGTCCCAAAATTATGGTTCTTATCATATTAAGGTACGAAAATAGAAACCCAAAATATCCTTATGGTCCTATTAAAAATTGGACTTAAATTTATAAAACTTAATTATTTTCAAAACAATACAACCATCAGTTTCTATATGTGTGATCAAGTCTAAAAAACATTTATCTCCTTGAACATCAATCATATAAGGATATATATATAATGGTAATCAATGAAATAAAATATTGATTATTAAGGCCTAATAAAAATCTTACTTAAATTAATTATTTCAACTTCCATCCCATTATAGAAATTCAATCATCTCATTCACCAAAAAATTAGTTTTACATTTCAATAACTAGCTAAATCACATTATACTCTTGATTCTGAGAATTAATTTTTTTTAAAAGAAAAATATATCTCGTTGGAGCCTATATATTATTATAAAAATTAAATATTTCAAATACATAATTTCTCGACTATAATTTCTTTAAAAATTATATTATCCATTAAAAAAACCATTTTAGAATACTCTATAATCTTTTTTCCTAACTATTTCACAAGGATAAAATATAAATAAATATCCGATAAATGTATACCCAAGTCAACCCATTCTATGGAATGATATTTTTTCACTTTTTTCAATATCTAATTAATATTACCATACCAATTGATAACTAGTTTTTGATCATCTATTTCAGTTAAAGACTAATTAAAAAAATGTTTGGCATATTTTGTGAAATAGAACAAATCCACCTATTGAAAATTTAGTTTATCATGTATTTGTAAATTTTGAAACCTAATCCCTCATTAGATATATATCCATTTTCAACAATTAATTCATATAAATAAAAATAATACTATATTCATGAAAAAATAATTTTCCCCAAAATATAATTTGTGTAAACATTTAATAAATTATAAATAGCATTTAATTTGACATGAATGATCATGATATACTAACATAAATCAATGTAAATGACATAGATTTTAATAGTATCCTACACATGATACTATAATGATACATGAATATAATATAAAATTGATCCCCATTTATCCATAAGTGTTATATCGAGCCCGATCCATTATTTATCATAACTTATATCTCAAAACCTCGCTCATATATAAAATAACACCCCCAAAATTAGCACATACCATTTTAACATATAATTTATCAATGATTATGTTGTCCAGAGAAACATAAAACCTACCTTCCATGTCCTGATTATCTATATATTTCTCAAAATAACTTAATTATGAAAACCAAACACCAAAATACCATTTTATAACATCCCCTAGTTCATGTCCAAACATATTGAACAGATTACAGAAGTCATGATTCCATAAGATAGAGTCCTATTAATACTAGAAACAATTTTCTTATTAGTGATAACCTAATACAAACATGGAAATACAATT
Source organism: Viscum album (assembly GCA_963277665.1). Lineage (NCBI taxonomy): Eukaryota > Viridiplantae > Streptophyta > Magnoliopsida > Santalales > Viscaceae > Viscum > Viscum album. The sequence continues at coordinate 72,025,658 of OY728134.1, read as the reverse complement.
CCCTCTTGATTAACCATTAATTTTATGAACAAAATACTAAAATTATTTCATGACCTGTATATACATTACACATACCAACATGTGTAAACCATAAAATGTTACGATGGTGTCACATAGTATTGTAAAAAAATTAATTTTTAGTTTATATTAATTCATGAATCCATAAGGAATAATTATCCACTAATATATAAATCTTTTTCTAAAAATAAATATATCATATTGGACAATGTACAATACATGTATAACATAAATATTTTTTAGCAAATATGTCATTCTATGCTTGAACATTTATGTTATCACTTAATGACTAATCATCATCCATGAACCTACAAATATAAAGTGATTAATCATGATCTAAGATGACATATTACTATAAATAAATTGTCTAACATATCTTCTTAAAATGAAACACATGTGATGGACATGGGAAGGGGTGAGACTAATAATCATATAGGTTTCTCCCAAAGTACTAAACTCAATAACTTTCAGTTATAAAATGGCAACATATGAATGTTTATAGTGAGTTACATTGACTCCACTAGAAACATATAAAACCCTTATATGTGTGAGAAGCTTACTAATATATTTACTCAAAGAATGAAAGGGAATATAAGATCGTATAATAGTCACAATTTTTAAGGATAAAATAAAATTTAGTTTTCATCATTTTATGTTTATATTTCTACTTTTTTACTACTGAAATGGTTAAAATATAATGAGATGTGAATTTAGAAAAAATAGGGTTTTTTGGAAAAATATTGTTAAGTGCTAAAGAAATAATAAGGTACATAAAGATGTCCCTATTATTTACGCTTCGAGAGGGGGTATAATTCATGTAAAAACACATTTTGTTAATCAGTATAATATGTAGTCAAGAAGATATAATCTACCATAATCCATTGTTAAATAGTAATAAATATAGACAAGATAAACTACTCAAATTTTTATGAATTTTCAATGTTAAAAAATAAAATATAATAATAGAAAACATATAATGAAATAATTATATCAGGTTCCATAAAATAATTCAAAAATTATATTAATGAAATTACCTTAAAAGATATAAAATATTGATTTCAACGGAACAATTCACTTTGAATCTATAGATGTTATTGGATAAGTAACTATATCTAGATGAAAAAATTTCAAAAAAAATATTTAATTGATCTAAACTATCTGAATATAGATGTTCAATTCATAAACTCCCTTGACACTCATTGGAAATTATAAGATCTATCCCTTAGATCCTTTTCATTGACAAAATAAATGTGACATATTCTTCTTACCCTTTTATAAAACTACATTTTTGTAATACATGTTCATAATCATAAAATCAATTCAATAAAAAAAGACCATAACGAAAAATTAAAACTAGAAGTATTAGGGAAGTTATAATGATTTCTGAAAAAATATATAATCTAGAGAAAGTATGAAAAAATATACTAATAGAAAAATTGAATCACCAAGATGGTGAAAATACCTCGAACGGAGATGCGAAAAAAACCTCAACATTATATTATATTGTTCGAAAACCCTCAATATCTATTTGTAGGTGTTGTAATAACAAATTTCCCAATAATAGTCATGTAGTTCAATGAGGAAAAGTATCTACTCATAAAATTGGAAGGTTCATCAGGATCTTCCTTTTTCCATACTCCACTAAACACTATAATATTTTTTAAAATAAACGGACTACGATAATACGATGAAAAAATCTTAATTAGATGTTAATATAGCATAAAAAACTAAAAAAACCTCATGTTATCAACTTTGAAATATTATGTGTATTTTTTATTTCAAAATAAATGATATGGAAGAAGTTATTTAGAAAATAACATAATAATATCACATATTTTAATATACTAATATATGTAGGAAAAGTTCTATTAAACTATAATGAAAGTAAATAAACACCCTATAAAATAAAAAAAATTATATTAAGTATGATCTAAAAACTAAAAATCTCACTCATGGGAAAAAATACATGTGATAATATCATTTCTCCCCTTTTTTAAATATAAACATACCAAAAAATCCCATTCCTAACACTTTATTATTTTCTTGATAAATATTACAAAATGATAGGAATGAGAAAGTTTTGTAATAATGATATTTACTAATGTTAATCATGTGATTTTATTTATCATCAAGTTTTATATACGTTATCTCTTTACGTATTATTAATCCACTATTAATTAATTGTTATCCGTTTCTATTCAGTGTTCATCTACTCGTTCATTTTTTTATGATAGTGACATGAAATAATTTTATTCTTTATTAAAAGCTACATTCTTATCATGAAGATATAAGATTTCATATTTATTCACCATAATAAATTTATCTATCATTATAATATTTCAGAACTATTATTGAAATTCATCTCAAATTTTTAATAGGTCAGCCTATAACTCCACCTGTAAATATAAAATAATCCGATCAAATCATAAAATCTAAAAATACAGACTATTATAATTAAAAAAACATTGTTTTGAATTCATTTCTTATATAATTTATGTACCAAAAGACACTATGTCTATATACTCAATAAGAAATGAAAAAGGCCTTTGATATAATCTACACTCGAACATGGTTTGGGATCAAAAATTTCCTTTGAAGCTGATATTAACATTGATTAAACACCATTAACTTTTAAATTATTATATGTACATAACTCCTTTTTATGTGTAATAGTTTTAATATTTATACAATTATATGAATTTACTTTATATTCTTATTTATTTTTATCATGAAAATTACTTTTTTACTTTTGGAAAAATCAATTTCTTAGATTTTGTATCACTACTTGTTTGAATTTTTTATTAGATTTTTTCTATAGATATACATAAAAAATTTATATATCCTCATATTTATAATATATATTTTAATTCAAAACTTAAATGGAACATAATAAATTGGAAAAATTATATTAGGAAGTACATTTTGAATATGGTGTTATAGTAACTTCACAAGGTGGATATTTCATTAATTTGGCATATTCCAAATCATATTCTAGTTCAATATAATTTAAAAAATTATCTTGTTGTGGATATTATTAGAATTTATATACTAATTTAACATCATCTAACATAACATTACACTTTATAATTCTAATATGACATGTTGAATAATCTAATTTCCTCCTTTGTGATCTTTTAGTTTCATTACCAACTTCGTTTATAGTCATTCGTGGGAAAAATCATGAATGATTCATGATTCAAGAAATAATATTATAATTTTTATATAACTTATGGTTAACTTTTTTTTTATATAAAATAATTAACATCATATTTTTAAAAAGAAAATAATTATTTTTAGATATCTATTCTTCAATTATTCTTTTAAGTACATTAGATTTCTTGTATGATGGTCTTCTGTTTAGTCCACATAGATTTCTCATCAATTTCTCATGAAATTATATCCTTCATGGTAATTTAGATAAACCTATCTATAATTTACATATAAAATAATTTCTCACGAACAAAAATTATATATCAGAATAAATCAAACCATATATGTTTACTGTAACTGAAGAATATATATACGTAAATACTTATAAAAACATTCATTAACATAACCCACAAATAATCTTATTTCATGATTCCTTTCTTTATACACTATATATATTACTCATATTTAGTATATATGGAATTGAAAAAAGGGTGATCAGGGAAGCTATTTAAGGGTGATCAAAAGAAATAAAAATCAAATATCACTACTTAGAATGAGATTGAAATGTGGGTATGGGAATAAAATCATGATGGATGAATATAAAATAATAAAAAATACATAATAAATCATTCATAATAAATCATGATTTTTGATGTATGTATTTTGGAATATGAGGTGATTCAACCAATTTTAGAAACTTGAGTTAGTTATCACGAGACAATAAAACATAACATAATGATAACGAATGGACTATAGTAATTTAAAAAGAATTTGAAATATATATAAAAACACATCATATGTTTTTTATAGATATCAATACCATCATAACATAATGGATATAATCCTATAGTGGATTTGGTTCACTCCATATTCTATAAACAAATAGGACAGAGTCCCATAGGGGTTTTAGTTTAGACATAAATCTCATATACATATTTAATATAGTCCCTTTGTGGTTTGAGATAACACTAAATTCCCATAAACATAATAGAAAGAGTCTCTCATGGGATTGTATTTACACCCCACTCTCATATAGAGAGTGGATAGAGTCTCTTTGGGGTTTTTAATAACTCCCCACTCCCATACACATAGTTGATATATAATATTAGGGGTTTGTGTTCACTCCCTATTTCCATAAAAATTGTTAAATGAGTCACATGTGGGTTTGGGTTTACTCAATTTTCCCATATATATTGTCTCTAGTGTCCTTTAGGGGTTTGTGTTCAACCTCCATTCCCATGTAAATAATAGATAGAGTCTCATATGGGTTTTCTGTTTTCTCCCCATTCATATATTCATAGTATTTGTATGCCCTTATGATTTCTTACTTCCCCTTCCTTATCAACTAATGAGATATAAATATTTACTCAATTAATTAGAGGGATATATTATTTTTGGACCACCCAAAAAATTATGAAAAACTATACATTTTTGTATCATATTAAGATGAAAACATTTATAATTCCATCATAGTATAATCAACTAGGAAAATGAAATATGTTTTGTAAGAATTATAAAAATAGATAAAAATGAACATTTATAGAAAGAATGTGGATGATTCGATTGAAATGTATCCCCAGAGAAGTATAATAGATATTAATGTGAATTTACATAGACTAAAAACACTTTATGTTAACATTAAATAATTACGTGAATAAATGCGATGAAATATTCAATAGAGTTTTTATATAATTTATATTAGAATTAAAATGACTATTAAAACAATTGTTATTGAAATTGAATGGGAATATAAATAAATATAACATTGGAAAAATATTGAATCATTGAATAGAAGATTAATAATAAAAACTATTAAATATGTACGGAGAATGTTCCAGTGTGATGAATGTTTAAATTGAATACATTTAAACACTTGTTATAAATGTTAAATTAATTACAAAAATAATATAATAAAGTATTAAAATAGGTATAAGGACATAAAAAATATAATATTCATTTTATATAGTGGCGTTTGAAAAACAAAAACACCTAGGTACCCCTTTGGGTCAATCCTTATCTCTCCACATAAAGAATGGAAAGGACCCACTAAGCCAATTTTATTAAAATTCAATTTCCTAATTGCTCAGGTAATTTTAATGGGCCCATGTCCATGTTTAATGTTTTCCACTGTCCCAAGAAGGTAATTGAACGAGGCCCTTATGTGTAGTGAATAAATAAATTATAACATCAAAAAATCATGACACATTGTGGATCTATCCTGTATCATCATTTCATTGTGTCATTCTATGTTTATGTAGGTAAACCCTGCTTAAAACATTAAAAACGATCTCTGGGATGAGGATTAGTTTATGGATATCAATACAACTACTTCTCTTTTGATCCTCCCACCCATTACCACTTTGCATGATACCACATTTCAACACATTCTAGTTGTAACATATCATCTACTTGGTCATATGAGTATTAGTGTCACCCGTCTACATCCTAGTTTTTTCCGATTATAGAAATTATCATGTTTTGTTTCCCTCTATTAAATAACATAAGGATACCCCTCCACTACCTGTCATAAATCTATGTAGATTGAGGGATAGATGATAAGTTCCAATGTGATCATCCATCTTTTAATCAACCAATTAAATGATAAATTTGTGATGTATTATGGTGTTAGCTTCCTATTCACGTATTTCCCTCTACCTTATAGAATTCTATCACCTCGCTACATGACTTTGGTGAACCAACATACCAATGAGATGATATCCCAAAGACATCACCATAAATCCAAATTAGGATTAATAGTATAACTATTATAACACCAACACAACTCTTATAAAACTATAAATTTATTGTGAATGTAAATGTTAAAATTATTCTCCCATCCAGATTTGAAACCATGATTTTCAAATATAATTTGAGGGTGATTAAAAGTATTTTTTAGTTCAAATTATTTAAAAATTGAAGGTTAAATGGTTAATCTAAAATTAAACCCCCTAAAATAAATGATTTTTCAGAGAGAATAAACTATATTGTTTCCATCATTTTCAAATTAGAGATAAAATGTATTTATTTCTATGTAATGTTGGAAACAAACCCTTATCATTTGGGTAAAATTTTAATAAAAATACAAAGAAAGAAAGAAATTGGGTTTGATTTTCAAATACTCTAAATCGAATGAAAATTATGATAAATGTAATGCATGGGTAGAATATATTTCAAATAAAAGAGAATAATTGATGAATAAGATATATACCTCAATGATGGTAAATTGAAATGAGATTCCCTTACTTTAGACATTATTATTATTAAAAATATTCTACATACCTATATAATAATGTTTGGTTTATAATTCTCATGTATAAAAACATAATTCATATTAATTTTACTCAATTATAATAATTTTTTTCTCTTTATTAAATACATTAAAAAATAATGTAATATTAATATTCATGTCTAAATTGTTTCATTTTTATGCACATGTTTCAAATTATTTTATATCATGTCCATGATAATTTATTTAGTTTTTATAATATAGAGAATGTTAAATATGATATAATATATTTCTAACATATAGTTCTATAATCACATATTTGTTTCATGAAACTTATTTTTTAGATTTTCATTGACTACATAAAAATATCAACTTTAATGATTACCAAATTAAAAAAAGAACTGAATTTATTGGGGAATATAATCTTCTACTTTAGATCTCATTATTTTCAAAATAATACTTTATCAATATTTATTTAATAATTTTACACATATTTAAATTTTCATAGTAATTCTAGATATAAACTATTTTACATTATTCACGAAGGTAGTAAAGACAACCAAAATAAGAATCAATGATAACAATTGAAAGAGTAAGAATATTTTATTATAAGTCAATATTGTAAATTTAATATGAGGTAAATGATGTAAATAAATTATTTATTGGTATGCCAAATATATGGTTATGTGAATGAAGAATAAAATTAAGAGTGGTTAGGAATTCTATAACACTGTGATTATAGAAAAAAAAAAACTTATAGAAAACATCATCGAAATGAGAGGATTGGGACTTCTAGTAAGGGCCATAGCTTAAAAAAGATAGAGAGTAATGTTAGGTAGATAATTTTGTATGTGTTTAGGTGGGAACATATGTAATTTTGTGGGTCGATATGGGTAGAGATGGGGTCATTCTGAAGGTTACAAAAGTTATTTTTTTAAATTAATTAATTTCTTAATCTGTACCAAATGTGTTTTTTACTTAAAATGGATCCAAAGTGGAAAAAATATTTGATATATAATATGGGGATGTGGATAATTCCTCAATCAACCCATTTAGAGATAAAATTTTTTTATATTATAAATCAATTCCCATTAGTAAAGCCTTTTACATCATATTTCCCTTACCAAGGTACCATAATTTTTATTTGAGTAACATATTTTTTTGACTGAAAATGAAAATTACATTAAAAAATTACATAATAAACATTATTATGAACAGAAAAGTCATATTTTTAATAATTCCTAATGAAGATAAAATTAATTTTCATAATAAAAATCATATGGTTTGAAAGAATTATTAAGAATGTATTATTATGAAAAAATGTATTTAATGTTTCTCATTAAACAAGTAATAATCATTATATATATTTTCAGTTATTATTTTTGATATATAATGAAAAAATATAATTAAAACAATTCTTTAATAATTATAATTTAAAATAAAATCAGAATAAAAACATATAGAGAAAAAAATATTTAGAAATATATTTTTAAATATTTAAATTTTGTATCATTGTTACTAACAAAATAATAATTATTTCATGAAATGTTTTCATTATATATATATATACATATAATAAATGTAATTAAATTTCGTTCTCAAATATGATGACATAATGATTTAAATTATAATATATTATTTATAAATTAAGAATTTAAAAAAGAAAAAATTTATGTTCAACCAGGAATAAATAAATTGGTATTCCTTTTAATTAATAAATTATAAGTTGGGTGTAGTCATTTTATTTTAATAATCATTAATTAATTTCTTAAAATTAATTTCATTAATATAATTATTTAAAATTCAAAAATTTACTGATAATATGTAACTGACATGTTTTTCTTTTGTAATCAAGTATTTTTTCCAATTTAATTGGTATATTTTAATTACATTCCAAATAATATTGGTTTATTTCAAGAAAATTAACTAAATACATATTTTTAATGTGTAAATAAAATTTATTTATAACTACAAGATACCAATAATTATAAACTGGTAAGTTGTTTACTCTTATTATACAACATAATTATATAGCTTTTTATAGAAGACATTTATGATTATATTACCTTGATCTTATACATGAAATTCATTCCATTATATCTTCTTAAATAATAAATCTAATTCCAAAACTAAAAACCATACAATATACAATGTTAGTATTTATCAGTACTAAAGAAAAGTTAAGATAAGGTCTCCCTTTATCAATGATAAAAAATAACTAATAAAGGGTACCCTTTATTAGTGTTTTTTAACCCCATTAAAGGGACCAATATCAGAAATTTAATTCAATGTTGATAAAGGGTATTCTTTATATACGCTATTATAATGTTGATTAAGATCTCGATCATGCGTGCATGTCCCATATTGAAATAAATGATATTTAGTCGCTTATTTATATAATATTCCACCGAAACCTAATATCAAAATCTTATTGTAGGGATGCTCTCCCACATACACTCTTCAAACACCCATATGGGCCCTCAGCCCCTTGTGGGCCTTGGAAAACTCTATACATTCTATGGGATTTACCCACCCCTACCCACGATTGGGTCTAACACGACTTGACCCAACACCCAAACTATTCTGACATATACATGACCTGACCCACCCTCCCTAGTGATCAATGTACCATAATTTTGATATATACCAATAAAAATTACAATTATTATAAAAATTTAAAAATATTAAATAAAAAAAATTAAAAAATAAAAGTAAAAAATTGATTTTTTTAAAAAACTAGAAATTAAATTATTATTAATAACATTAATATATAATAAAAATTATAAATATCAATAAATACTTTGTATTAAATATAGTTATATAAAATGAATAAATTGAAATAATTAAACTATTAAATTCGAAAAATTTTAATTATTAATTAATTATAAATAAAAATGAATAAAATTATTATACATATATGTTATAAATCTGAATAAATTGTATATATTAGATATAGTTATATAAAATGACAAAATTTTAATAATTAAAAACATTAAAAATGAATACATTAAAAATTTATTAGCAAATTTAATAATGAAAAAAATATTAATAAAAAGGAATAAATTTAATGTATATATATAATAATTATAAATGGTATTAAATAATATATATCCAATGTTAATGTAAAAAATGAATAAAATGTAATAATTAAAATCATATTAATTTCTTATTCATTTTTAACAATTTTTATGCATAATTATTCACTAATATATTTAATATTTTAAATATAGAAATATATTCATATATATTTCAATATATATATATATCAATATATATATAAAATTTCCTAAAATATTATTTATATAATAATAAATATTCATGCTTACATTAAATTAGTCATATATATAGCGAAAATATATTTATAAATAAAATTTAATATTAATTTAAAATATTGACTAAATGTATCGAGTAAAGGACATTTAACAAAAATATTTCTAATTTTTCAATTTTACATATATGAAATGTATGTTACATTAATTTCAATCATAAATATATGTAATTAATGTATTTTTATATAAAATTCTCACACATAATATTCTTGTAATAATTTTAATTTTTAATATAAATTTAAAATTATATTTATTAACATAATATATTAACATATATTATGTTTCTAGGGTGTAAATTTCATAAGCTCATATATTTTAATTATATATATAATTTATTACACTCTAATATTTTTTTATAATTTATTAATTTGTAAGATTATTTATTCATTGATAATCTCATTTTTTTAATATTTTTGTAATTTATTTTTTTTTACAGTTTTTCATTGTTCCATATGTTTGTAATTTTTTCCATTTTCAAAATTTAATTCCACATGTTTATTCGTTAACATTTAATTTTTTATTATGGTTGTAATTTATATAATTAAAACGTATTCATTTCCACATTAACATATATAAATATTCATTTTTGGTTTTCAAAAAATTTCTCTATAATTAATAACTATTATTTATTTTTTAATATTTATTCATTCATATTATTATTTATTTCATTAAAAGATGCTACATGTTATATACTTTTATTGTTCAATTTAAATTATATCAATCATATATATATATACATTAACTTTACAAAAAAAATATTTACATAATTAATGAAATATTTTACAGAAACATATACACTTAATATCTATGTCACATATTCAAATTTTAATATTAATTTTCGAATTTCATCTTGTATCATAATATATTTAATATATTCTATTTTTTAATTGGTAAATTTTATTTATTCATTTTTAATATTATTACTATTTTTTATTTCAAAAAGTACTTTTGAGGAATTAGTGGGAAAACTAACAAGTTCAAAGAAAAATTTTGTTAAACACAAAAAGAAGTAACAAAAACCTTATGTATAAAACTATGATTAGGGGAAAAATCTCCATATATAACCCACATTGAAGTGCATTTTCCTTTATATTCATTCAATCAAGATATGATATTCAAAATGATTGGCCATGTTTTCCCAAGTCTGGAGAAATTCATCAAAATTTATCTTCCTTCTGTTGAAGCCTTATGCTAGAATGTAGTCTTTTTTAATACATTTCCTTCGGTCCCGTTTAATATAAACTCCAATCATTTTCTCGTAAATTCTATTAACATCCTCTTGTATAGTATTAATTAGGAAATCTATTTATATTAATTATTCCTTAGAGTGGAGAATGACCTTCAATTTTTTTCATTTTCCGCTTCCACCCTTCCTTCCATTATCTTCTCTATAGGCCCTAATTCTTGAAATGGAACTTCCATCATGTCACTTAGAAGTTATTTTTCATTATTACATCCATACTCTTCTATTTTATTTTCACCTTGAGGCATAATACTCTTCTTATGGAACCGGTCCTACACATAAGGAACCTTGTTAGCCCCACCCTTTTTATCCAACCTCTATTATATGGGTTTAAGAAAGTGAGAATAGTCCTTACTTCCTTTAGATTTATTCCCCACAATTATGTTGCACCTCCAAAGGTCACGGGTTCCCTTCTTCCCCTTCGTCCACTTCGGGTTGTGAAGTCATGTACCGTGAATTCCCTCAACAGTGTCCAATAATAGTTTACAAAAGCTATCATCACTGGAATCTAACTCATAGAGGCCTTGAACATCAATGTTGTCACCCTCTGGATGAGGCACTTTGATGAAAATCTCTTCCCAATCTAAACCACTTTATTCCACCTTATTTAATTCACATTCATCACAAACCAGATAATTAACTTCTAAACCTCAAAAATGATTGACTATATTTAAAGTCGATGTTTTCCTTGTGGGGCATGACTTTTTTAGTTCATTCGCCCAACCCTCATTTAGAGTTGTGATATCCTACACTATTCTTCATTTAGGAATAATGATAGAAGGACCTCCCTCACTCACCACCTTCATCTGAATCACCTTTTTTGTAATAAAATCCAATAGACACCACATTATAATAAGATGAAATATTTTGGATAATATAGTTTAGGTCTGTGTACCCCAAGGAACAAACCCCCTCAAACCCCCGACCCTCTAATAATTTCATAATATTTTACCCAATCTATCAATACTACACTAGTATCAGAAATCTTACCCTTATCACTGAGACCAATGTTGATTCTTAAACCTATGTAAATTATATATCTATGATTATTGAGCTTGTCCCAGCACACTAAAATCAACTCCCTTAGTCTCCTGCATAAAGAATAGAAATCAACCCAAGACTCAATGAAAAATAATTTCTTATAACATAACTCTTCCGAAAAAACAATCCAAATATTTTCTGCTGACAGTAACGAAACATTGATTTCAACACTGATTTTTGGGGATATTGGATAGAAGAAATATCTTGTTGTACTGTCAAAACATAAATTTCATCCAACCATATTCCCTAACATTGGAATGATCTAATGATTTTGAAAAAGAATGGGGAGTCCTAAAATACAAAACCATATAGATGTGGTAAATGTATCACATTTCATATAGAACTCTTAGGACAACCTTAATATGTAGAAGTGAAATCCATCATAGATATAGGGATCTCTAGACGAGGCCGAGATCAAATCATCATTTGATGTAAAATAAATCATGATATGCCTATTGTTGAGGATTCCCACAGTTACCCATTTATAGAACTCATAAATATATTTAAATATTGAAAATATTTAACGTATTTATATTCATATTTATATTTATATTTATATTTATATATATTTTTAATATATGTAATTATATAAATATATAATGAAATAAATATTTTCATTATTATATAAAAATATTTTTAAATATAATTATTTATAATTATAATTGTAAATCATTATCAGTGCTAATACCCCACTGATAAAATCCCTCTATATCATTGCTAAACAAGAATTATTAAAAGATATCATTATCAGTGATAGAACATTTGTGTGGATAAAGAGATATTTTATTTGTTCTTATTCAGTGATGATAAATATAGATCTTTATCAATAATAAAAAAGTGCAGATAAAGAGTCCTTTTATTGATGGATATTATTTTAGAACCGATAAAAGACCTCTTTAATAGTCTTTTTATTAAAACTTTTGAAAAACAAATACCCAGTCTTTTAAAAATATCCATTACTAAATAGATTTCATCACACAGTTCATGCTCTCATTAATGTTCATATTTTTCATCGTTACCCCTTGATATTATCTCAGAAAATTCCATTATCAAATATAGGGTATGCAATTTTTTATTCACATATCTTGTAGATTGATTTAAAAGTATAGAATATCATTATAAAAGGGTCCCAAAATATCAAAATTTTCTAACTTCACTCATTTACTACTTCACAATATCCATTATAGAAAATTAATTCATCATTTTCATAGGTTTCCTTGATTGATTATATTCATGCAGTGAATTCTTTCTGTGAATAATGATATTGTCAGGTTGGTTGTTTTCTATACCCACTAAATCCCATACTTATACACGAATGGCACACAATTTTGGGGACCCATCACATTAGGGTTTTTGGGGATTCTTAATTATATTTAATAATGGTTTATTGGGGTTTCCTTTATTTTCAATAATGATATTTACCGACCTCCATGTTTCATTATATAAGATTTTTATAATAATGTGAAGGGGTGTTGTTAAATATGGAACATTGAATTCTTCCCCTAGATCTGTTATAAGTTTTTTAGAGTTACAAATAGTGGATAAATCAATATGTAAAGGTAAATATAAATTGTTCCTAGATCCCACCTAGTGGAAGATAATATAGTATAATGTATTCTAAAATCCTACACATTAATATTATATGGGGGAAATGTGGTTTGATTCTATGGGCCATAATGTAATGGATTATTTTTCGTATATATCTTTTCTTCCACATCATACATCCAAAACTTCCACCACTATCTATAAAATACTAGGAATTTATACCATATTTTCTGTTTACGGTGGAACTATGAATTGTAGTTCTCTAAATCTTCAACCTATACGTCCATAGACTACTTGCATTATGTATCTTTGTTATTGATTAGTGGTACTCCATTTTGACCTTGGCTAGCTTTAGGGACTATTAAATCTTGATAGTGATTGTTTTGTTCTTTATTTTCTTTTCTCTATAAAATATTATCGTATAACAGTTTTGGACAAGAAAATATATGTCATTATCATTATCTATAATATAAATATGTGTAATTATTTTGGAATGAAGGTTATCTATTCACATTGTTTTCTTCCTATTTAATAAAACATGACACCAACAAAACCTCATAATGGCATGGTATATATGGCTAAAATGTTATTTATTCTATATTTCCATGATTTTCTCCGATTTTCATTATCATAACTCATTATATAATAAATTATATAATATAAAATCTTTTTTTGAGTTGTTTGGGTCTATCTATATTGATAAGTATGTGTGGGTCATGTTTGCCATATTAATTGAGCTTCACTGATAGTTTTGAGTGAGGAAAATGGATTATAAATAATGGTGGTTCCCCATCACAGGAAATTGGATAATCCGCATTTCTCTCTCATAAAATATTTAGACGTTTTATTAATGATTATTTTAATTCATCAGATGAACCTTTTTATTATATAGTGTTTTCCTTTATTATTATTATTGATAATCAAATTTATTTAATTATTTCTGGTTTTATTTTGATTTTCTTAGATTCATATGATTTTACCAAAAAAAAAATTATGATAGTATCAATATTTAAAATAAAATGAGAATTTATTGTGATTCATTTAAAATTTTTGGATATAATAGAATTTAATGTTAAAATTATTATTAATTTTATATGATACAATTACCCTTTTAGATTTTATTTGAAATAAAAAAAATATTTTTTAGTGTTTTTTTATTTTTGAAATGTGATAATATTTGGATAAATTGGAATCTATAAAAGTGATTCTGTGAAACTGTTAAATTTTAGTATAAATGATACATATATTCTTAAATAAATTATTCTTATTATGAAATAATACTTTTTAAATAAAGATTTAATGTGGGTTATTTACTGATTTATATTATAATTTTTCTTTTAAATTCGTGTAAAATTAATTAGTATTGAAAAAAGATCATTTTAATATATTAAAATGAGTATTATATTCATATACTTATAAATTTTTATAGGATGGGATCTTTGATTGATTTTTGAAGGGTTTATTATTTACATATATGATTTTATTTATTTTTTTCAGATTTTTTATTCTGAATAAAAATGTTTTATGTATTTTTACGAAGAAAGTAACATTGTTTCTTTCGTTTCAAAGCTTTTATTGGAAATAAATGAGATTAATTATATATGAATCAGTTTAATATTTTTATAATTTTGTTTTCTTGAAAATTATAATGATATATTAAAATAAAGGTATGTGATCACTTATGATCCATTTCTCCCCCTAAAACACATTTTTTAGTTTATCCTAATTTTTTGAACAGTATGTGTGCACGCTATCATATTTTCCATCAATCTAACATGCTGATTCTCCACCTAATATTTCTTACCTTGATCCATTGATATCTCACCCCCTCCCTTGCCTTCACATTCATTAATAGTAATTCATAATTATTTCTCTTTATAATTGCATCGATCGCCTATTTGTTCCTGAAAACAACCCTTCCCACTTATCATCTAAGTTGATGACAACAAATGATTAGTGTGAAGAGTTTTTGGGGTTCACAACTAGAAATAGACAACATGTTCCTAGTGTCCCTCCTGATCCAATGTTCCACCAAATATCTATTTCCTAGATCCATATGTTGGTTCACCCTATCCTTCACATTCACATTCATTTTCAGTCATTAATAACTATTTATTACTCTGATTACATGGAGCACCTATCTATGAAACAAGAAAAAAATCTCACGTTATCACGTAAGGTGGTGGAAAAAAATGATAAGTAAGTGGTGTTTTTGTGCTGCACAATTTGAAATAAGATCCATGATTCATGTTTCACTCCTACTCCCATATTCCTCCCTATATATTTTTCCTTAACCCATTATCATTTCACCATCTCCCTCATATTCACATTCATTTTCACTCATTCATCATTATTTTTCACTCTGATTGCATTGATATCCTAGTTATGAACTGTAAAAGAACATCCAACATATTGTGTCATTTTTTGAATGAAAATGATAATTACTCAATCTTTTCTTGGGGCATAGATGGTAATTAGACCCATGTTCCAAGTATCCCTACTTATCCCATGAATTAAAATCAAACAATTCTACCCATCTGGTTCCATGCATCCCATATACTCCCATATATTAAAACTATAATGTATTTATAAGTCATGTCGTTACCTTTTAAATTCTATTTTAAGTGACCATTAAGGAATATTCATTCAATATTTATTTCTTTTTGGGAAACAAGAATATATTTAAATAACAATTAATTATATACAAAATTTTATTTTAATATGGGCGGAATTTTTATTTCAAGATTCATTTATAAATGGGACATTTTATAATTTTTAGTGATTTTATTAGGTCTTTAAATCATTATAAATATTATGGGATTTAATTTTTTATTAAATTGTTATGAATTATTCATTTTTGTGAATTATATTTTCGTAATTCATGTATCTCTATTTTTAACTAAAATAGAATATGTATATTTTTATAAGAAAATTTAATATTATTTCTCGCATATAATACATGTACATAGTATTATTATTTTTTCATCTATTCTGTATCATTAGGAATTCCTTGATTGTCACCCATTAAAGGATATAATTTTATACACATTTATCATGAACAGATACAGGATCAAAAATATATATGATTAATCTTATATAGTTTATTATAGTCTCCCATAAACATACATGTGGTATTTATTTTATTAAAAAATAGTAAACTCATCGGGATATAGTTGTAATGGTATTGACTACTATATGTTGATGATAGATTATAGTGATCTATGTCATTATTAGAGGTGGAATTTGAATTTTGTGAACGTCGTGTTTTAAAATACATGATAAATAATTTTTTTAGATAGTTTATTAAGGGAATGTATTTGTAGTATCTTTATGGAAATTTCATAGAGGTTTCAGATATTTTAGATTATGTGAAATTTACTAATGATTGATAATCTCCTATTTATGATATAGGGGTTCATCAGTGGGTTACAGTAAAAACAACTTTTTTGGTATTCCTAAAATACATGGTAAAGAATATTCTATAGAAAAATTTAGTTACACGGAATCCAAATTCACTTTTGTCATCAATAATTGATTCATCTATTCATCTCATGAAATTACCAAATCTTTTAACCTGTGTTAAAATTTGGTGATAACCTGACATTTTATGTTTCAAGTGAATAAATTTTTACAAAAAATTATAAATCCATGTCATAGTTATATGATAAGAAATATCAATAATTTATAAGGAAATTCAACCGTCCAATAATAAATAATTTTTTTATATCAACATATTAATTACCACTTTTTGTCCTAAACAACATCATGTTATGAACCTGGACTAACAACCAAATGTTTACCCCATGTTATTTTCTTTTATGTTCACCCTTTTCTAAAATATTAACTTTTTACGAATCATAACTAATAACATGGAAATGTTGGGTTCCCATTATTAGAATTATCTATAAACATTATCTTTTGTTTATGAATATATGTACATTTTTTTAAAGAAATAATATTTTATGAACCTAACATGATGAAAATTAATTGGATTTGGAATCACACAAATATTATAGAAAGCAATTATGAATATGGAGTTAAATATTTCATTATTTTAACAATAGAGAATTCATATGACCCTTCTTAAAACCTTCAAACATGTCTATGTAGTTCTTATTCATGTAAACTTAGTTTAGAAGTGTTGGAAAAACTTTTATGTTTAACAGAATAGATCTGGATAATAAATTTTAGACAACACTTGGGTAAAAAATAAACATGGACACTAATTGGGATGACACTATGTTTTATGGATCATTTGATATGAATTTCAGCATAAATGAGGATGGTGATCATATGGAAGAAATGAAAATGTAAATAGAATATGTACATCATGATTGTGATTTTTTAGTGATGTTTTTCTTTTAAGACACCATTTTATACTTGTTGTACTAAATCCCCAACATTTACTCCTATATTGAATACGTATAATTTTATATCTGGAAGCAGATGGAGAAACACCAACATTACATAACTACTTTTTCTCTAGAGTGATATTTTACCAGAAGAAAAATAATTTACTTATTGATCATATGAGGGTAAAATAATATTTGGCTCAATGGGAATGATTTATGAAAATACAATTTTTTCCAAATTATTTCATATTATTTCACGAGGGCCAAAAATAACTCATAATATTTTTTATATTTTACACAAATCTATAAAATAAATATGAATATAGTTCTTTTAAAGATATATGGTACTTTCCTATAATTTCATTGCCTGGAAAATTATATAGATATTAGGAATCCATGATAAAATTATTATGGAATACAGATACAAGAATTAAATATGGGAAACTATGTCATCCATTTTAATCTCTTTAGTTGATGAAAATTCATTATGAGTATCTTGAATGTGAAAATGATTAGAGAATATTCTTTCTTGTGTTATATATATTTCGAATAAATCATTTTTGTGTAGATATTAGTACTCACACTACATGTCCAATTATGTTATTAAACTATAACTCGCCTATATGGGTATTCATAAAGATTAAATATATTATGTTTTCCATTATTATAACTAGAAAAAAATCTGAAAATGATATTAATTTCTATTGGGATCCATTTCTTGAAGATATGAAATTGTTGTGGTAGACAAGTTTTACAATGTATGATTCTCTTATAAATGAAAAATCTATCATTAGTGCCATGTTGTATGGGACAAAAAATGAAACTCCATCTTATGAAAAAATTTCAGGCTATATAATTAATTTCATATTAGGGTGTACACTTTATAAATAATTCACACAATCAATTTGTGTAAAACAATACTCAAAGATAGTGATTTAGGGTATCATAAATTTTTACCTTGGTGAAATAAATATCAAACATCCATGATGTGATATATGGGAATACTAAATAATGTACAACACCACCTCCACTAATGAGTGATCAATTTTTCGATAAAGTAAAGGATATTTAATTTTTTCATAGTAAACCATTTCTATAAAACCCTTATGAAATCATATTGGAACAAGATGTAATTTTTTATTTAATTACTATACTATAATTGTTTGTATGTAAAAAAAATACTTGATTTCAGGCATTTAGAAGAAAAAAATTGTTTTATAGTGTTATTGTAATGTTACTAAATGTCACTAAATGTTACTAAAAAATAAAAGATCGCATCAAGTTTAGGTTGGATATAATGGACATGGGAATATGGGATGATTTGGGACCAGTAAAGGGTAAAATTCAGACTTTTCTTCCTCAAGTAGTGTACACACAATAAAGACACGAAAAATTAAAATTTTTTATTTACATTAATGGTGTAAAAGATATAGTTGGTTATACCGAAATTATAGATAATGGTTTTTCAATGACTAATTTGAAGTTACAAAGACTAAAAAAATGATGTTCAGGTTTTGATATAAGATTTTATGTATATATCATTATGTTTCAATCTTCCCAAAAATAATTTACATTGATTATAACATCATTGGAACACTATACATTATATATAGTGCCCCAAGATGAGTCATCACATGTTCTCAGGTATGCCTCCCTATATGATAGATGATGGTGACTATAAGGATGGGTCAAAAACAAAATCTGGGTAGATTATACCAATCTATCAGAGTAATAAATAAAAAAGTTATATCCAGAAATGAAATAACCATCCAAATCAATAAACAAACATCAAATGGAAATAATAACATAAGTATCAAAACAAATCATTGCATAATAATATGATGATTTCACTATAAGTTAGACAACTATACAAATAAAATCCAAAACCTCAACTACCTATAAGATCCCACACATGGACCCAAGACCCTACCTGGCGTGGACCTCCCATGATCCAACTCCTCCTCCCATGCACAGAAAAAACAAAGGGTTCATTCTCAAAACATATACCATAAAACAAGTAGCATCTGATTGGTACAAAATTTAAATATCTATAGAAAAGGGTATGAGTACAACTCAATTAGCCACCACTAATGTTGTACAAATAAATAAATTGTCTATAGAAAATTTTGTGCATGCAATCAAATTGAATAAATTAAATAAGAAAAAGGGATGTATGTTTCACAATTAAACAATTTATTAATTCACCATTATGTAATTTCATATCACTGTGTCCATCCAACTAACTAAACTCAGTTAAGTCCCCTCAAGATCCTAATACATATCATAAGGGTTGACATAATTTTACTCACAATGGGTATTTACTAACCAAACCATTTATCTACATACCTCAAAGACATAGTCCAAATATCAAGCCATATCCATTATTTTTGGAGCATATAGCCTCATTCCGACATCCCAAACCATTCATATCATATAGTTGTAGAAACTCAGTCCAACATCCAAACAATGAAATCATAGGTGCGACTAGAGAATCAATCTAGTTGACTTGGATTGGGGAGCCTCAATACCTATTTTGGGAGAATTTAACCTCATTATGACATCCAAACTCACGTAATAAATCGTTTGGGATTAGTGAATTAGTCCACCCCAACCCAAACAAGGATCCTCAGTCTGGCATCCTAATTCAAAAAACATACCACTAAGCCATGTGTACATGATTCATTAACTATTCAACGTATTTTACATTTACATTCCATAACTCATTAAAAACATATAATTTTATACCAAATTCACCGCATGTCATATTAACAAATAAAAAAAATTAAATTTACTTTTATTTCACAAACCATGAAAATAAAAAAATTAAATACTCATTTAAAATCATCTGGAAGCCATCCCTTTAAAACATGGGTCTTCCTCCTTAAAAAACAAAAACATTCCCTAGGTCTTTTATTTACATTTAAAACCATTCAAAAAAATAATTAATCATTTTCAAAATAAAGTTATTACACACCTATTACAAATCATTATTTTTAATCTCATAATAAAACCCATTTTCAAATCACTTTGAGGTCAACACATCCTTTTAAAATGTCACCCACATTGAAGAATCATTTTACATAATGTTAATCTATAACTAGATCAAAATCCAACACATGTAAATTTACCCATTTTCAAAACCACCTATAAAATCCATAAAACAAGTAAATTAACATTTTAATCATCCCATTAACTATTCCAATAAGCTACATACCAACTCCTTCCCACTCATTCCCATAATTTCCTTACATTTTCATTTTCCAATTCATTTCACCATTTCCAAAGGTTCATAATTACCCATGGGTATCCCTAGGATTGGTCTCACATAGTTAACAGATCTAAAGGGGTATGTTATACGTCTCACACCACAACCAAAGGTCCAAATTACCCCCTCAACTAAAGACATTAAGATGAATCAAGGTATCAAATTATAAAAATTACAAACACAAATAAAAAATCAAGGAAATGGGAAAATTCATTAAGATAACCTACATAATGTTTATAGAAAACTACTCATATAAGAAATATTATATTAGGATAAGAATGGAATCAAAAACCATGGTAAAGAACACCCTATACAAAAAGGGTTTACAGCATCAGAAGGAGAGTAATCAACTGACAAATCCTTTTCTAGAAAATGGATTTAAACCGAGTTGAATGACTAGTCAGTGATATTATTGTTACCTAGAAGAACAAAAAAATCCATGTAATTTAAGGATAAACACTCATTGGATGTATATGATGGTTAGTTTCATCACTCATGATTATGTAAGAGGAATATGGGATAAATTGGGGAAGAATCATATAATCTTGAGAGGGAAAATAAAAATTTCTTAATTTTAAGGGACACATGGTTGGGTCCTAACATTGGATGAATTATGCCTCAGCTATGCGGCTCCCTAAATCCAAGAGGGGCCAAGTCCCATGGTATCATAGGATTTCCTACATGGTTTGGAAAACCATGTGGTGACAAAGCACCTACCTCTATCCGATGGGAGGCATGGCCATAAGGTCTTTTGGGACACCGACATGGTTTGGAAAACTATGTGGTTCACATTCACCATCCTATATTAGAGAGGATGCCTGGATTCATGGTTACCCTATTTAGGATAATGTTTATACTTACTATGTGCCAACCATGCATTGAAAACATTTGGACATCTTTTCTTCACATTCATGTCATAAACCCTTGGGACGACCCCTAAAGTTCTCATTACCCCTAAAACCTCTTAATTTTACAAAATAATGGGATTTTAAAAAAATATTTAAACAATAAGAGTTCTCCATGAATGTTTAGAATCTTACAACCTCCCAACATTATAATGCATCATCTTGGAGCCTCACTTCCAAGCATTACCAGGCTTCATGGCCTAAAGTATAGGCCAATGGGCCTGACTATAGACCTTTATCTCCCAAATTCCTCCTAAACACAGCTATGGAATCACCATACATGGACCAAAGAACAATCCCTTCCCCAAATAAATTTCCACTCACAGTGATCCAAAATTATGAACCCAATGTACCTCCAAGGACACACCATCCTTGAAATCATCATTATCAACATCAAACACCAGATAAATGTTTAGGTAATTTCATTTAACCACCACATAAGAATATATTTAAAATTCATACCACCACCCTGGGAGAGCTAATTAGAACACCTTCAATTTATTCCACTCGAAAATTCATTGTCCAAATCTCATGGCGCCATCTCACATAGTTTCCAAAATTATAATAGAGACCCAAGATCGGTTTTGTAGAGAAAAATTCATATTGATACCACATTTCTTGACCTACATCAGTCAAAAACATGAGCAAAAACAACCTCACTCTATATCTAAAAATTTGAAGCACAACATAAACATAACCTTCATCTCATGGTACTCAACTAGTAAAAATCTGATCCAACGCTCATCAAAAAAACTGAAACCCAAGGATGATACTCACATGATCCCATTTTACCTAAAAATATGATCATGTCATCAACTATCAAATATACCACTATAGTCCTCCCCACCATACACTTTTTCTCATCCCCACCCTCTGATGGTGTTGGTAACCTCCACCATTGAAAAACGGACCCCAAAAATATCAACTCATTATTCAAAACATACCCAACATATTTCCAAACACACCATGAACAATCATCCATGAGAACTCCACCCAAAACTAGAATCCTTTCTTTCTGTCAAAACCCCCTTGATTGGACACACCTCTTTCATCTACACATCAACTAAAGACAACATGTTCCTTCGTAAATACCCATTTACAATATTGGAACACACATAAAATATCAAAACCTACATCAATTCTCGATTACAACTAACAACTTTTGTTCTTTTTTTCATGCTGTGTCGGAATATTTTGGGATGAATCATCTCAAAATGACTAACTCTCCTCATCGGCATGTTACCAATTCAACTGTCAATGGTTCCCTCTAACTTATGGCATATCACTATCATCTCATTTACTGACTAGAGTTTGTCATTGACATATAATAAATCTACACTATAAAAGTACCCACTACTCTACAAGACATTGTCGTGCTCCACTTCACCAATAAACATTCCTAACACAAACACCAACTAGTGCCCATTCATGAATTCTATTTAGTTTCTATAACAAAACAACCATTTTGATAAACTACTTCCATGCCTTATCATTTCCATAAATAAATCTAACACATCAATCTTATATTTATTGTAGAAGCACCCCAATCATGAAGCTAATTCTTGGCCCAACCAACCACCACATTCAAGGCCCATTAAACCCTTATATGGATTCCAAAAAAATTTCATCTTATGTTTCTAATTGAAATTTTGACTCCACAAAAATAACTTAATATCCCTCCCAACACATGTTGAGTCAATAAGGTTTTCCTTATGACTTTTCCATTCCTTCTTGTTTTGAAAATCACAAACACCTTATCTTTAAGGAAAATCGCTTTTATAAGGAAAATTGCTTTCTTAAGGAAAATCGCTTTTATAAGGAAAAATGATTTCTTAATGAAAATTGCTTTTATAAGGAAAATTGTTTTCTTAAGGAAAATCGCTTTTATAAGGAACATTATCCTTATCATATTTTTCATATTTTTCTTAAGTGTGAAATTCAGATTCGTTTTCTCGGAGTCATTAAAACTTTGATATAAAAGCATTCTGTTTTAGGATTCGGTTCTGGACAAGAACTATAAGGAAGTTTCATTCCGAATTCCGGATATGAATTCTGACTAAGTTCTATTCCAGATTCAGGATACGAATTCTGAAGAAGAATTCCCATTACGAATTCCAATGAAG
This sequence comes from Viscum album, assembly GCA_963277665.1. Classification (NCBI taxonomy): domain Eukaryota; kingdom Viridiplantae; phylum Streptophyta; class Magnoliopsida; order Santalales; family Viscaceae; genus Viscum; species Viscum album. The sequence continues at coordinate 72,001,461 of OY728134.1, read as the reverse complement.
AATTCTCATTATGAATTCTAATGAAGAAATCCCATTCTGAATTCTCATTACGAATTCTGAAGAAGAATTCTCATTACGAATTCCAATGAAGAATTCCCATTACGAATTCCAATGAAGAATTCTCATTATGAATTCTAATGAAGAAATCCCATTCCGAATTCTCATTACGAATTCTAATGAAGAATTCTCATTACGAATTCTAATGAAGAAATCTCATTCCGAATTCTCATTACGAATTCTGATGACGAATTCTCCTTACGATTTCTGATGACGAATTCCTATTCCGAATTCCTATTCCGAATTCCTATTCCGAATTCACCTATTAAACAGAATCTGATTATCATTGTTTTATACACTCTGAATTTACTCACTCCGAACCTTCACTCCGAAATTTCTATTCCGAACCTTTATGTTAGAGTTTAAAATGATGTCGTACATTCTGTTACACTTGTTTTGTTATAAAACGATGTCGTCCATTTCGTTATAAACTAACCGTTGTCTAAGTTACACGTGTACAGGTCCCTCCGAACTTTAACGAAAATATGACCGTTGGAGAGGAGCCGACCTTACCTATAAATAGGAGCTCATTTGAAAGAGCTCGATGCTGATGAATGATGATGCATATGCCGATTGGTGATAAAGTGCCTACATGGTGTTGAAGTGATTTCTAGAGAGAGAGTCTCTTATTAACTCTCAATGCTTCGTGCGACTCCGAATGTTGGTGATTACATTCGAGGGCTTCCGGGGATAGGAAGACAGAGGTGCCGACTACCTTAAAGATCGAGGGCTTTCTTGCTGAGAAAGACAGAGGTTGCCAACTACCTTGAAGTTGAGGGCTTGCGGGGATAGCAAGACAGAGACACTGATCTTCGTATCGAGGGCTTACCCTGGTGTGGGTAAGACAGACTTGCTTGAAAGTATAAATCAAGGGACCTTTATCCAAGGTTGTTGGATACCCTTCTCTTTGGGTTAAAAGACTATTATCTTGTTACTAGTAGTTTTACTACTTGTTTCTATTCCCGTGTATTTTGTATCTTAAAGAAAGTATAACTTTCTTATACTTCCTTACTTTCTCTGATTAGTTTAGATTCTATACGCTTTAAGGTAGAATCTCATATTGTAACTTTTGTTAAGTTTCAATTTCCGGAATCATATTTCCGGAATCTACTTTTGAAATCTCTTTCCAAGTTTAGTTCGGTGTTGGAGGTGTTGTGAATCTACTTAGTTTAACTTTGTTAAACATAGTCCCTTCCTTTTTCTTAAGGAAACTTTAGTTATTCATAACTAACTTTAAAGGTTCCAAAGGAATTTTTAAAGTATACAATTCACCCCCCCTCTTGTATATTGAGCATCTCATATTATATTTCGATCCTACAATTGGTATCAGAGGTTGGAAACCTCTTACTCTATAACATTCTTACATTTGGTATCAGAGCCAAGGTTACTGAAATACTTGTACTCACATACAAGTTTTTCTTGCTCACTTTTCTATTCCGAACTTTGTCATTCCGGATTATCCATTCCGAACTTTTCCCATTCCGAACTTTGTGATTACGATTCTAAGCTACTAACAAGTTTGTGTGCAAAGTTATTTTTAGTATGGCAGGAATTAACGTTGGATCTATTGACAATCTGAATCCTACAAGGCCACCTATATTTGATGGTAATGATTATGAGTACTGGAGAGATCGTATGAAGACATTTGTTATCAATACTGGTGTAGGCAACTTTGTGATGCTTACTGGTGATTATAAAATTCCTGACAAGGAAGTCAGAACCTTTACTAACTAGGAGAAGCAAGAATATCAACTCAACTATAAGGTATGCAATACTTTATTATGTTCAATGACTAGAAATATATATAGCCAAATTTCTTCTTGTGAAGCAGCTAACTGTATATGGAAGAAGTTAGAGGTTACACATTTTGGGACTTCTAAAGTGATTGAGACTAGAAGAGCTATGCTTAGAGCTGAATATCATGGCTTCAATTTTCCATATGGAGAACCTATCTGTAAAGTTCAATGAAGATTTATGACTATCGTCAACAGTCTACAATCTATGGGAGAAAAAGGTTTAGATGATGAAGCTCTTGTGGACAAGATAATTGACATTATGCCCAATGAGTGGGAATCCAAGAGAACAGCTATAGATGAGAACAGGAAGGTCACTCAAATTACTCTTGATGAGCTTTTTGGAACTCTTCTACAACATGAGACCAGAATGAAGAGAGATGCTGACAACATCAAGAAGAAAAATGGAAATGGTACAGTTGCTTTTACTACAACTTCAAATCAGATGAAAGCTAAGACTCCTGAGAGAGTAACCAGATCCAAGTCTAAGAAAGTTATTTTCCAATCCGAATCTAGTGAGAGTGAAGTTTCAGAAAATGAATTAGCCAATCTTGCTCGAAGGATGAACAAGATAGCTGGACAGAGAAACTTTCAATCCAAGTATAAGAAGAAGGACAGGAAATATAAGAAAGATGGAGAAGTTACTTGTTATGAATGCAAAAGAGCTGGATATATTAGACCAGATTTCCCTATGCTCAAAAAGAAATAAAGGAAGGAAAGACATTCAGAAAAGAACAGGAAGAAGTATTACAAAGCCAAAGCTAAGAAAGTTCTGAAAGCTAATGACACCTGGAGTGCCAGTGGTGGTGACTCTTCAGATGAATCTTCTGAATATGAATCTTCAGGACAGAAGAATCTTGATCTTATAGCCAGATTACCTATTGATAATCATTGTCTTTTGGCTAAGGTACGAAATGCTGAATCATTGACCAATGTTTCTTTAAATCCTAATGATAGTAAGTATTATAACTCTTCTGATGAAGAATCATCTTCTGATGAGGAAAATACTTTACCTACTTTTGAAGAAGTCTCTAGATCTGCTAAACTTCTTGAGATTGAGAATTCCAAACTCAACAAGAAACTTGATAAAGCAAATTCTAGGAATTCTATTCTTACTAAAGAGATATCAGATCTTTCTAAAGATCTTGATAAGAAAAATGCTGATTTTGAAAGTATTTCAAAAAATCTTGAGGAAGTAAGTTCTGAGAAGAATAAACTTTCTAAAGAATTAGAAAAAGTAATTTCTAAGAAAAATGTTTTCGAGTCTAACTCTAGTTCTAAAACTAATGATTTTGAGGATAAAAACTTGGTTGTAAAACTCAAGTCCGAAATTTTTTCCTTAAAGAAGTGTTTATCAAACTTTACCCATGGTAAGGAAAATTTTGATAAGATGTATTCTCAAATACGACCTTTAAGAAATAAATCCGGATTTGGTTATACCCATGCAAAACCAGTTTTCAGTAATAATTATTTTGTTCCTCAAAGTGCCCCATTTTGCACTAAATGTCAATGTGGTGGTCACTGGGCAAGAAATTCTTCCTTAAACAAAACCCAATCCTTAGGTTTTCATAAAGCTTACTTTTCTATGAAAATGTGGATACCTATAATTTTATTGTCTGGAAATCTCGGATCCAAACAAGTTTGGATTCCGAAAGTCTAACTTTGTTCTTAATTTCAGGAAAATAAAGAAAGTTCCAGCAACAATATTTGGTACATGGATAGTGGATGTTCCCGGCACATGACTGGTAACAAAAGCTTTTTTGAAAAGATTATCAAAACGAAAGGAGATATTATTCTTCAGTTTATCGAAACGCAAGATCAACTTGCTGACATTTTCACAAAATCCTTGCCTTCTGATAGATTTGAATATATTAAACAGAAGTTAGGAATGATAACCGTAAGGTAATCTTCCTCAATTAACTTTCTGTTGAAAAAATCTCCTTACAGTAATAAACTCCTTTTCATAGGGGGAGTACATTTGATTGTTTATTTAACAAAGTTTTTCAAAATTTGTTTTCAAACATTTCGGAACGAAAATTTCCGGAATGGAATTTCTGGAACTACAATTTTCCAGAAAGGATATTTTCGCACAGAATACTTCTGGAATAGAAGTATTTGTATTGAAAATTCCCGGAATGGAAAACTTTCGTACTGGTATTTTCATAACGGAACTTTCGTACTGAATTTTCCATAACAAGTTTTTCGTATTGATTTTTCGTATTTACATTATCGTATTGAGTTTTTCATATTGAGTTTTCGTATTTACTTTTTCGTATTGAGTTTTTCGTAGTCGTCTTTATATTACCCATTACGAATAACTTTCCTAAGCTAATCCGAAAGGTATGATTTCCTTACTGAAGTTTTCGTAATCATATTTTACTTGCTGGCAATTTCTTATAGTTTGTTTTTGGTTTTTGGATTTCTTAATTCTTTACTTTAATAAAACATCAAAAAGATCGGATTCAAGCTTTCAACCGTTAGATCTGATCTCAGATCATTCTAAACCGTTAGATCAACCAAGGAAGTTGAACCGTCATCCCATTGCCTATATAAAGGGGACCCTATTTTCTCGTCCCACATCAATTTCAATCTTTTGCGTGCTGAAGCTCTGACTCTCCGATTTAAGGTCGTTCCGAACCACAGTTTTCTCAGTTCCGAACTTCAGTCTTCTCTGTTCCGAATATCTCAGAGGACTTCTAATCCGAATGTCTGCAGAGTTAGCTTCTCAAGAAATCTCTTCAACCAAACCCATTTCTCAGTGGTTAGTCTACAGAGAGAGGTTATTTCATCCGAATTTCTTCAGCAATTATGATTCTATTATTTCAAAGAATATCAAGCTGAATGGCTGGGAAGGTGTTGCGGTATCAAAAACCGGCAACCAAGATGAAGTCTACTCTGACTTGCTTGTCAAGTTTTATGAGTCGATTGTTTTCTTCGAGGAAGATAATAGAGAAAAATTTTCTTTCAAATCGTATGGCAAGACATATAAGCTTTCTTACACCAAGGCTGCAAGCTTGGTAGGGCTAAGTTATGAAGGGGAAGCTGAGTTTATTTCCCACGTATTGCCAGACTCTTTGGGTAGCTTCAACAAGGAAAAGGCATTAGAAATTCTCGGATTGGATGATGACAAGGCTCCGAAAATAGCAAGCCTTTCTACAAACTTCCGGATTCTGGAGTTATGGGTGCAAGGGCATATCGTACCGAGAAAAGGAGATAAGGATAGCCTGAAGAAAAGTGAAATATATATCTTAGATTTTCTAATAAATCTAAGAAAATTCAACTTGATGAAGCATATTCTTCTTAACATTGAAAATTTGAAGAAGGGGAATCTGAGAGCTCAGATTGTGATGTACCCAGCAATATTGTCAAAGCTCATAGTTCGGTGCCTAGAATCTTTCAAGGTAGCTTGCAGTTCTAAGCCAAACGTTTGTAAGATCATGCTTCTTAGTGATGCCACTCTTAAGAGAATGAATATAGCTTTTAACAAGGAGTCAGGGAAGTTCATTGATCTACCTCCTCAAGCAGAAGTGACTCCGAAAGTAGCTGATCCGGAATCATCAAAGCCGGTAAGGAAGAGGAAGCTGAAAGAAGTGGTAGTCGAAGCTGAGGAACCCAAATCTAAGGAAGTCCACTCCGCACCTCCTAAGTCTAAAAAGAAGAAAACCTATACTGATGAGGTTGGAGCGAAGTGGAGAGCTGACAAAGAGAAGAGGAAGGAAGGAGATCTGCAGTTCGGATTGGATCCTGCAGAGGCCAAAGCTCTGAAAGAGAAGGCTGCTGATGAACTCGAGAAACAAGCAAAGGAGAAGAAACTGAAGAAGAAAATGTCCGAGGCTGAGGTTGCTCAGGCCTTGTTAAAGTTCAACGAAATGGTTTCAGCAACCATTCCCGTTCCGAGATCTTTTTCTCTGGAATCTCTACCTGAGACTCCAGGAAGAAATCTTGTTACTCCGGAAGAGGCTGTTGCTACTGAGGAGGTAGAGCAAGTGGAAGAAGTTGAAGAAGCTGCTGAAGGAAGTGGTGAGACAGGAGATGTGCTCAAACAAGTAGATGAATACAAGGGAACTCCTTCGGAACACCTGTCGCTCCGAACATCTGAAGCTCAATCTTCAAAGCTTGTTACTCCTGAATTGGAAGAAGAGAAAGGTGAAGAATAAGTTTCTTGTCTGAGAGAAGAAGAACATCTTTCACTTGATGCTGCTCAGAAGGAAAATGTAGAAGTTGCTGATGAGGAAGATTTGGTTGTTCAAGTTTCTGACAGTGAAAAGAAATATCCGGAACAGGTTTCTATTCCGGAAAAAAAATAAGGGGAAACGAATTCTTGCTGATACCCCGAGTTCAGAAAAGAGTATGAGGAAGGAAGCTGGTAGTTCTTCGAAGAGGAAGTTGAAGCTTATTGAGGAAGAAAATTCTCCTAGCAAGATTTCAGATTCGGAGTCATCATCGTTGCGGCACGATTTTGTTGTTCAGTCCTTGAAGAAGTTGGTGGGAACCATTCCGACCTTCTCTAGCATTGACTCTAGATGCCAGATGCTTCAACATGCGCTGAATCATAAAACCGACTCCGTATCCATGGTAATGGATAAGTGTGTTGATATTGAAGCTCAGTTCAAAACTTTCTTCGTTGGTTACGAAGCACATAAAAGATCTTGCAAGAGGATGACAAGCTGGTCTAAGAAAACTGTGGAAGAGATGAGGTTGCTGGATGACTTTCAGGATAATGTTAAGGATGCATTTGAAACCGAGGACAAGAAGTTTCATAAGCTGACTGCATCATTCGAAGAGAAGTTGACAGAGGAAAAGAACATTCGGATTCAGGAAGTGAGATATCTGAATGGAAAGCTCAACTCCGTTAATCAGAGTTGGAAATTTGAAAGGGATCATCGAATCAATTTTCTAGAAAGAATGAAGGCTCAGGAAGAGAAGATGAAAGCTCAGGAAGAAAAGTTGAAGGCTCAGGAAGAAGTAATTGAAGCCCAGTCAGCAAGAATAGTTTCCTTAGAAAAGCAAGCTGGAGAAGATCATAAGGACCTCAAGAAGATCAAGACTATTCTTAAGGGGCTCATGTCGAAGGAGAAAGATCCGAAATAACCAATCCGATCTTTTTGTTGTAATCTGTTTTTGTTGCTGACATTTCAAATATAATGAGAATTGTGCTTGTTGTTTCTATTGTTGTCATTACTAATCTTTCAGGTACTTTGTTATTTTTTTTTCCATTCCCTCCAATTCTTTTTGAAAATCACAAAGGGGGAGAAGGAAAAGATCCTTAAGAAAAAGAGGAAATCTAATAAGTGCTTATCAAAGGGGGAGAAAGGAAAAATACCCAAGGAAAAAGAACTCTAATAAGAGTTTGTTTAAGGGGGAGTTTTTCTTAAAGAAACATCACTCCGGAAATATGAATATGATCCTTAGAGTTTCAAAGCCTAAGGGGGAGTTAGTCATCTTCATCTATATCCTTAAACCAAGGGAGATAAGCTTTAATGTGTTTCTTTCTTAGAATAGCTTTTTCGTAAGGATGTTTGTGCTTTCCAAAAAGGGGGAGATTGTTGAGTCAATAAGGTTTTCCTTATGACTTTTCCATTCCTTCTTGTTTTGAAAATCACAAACACCTTATCTTTAAGGAAAATCGCTTTTATAAGGAAAATTGCTTTCTTAAGGAAAATTGCTTTTATAAGGAAAAATGCTTTCTTAAGGAAAATTGCTTTTATAAGGAAAATTGCTTTCTTAAGGAAAATCGCTTTTATAAGGAAAATTATCCTTATCATATTTTTCATATTTTTCTTAAGTTTGAGATTCGTATTCGTTTTCTCGGAGTCATTAAAACTTTGATATAAAAGCATTCTGTTTTAGGATTCGGTTCTGGACAAGAACTATAAGGAAGTTTCATTCCGAATTCCGGATAAGAATTCTGACTAAGTTCTATTCCAGATTCAGGATACGAATTCTGAAGAAGAATTCCCATTACGAATTCCAATGAAGAATTCTCATTACGAATTCTAATGAAGAAATCCCATTCCGAATTCTCATTACGAATTCTGAAGAAGAATTCTCATTATGAATTCCAATGAAGAATTCCCATTACGAATTCCAATGAAGAATTCTCATTATGAATTCTAATGAAGAAATCCCATTCCGAATTCTCATTACGAATTCTAATGAAGAATTCTCATTACGAATTCTAATGAAGAAATCTCATTCCGAATTCTCATTACGAATTCTGATGACGAATTCTCCTTACGATTTCTGATGACGAATTCCTATTCCGAATTCCTATTCCGAATTCCTATTCCGAATTCACCTATTAAACAGAATCTGATTATCATTGTTTTATACACTCTGAATTTACTCACTCCGAACCTTCACTCCGAAATTTCTATTCCGAACCTTTATGTTAGAGTTTAAAATGATGTCGTACATTCTGTTACACTTGTTTTGTTATAAAACGATGTCGTCCATTTCGTTATAAACTAACCGTTGTCTAAGTTACACGTGTACAGGTCCCTCCGAACTTTAACGAAAATATGACCGTTGGAGAGGAGCCGACCTTACCTATAAATAGGAGCTCATTTGAAAGAGCTCGATGCTGATGAATGATGATGCATATGCCGATTGGTGATAAAGTGACTACATGGTGTTGAAGTGATTTCTAGAGAGAGAGTCTCTTATTAACTCTCAATGCTTCGTGCGACTCCGAATGTTGGTGATTACATTCGAGGGCTTCCGGGGATAGGAAGACAGAGGTGCCGACTACCTTAAAGATCGAGGGCTTTCTTGCTGAGAAAGACAGAGGTTGCCAACTACCTTGAAGTTGAGGGCTTGCGGGGATAGCAAGACAGAGACACTGATCTTCGTATCGAGGGCTTACCCTGGTGTGGGTAAGACAGACTTGCTTGAAAGTATAAATCAAGGGACCTTTATCCAAGGTTGTTGGATACCCTTCTCTTTGGGTTAAAAGACTATTATCTTGTTACTAGTAGTTTTACTACTTGTTTCTATTCCCGTGTATTTTGTATCTTAAAGAAAGTATAACTTTCTTATACTTCCTTACTTTCTCTGATTAGTTTAGATTCTATACGCTTTAAGGTAGAATCTCATATTGTAACTTTTGTTAAGTTTCAATTTCCGGAATCATATTTCCGGAATCTACTTTTGAAATCTCTTTCCAAGTTTAGTTCGGTGTTGGAGGTGTTGTGAATCTACTTAGTTTAACTTTGTTAAACATAGTCCCTTCCTTTTTCTTAAGGAAACTTTAGTTATTCATAACTAACTTTAAAGGTTCCAAAGGAATTTTTAATGTATACAATTCACCCCCCCTCTTGTATATTGAGCATCTCATATTATATTTCGATCCTACAATTGGTATCAGAGGTTGGAAACCTCTTACTCTATACCATTCTTACATTTGGTATCAGAGCCAAGGTTACTGAAATACTTGTACTCACATACAAGTTTTTCTTGCTCACTTTTCTATTCCGAACTTTGTCATTCCGGATTATCCATTCCGAACTTTTCCCATTCCGAACTTTGTGATTACGATTCTAAGCTACTAACAAGTTTGTGTGCAAAGTTATTTTTAGTATGGCAGGAATTAACGTTGGATCTATTGACAATCTGAATCCTACAAGGCCACCTATATTTGATGGTAATGATTATGAGTACTGGAGAGATCGTATGAAGACATTTGTTATCAATACTGGTGTAGACAACTTTGTGATGCTTACTGGTGATTATAAAATTCCTGACAAGGAAGTCAGAACCTTTACTAACTAGGAGAAGCAAGAATATCAACTCAACTATAAGGTACGCAATACTTTATTATGTTCAATGACTAGAAATATATATAGCCAAATTTCTTCTTGTGAAGCAGCTAACTGTATATGGAAGAAGTTAGAGGTTACACATTTTGGGACTTCTAAAGTGATTGAGACTAGAAGAGCTATGCTTAGAGCTGAATATCATGGCTTCAATTTTCCATATGGAGAACCTATCTGTAAAGTTCAATGAAGATTTATGACTATCGTCAACAGTCTACAATCTATGGGAGAAAAAGGTTTATATGATGAAGCTCTTGTGGACAAGATAATTGACATTATGCCCAATGAGTGGGAATCCAAGAGAACAGCTATAGATGAGAACAGGAAGGTCACTCAAATTACTCTTGATGAGCTTTTTGGAACTCTTCTACAACATGAGACCAGAATGAAGAGAGATGCTGACAACATCAAGAAGAAAAATGGAAATGGTACAGTTGCTTTTACTACAACTTCAAATCAGATGAAAGCTAAGACTCCTGAGAGAGTAACCAGATCCAAGTCTAAGAAAGTTATTTTCCAATCCGAATCTAGTGAGAGTGAAGTTTCAGAAAATGAATTAGCCAATCTTGCTCGAAGGATGAACAAGATAGCTGGACAGAGAAACTTTCAATCCAAGTATAAGAAGAAGGACAGGAAATATAAGAAAGATGGAGAAGTTACTTGTTATGAATGCAAAAGAGCTGGATATATTAGACCAGATTTCCCTATGCTCAAAAAGAAATAAAGGAAGGAAAGACATTCAGAAAAGAACAGGAAGAAGTATTACAAAGCCAAAGCTAAGAAAGTTCTGAAAGCTAATGACACCTGGAGTGCCAGTGGTGGTGACTCTTCAGATGAATCTTCTGAATATGAATCTTCAGGACAGAAGAATCTTGATCTTATAGCCAGATTACCTATTGATAATCATTGTCTTTTGGCTAAGGTACGAAATGCTGAATCATTGACCAATGTTTCTTTAAATCCTAATGATAGTAAGTATTATAACTCTTCTGATGAAGAATCATCTTCTGATGAGGAAAATACTTTACCTACTTTTGAAGAAGTCTCTAGATCTGCTAAACTTCTTGAGATTGAGAATTCCAAACTCAACAAGAAACTTGATAAAGCAAATTCTAGGAATTCTATTCTTACTAAAGAGATATCAGATCTTTCTAAAGATCTTGATAAGAAAAATGCTGATTTTGAAAGTATTTCAAAAAATCTTGAGGAAGTAAGTTCTGAGAAGAATAAACTTTCTAAAGAATTAGAAAAAGTAATTTCTAAGAAAAATGTTTTCGAGTCTAACTCTAGTTCTAAAACTAATGATTTTGAGGATAAAAACTTGGTTGTAAAACTCAAGTCCGAAATTTTTTCCTTAAAGAAGTGTTTATCAAACATTACCCATGGTAAGGAAAATTTTGATAAGATGTATTCTCAAATACGACCTTTAAGAAATAAATCCGGATTTGGTTATACCCATGCAAAACCAGTTTTCAGTAATAATTATTTTGTTCCTCAAAGTGCCCCATTTTGCACTAAATGTCAATGTGGTGGTCACTGGGCAAGAAATTCTTCCTTAAACAAAACCCAATCCTTAGGTTTTCATAAAGCTTACTTTTCTATGAAAATGTGGATACCTATAATTTTATTGTCTGGAAATCTCGGATCCAAACAAGTTTGGATTCCGAAAGTCTAACTTTGTTCTTAATTTCAGGAAAATAAAGAAAGTTCCAGCAACAATATTTGGTACATGGATAGTGGATGTTCCCGGCACATGACTGGTAACAAAAGCTTTTTTGAAAAGATTATCAAAACGAAAGGAGATATTATTCTTCAGTTTATCGAAACGCAAGATCAACTTGCTGACATTTTCACAAAATCCTTGCCTTCTGATAGATTTGAATATATTAAACAGAAGTTAGGAATGATAACCGTAAGGTAATCTTCCTCAATTAACTTTCTGTTGAAAAAATCTCCTTACAGTAATAAACTCCTTTTCATAGGGGGAGTACATTTGATTGTTTATTTAACAAAGTTTTTCAAAATTTGTTTTCAAACATTTCGGAACGAAAATTTCCGGAATGGAATTTCTGGAACTACAATTTTCCAGAAAGGATATTTTCGCACAGAATACTTCTGGAATAGAAGTATTTGTATTGAAAATTCCCGGAATGGAAAACTTTCGTACTGGTATTTTCATAACGGAACTTTCGTACTGAATTTTCCATAACAAGTTTTTCGTATTGATTTTTCGTATTTACATTATCGTATTGAGTTTTTCATATTGAGTTTTCGTATTTACTTTTTCGTATTGAGTTTTTCGTAGTCGTCTTTATATTACCCATTACGAATAACTTTCCTAAGCTAATCCGAAAGGTATGATTTCCTTACTGAAGTTTTCGTAATCATATTTTACTTGCTGGCAATTTCTTATAGTTTGTTTTTGGTTTTTGGATTTCTTAATTCTTTACTTTAATAAAACATCAAAAAGATCGGATTCAAGCTTTCAACCGTTAGATCTGATCTCAGATCATTCTAAACCGTTAGATCAACCAAGGAAGTTGAACCGTCATCCCATTGCCTATATAAAGGGGACCCTATTTTCTCGTCCCACATCAATTTCAATCTTTTGCGTGCTGAAGCTCTGACTCTCCGATTTAAGGTCGTTCCGAACCACAGTTTTCTCAGTTCCGAACTTCAGTCTTCTCTCTTCCGAATATCTCAGAGGACTTCTAATCCGAATGTCTGCAGAGTTAGCTTCTCAAGAAATCTCTTCAACCAAACCCATTTCTCAGTGGTTAGTCTACAGAGAGAGGTTATTTCATCCGAATTTCTTCAGCAATTATGATTCTATTATTTCAAAGAATATCAAGCTGAATGGCTGGGAAGGTGTTGCGGTATCAAAAACCGGCAACCAAGATGAAGTCTACTCTGACTTGCTTGTCAAGTTTTATGAGTCGATTGTTTTCTTCGAGGAAGATAATAGAGAAAAATTTTCTTTCAAATCGTATGGCAAGACATATAAGCTTTCTTACACCAAGGCTGCAAGCTTGGTAGGGCTAAGTTATGAAGGGGAAGCTGAGTTTATTTCCCACGTATTGCCAGACTCTTTGGGTAGCTTCAACAAGGAAAAGGCATTAGAAATTCTCGGATTGGATGATGACAAGGCTCCGAAAATAGCAAGCCTTTCTACAAACTTCCGGATTCTGGAGTTATGGGTGCAAGGGCATATCGTACCGAGAAAAGGAGATAAGGATAGCCTGAAGAAAAGTGAAATATATATCTTAGATTTTCTAATAAATCTAAGAAAATTCAACTTGATGAAGCATATTCTTCTTAACATTGAAAATTTGAAGAAGGGGAATCTGAGAGCTCAGATTGTGATGTACCCAGCAATATTGTCAAAGCTCATAGTTCGGTGCCTAGAATCTTTCAAGGTAGCTTGCAGTTCTAAGCCAAACGTTTGTAAGATCATGCTGCTTAGTGATGCCACTCTTAAGAGAATGAATATAGCTTTTAACAAGGAGTCAGGGAAGTTCATTGATCTACCTCCTCAAGCAGAAGTGACTCCGAAAGTAGCTGATCCGGAATCATCAAAGCCGGTAAGGAAGAGGAAGCTGAAAGAAGTGGTAGTCGAAGCTGAGGAACCCAAATCTAAGGAAGTCCACTCCGCACCTCCTAAGTCTAAAAAGAAGAAAACCTATACTGATGAGGTTGGAGCGAAGTGGAGAGCTGACAAAGAGAAGAGGAAGGAAGGAGATCTGCAGTTCGGATTGGATCCTGCAGAGGCCAAAGCTCTGAAAGAGAAGGCTGCTGATGAACTCGAGAAACAAGCAAAGGAGAAGAAACTGAAGAAGAAAATGTCCGAGGCTGAGGTTGCTCAGGCCTTGTTAAAGTTCAACGAAATGGTTTCAGCAACCATTCCCGTTCCGAGATCTTTTTCTCTGGAATCTCTACCTGAGACTCCAGGAAGAAATCTTGTTACTCCGGAAGAGGCTGTTGCTACTGAGGAGGTAGAGCAAGTGGAAGAAGTTGAAGAAGCTGCTGAAGGAAGTGGTGAGACAGGAGATGTGCTCAAACAAGTAGATGAATACAAGGGAACTCCTTCGGAACACCTGTCGCTCCGAACATCTGAAGCTCAATCTTCAAAGCTTGTTACTCCTGAATTGGAAGAAGAGAAAGGTGAAGAATAAGTTTCTTGTCTGAGAGAAGAAGAACATCTTTCACTTGATGCTGCTCAGAAGGAAAATGTAGAAGTTGCTGATGAGGAAGATTTGGTTGTTCAAGTTTCTGACAGTGAAAAGAAATATCCGGAACAGGTTTCTATTCCGGAAAAAAAATAAGGGGAAACGAATTCTTGCTGATACCCCGAGTTCAGAAAAGAGTATGAGGAAGGAAGCTGGTAGTTCTTCGAAGAGGAAGTTGAAGCTTATTGAGGAAGAAAATTCTCCTAGCAAGATTTCAGATTCGGAGTCATCATCGTTGCGGCACGATTTTGTTGTTCAGTCCTTGAAGAAGTTGGTGGGAACCATTCCGACCTTCTCTAGCATTGACTCTAGATGCCAGATGCTTCAACATGCGCTGAATCATAAAACCGACTCCGTATCCATGGTAATGGATAAGTGTGTTGATAATGAAGCTCAGTTCAAAACTTTCTTCGTTGGTTACGAAGCACATAAAAGATCTTGCAAGAGGATGACAAGCTGGTCTAAGAAAACTGTGGAAGAGATGAGGTTGCTGGATGACTTTCAGGATAATGTTAAGGATGCATTTGAAACCGAGGACAAGAAGTTTCATAAGCTGACTGCATCATTCGAAGAGAAGTTGACAGAGGAAAAGAACATTCGGATTCAGGAAGTGAGATATCTGAATGGAAAGCTCAACTCCGTTAATCAGAGTTGGAAATTTGAAAGGGATCATCGAATCAATTTTCTAGAAAGAATGAAGGCTCAGGAAGAGAAGATGAAAGCTCAGGAAGAAAAGTTGAAGGCTCAGGAAGAAGTAATTGAAGCCCAGTCAGCAAGAATAGTTTCCTTAGAAAAGCAAGCTGGAGAAGATCATAAGGACCTCAAGAAGATCAAGACTATTCTTAAGGGGCTCATGTCGAAGGAGAAAGATCCGAAATAACCAATCCGATCTTTTTGTTGTAATCTGTTTTTGTTGCTGACATTTCAAATATAATGAGAATTGTGCTTGTTGTTTCTATTGTTGTCATTACTAATCTTTCAGGTACTTTGTTATTTTTTTTTCCATTCCCTCCAATTCTTTTTGAAAATCACAAAGGGGGAGAAGGAAAAGATCCTTAAGAAAAAGAGGAAATCTAATAAGTGCTTATCAAAGGGGGAGAAAGGAAAAATACCCAAGGAAAAAGAACTCTAATAAGAGTTTGTTTAAGGGGGAGTTTTTCTTAAAGAAACATCACTCCGGAAATATGAATATGATCCTTAGAGTTTCAAAGCCTAAGGGGGAGTTAGTCATCTTCATCTATATCCTTAAACCAAGGGAGATAAGCTTTAATGTGTTTCTTTCTTAGAATAGCTTTTTCGTAAGGATGTTTGTGCTTTCCAAAAAGGGGGAGATTGTTGAGTCAATAAGGTTTTCATTATGACTTTTCCATTCCTTCTTGTTTTGAAAATCACAAACACCTTATCTTTAAGGAAAATCGCTTTTATAAGGAAAATTGCTTTCTTAAGGAAAATTGCTTTTATAAGGAAAAATGCTTTCTTAAGGAAAATTGCTTTTATAAGGAAAATTGCTTTCTTAAGGAAAATCGCTTTTATAAGGAAAATTATCCTTATCATATTTTTCATATTTTTCTTAAGTTTGAGATTCGTATTCGTTTTCTCGGAGTCATTAAAACTTTGATATAAAAGCATTCTGTTTTAGGATTCGGTTCTGGACAAGAACTATAAGGAAGTTTCATTCCGAATTCCGGATAAGAATTCTGACTAAGTTCTATTCCAGATTCAGGATACGAATTCTGAAGAAGAATTCCCATTACGAATTCCAATGAAGAATTCTCATTACGAATTCTAATGAAGAAATCCCATTCCGAATTCTCATTACGAATTCTGAAGAAGAATTCTCATTACGAATTCCAATGAAGAATTCCCATTACGAATTCCAATGAAGAATTCTCATTACGAATTCTAATAAAGAAATCCCATTCCGAATTCTCATTACGAATTCTAATGAAGAATTCTCATTACGAATTCTAATGAAGAAATCTCATTCCGAATTCTCATTACGAATTCTAATGACGAATTCTCCTTACGATTTCTGATGACGAATTCCTATTCCGAATTCCTATTCCGAATTCCTATTCCGAATTCACCTATTAAACAGAATCTGATTATCATTGTTTTATACACTCTGAATTTACTCACTCCGAACCTACACTCCGAAATTTCTATTCCGAACCTTTATGTTAGAGTTTAAAACGATGTCGTACATTCTGTTACACTTGTTTTGTTATAAAACGATGTCATCCATTTCGTTATAAACTAACCGTTGTCTAAGTGACACGTGTACAGGTCCCTCCGAACATTAAGGAAAATATGACCGTTGGAGAGGAGCCGACCTTACCTATAAATAGGAGCTCATTTGAAAGAGCTCGATGCTGATGAATGCTGATGCATATGCCGATTGGTGATAAAGTGCCTACATGCTGTTGAAGTGATTTCTAGAGAGAGAGTCTCTTATTAACTCTCAAAGCTTCGTGCGACTCCGAATGTTGGTGATTACATTTGAGGGCTTTCGGGGATAGGAATACAGAGGTGCCGACTACCTTAAAGATCGAGGGCTTTCTTGCTGAGAAAGACAGAGGTTGCCCACTACCTTGAAGTTGAGGGCTTGCGGGGATAGCAAGACAGAGACACCGATCTTCGTATCGAGGGCTTACCCTGGTGTGGGTAAGACAGACTTGCTTGAAAGTATAAATCAAGGGACCTTTATCCAAGGTTGTTGGATACCCTTCTCTTTGGGTTAAAAGACTATTATCTTGTTACTAGTAGTTTTACTACTTGTTTCTATTCCGCTGTATTTTGTATCTTAAGGAAAGTATAACTTTCTTATACTTCCTTACTTACTCTGATTAGTTTAGATTCTATACGCTTTAAGGTAGAATCTCATATTGTAACTTTTGTTAAGTTTCAATTTCCGGAATCATATTTCCGGAATCTACTTTTGAAATCTCTTTCCAAGTTTAGTTCGGTGTTAGAGGTGTTGTGAATCTACTTAGTTTAACTTTGTTAAACTTAGTCCTTTCCTTTTTCTTAAGGAAACTTTAGTTATTCATAACTAACTTTAAAGGTTCCAAAGGAATTTTTAAAGTATACAATTCACCCCCCTCTTGTATATTGAGCATCTCATATTATATTTCGATCCTACAACACACCCATGACTGAAACACAACTCCCCACATCAATACTATCATTTTCATAGTACTCATCAAGAAATAACAACCACTATGGCTCAAACATTGATAACAAGATGAGCCCGAACACTTGGATGTGGCCACTCAGCTTCCACTAGAGAAACAAAAAAACACCACCCACTTCTTGTTTCTAGATTTCGATAATGGACCCCATATAATTCATAGGCATCTGATCCATCCCAAGGCTCAAGATAAATAGAGATCCTTTCTTGCAAAGATAATATTCCTCTCATAGGTAGGTTTAATAACATTATGCATTGATAGTATAGTCAAACAGATGTGTCTTAACTCTTTTTAAAGGGTCATCAAAGATTTATGGGTGTAGCATTAGATGAGGGTGAAATAATACAGATTCTAGGTCTCCTAGATAGTATGAATGTGGTTGATGTAATTCATAACCAAAAATTTCTGAGTCTGAAAAAATGATATGGGGTAGACATGTTAGGGTTGACCCAAAAAATTATGAGGTCTAAACTTTTTCCACAGTGTTAACAAGGCTCCTATAGAGAAGACATTCATTATTTCAAGGAGAGGATGTCTTTGGTTGGTAGGTTCAAGCCCTTATTGATCGATATCAAGTTCAAACATTAATGTTTATTTCTTTTTTAAGGGATATGAAATATTTATTAAGACTCAATCATTTAGATAATGAAAATGGTTATGAAGAAGAGGCTATCAAAGAAGGGTTTTGTCACCCTAGTGTTTTCCATCTATTAATTGAATCCCAAGTCCTAGGAATTTTTTTAATGCTAGAGGATGGGCCCTGAAAATGGTTGGGAATGGAGGGTTACACTCCATCATTCTGAAACAGTACAAAACAAGGTGACATAACATTGAGGAAGTTGACTCTTCTTGTATAGTATTTTTTTGGATTATAAATCAGGGTAAATAACACATTAGTAATAGGGAATATATGGGAAAAACATTCTAAGAATGTCCCAGAACACACTATGGGGATGAGTTATTCCGTATTGATAGTTGGGATCAAAAGGAATAGAAATCCCTTTTACAAGGTGACACATTTGTTCGACGACAATAGGGAAATATGAATAATCCATAGGCATATATGCATAGATAAAAAAGTTTCATTGAAGCCAAG